>VXBB01016397.1:388300-401131 GCA_013399915.1 Illadopsis cleaveri | reverse complement strand
CGGCCGGGAGAAGGCTGGGACTGGCTCTGTGCTCTTTGTTGTTGCTGCTGGAGCTGTTGTTTGTTTGCCTTGTTACACACACACGTGTAAAGAACTGCTGTTCCTTTTCCCATATCTTTGCCTGAAAGCCCCGTAATTTCAAAGTTATAATAACTTGGAGGGAAGGGGCTTGATTCTCCATTCCAAGGGAGGTTCATGTGTTCTTTGGCAGACACCTGTCCTTAAAACTAGAACAAGTGCTTACAACCTGGACACTCCTGAGGCTTGTTTCAGCAGTCCCTCGTGAGTAGTGCTTCTGTGAAATTGTCCAGTTATGGACCTCGACAAATGATGAACCTCTGGGAGATTCTGCAGCAGAAGGTTCCCTGGCTTTCTTCCATGGTGGCTGAAAAAACACGGTTGTTTTTTAATGTGTTGCCTCTTGATTTGGCAGCAAATCCTAATTCTAGTAAAGGCTGAGTCAGCAAAGCATTCCTTGTCACTGCTACTTTTGCACAGGGAAGATGTTCATGGGCTTCTTATTTCCCCTGCATTATCTGTTCTTTGTCTGAAGAGACCCAGTCTGTGATTCCTCATGGAGAAGTTCCTGGCTTTGGTTGACCTTGTCCATTAAACCAGTTGAAGGTGTTTTGGTATATGGCTCAGAAGTCGTTCTGGAACATGCTGGGAGCTCCTCAGGTCACTTGCAACTCTAGGTGGGCTCTTGCAGGGCTGTGTTTGCAGCATGTGTCAAAGCTGCCCAGGTGTTCCTGGCCAGGGAATGCAGTTGTGGGGTGTAGATCAGGCCAGCAGCATCCTGGCAACAGCAGTCTGTAGCACAGCCAAAAATAACCTTTCTTCTGTGTCTCTGAAGCCACATCAAAAGAAACCTCTGTGTTGGTCCGACTGATGGTGGGAATCTCACTGCATGTGTCACTGTCATGTGGAGACGGGAGGGAGGATTTAGATGCTGGCATCCAAAGTCTGACAAAATCTGAAGGCTTAATGGCCATTCTTTATTTTTTTTACAAGACAGAGTACCCACATCCTGAGCTAGTTAGTGGTGGAGTTCAAGATAGTCTTCTAAATTAGACTGGCTAAATAAGAGGAGAAAGTAACTTCTAGTGAAATAACGAAGTGTGTTGCCAGGGTGAGAATTGAGATAGTTTTTCTGCCCACAACCATTGTGAATCTAATGATAATTAAGATAATATTCTCATTGTCAGACTTAGTTCCATCATTCCCTGAAAGTGTCTTTCCTGAACCAGCAGTTTTTCTGATTGCTTTAACCTTTCGCCCTGTTTGTGCATTTTACTGTGACACTGGATTGTGGCATGTGTAACAAAAAATCAATGCAACTTTGGCAGACTGTGTCTACCTGGAAATTCTGCACTCAAGTCATCCAGAGCTGGAGGAGGCACGAGAAATTTTGCGTAAAATAGAACGACGTGAATTATACAAGTTTTTAGGGGAGACTCGACCTGAATCAAAGAAGGAAATTGTAAAGGTAATGTCCTTTAGTGGAAGGTTCTGAATTCTGTCCCCATAAAAATGTTCTTGAAGTTGCTGACCATCCATTTCTCTATCTCCATGTGGGCTTTGTTTAGTTTGGTGGGGGATTTTTTGTTATTTGGTATTGGAAAAATAGAGTGAAAAGTTTTCCTCCAATCTTTAAGTAGCTGAGCCATGAAACATATAAGAAATTGGGAAAAGTTTTATCCACAAACAGTGAGAAGAGTGGCAACAGGTAGAAATTCAGAAGCTGGTTATTGCAGAAGTATTTTCAGGAAAAACTTTTCTGAAAAATACAAAATTTTATGAAAGACTCTTACAGTCCAGTGATTGAGGAGGTTGTTGCATCTTTTGATGTTCATGAAAATTTCAAAATAATAAGGAACATATTTGCTTTCAATCCTAATTTGTGTGCTTTGCTTTGGGAATAAATATCAAACTGAATAATAGCTGCTGAATTTCTTGGTGTTAATCTATACTAAGCATGAGAAAGCATGTACTTTTTCCAGTCTTTTTCATGAGTGCTTTTCAAAGCAGATAGCAGTTTAATTCCTGTTGTCTTATTTCAAAGTAATGATATATGAGAGCTCACTTCAGCTGGCTCAGCTCTTTTAATGTGCTACACTGTGTTTCCACATTATCAGTTACTTATCCCCAAACTTCAGCCATAATGGTGAAAATTTTCTATTCCTGATTTCCAGAAGTGGATGTCTGTATCTAGAAAACCTTCATAAAAATAATTCAGCTCTTCTAAAAAGTAATGTTAGAAAAGGAATACTGGATGTAGCTGTTCATCTTTTTGTTTGAAGAGAAGGTTTGCTTGTGTTCTTTGTCTAAGAAAAAGTAGTGTTAAAAGATTCTGTATTACAAAAGCAGGAAGAAATAGATGAAAGCAAACATGAAATGGTTGTTCATGGATTATCAAGTTTCTGCCCTTCTGAGGAGAAGGTTGGGATAGGTGGCCCAACAAATAAGGAGACAGGTGTGACACCAAATGTTATGAGTTCCACCTTTAAACAGTTCCTTTTAGAAGCTTGATTAATGAAAGGAAAAACTCTCATTTTGAAAGTCCAGCCAGAGTCATTGAATCTTGTGATATCCAGCATGTTGTTTTGAAGGGAGACTGGATCACTGTTGGTACCATAATTATATCCAGCCAGTGCTTTGCAGCCCGGGGTGCACAGCTGAGGGGTTGAGGGAGGATATTTCCTTCTGTGGTGCCTGTGGCAGGAATGTCAGAGGCTCAGCCTCCTCCCAGTGCTGGAGGGGAGCAGTGGCTGCACAAGACAGAGCTGTGTCTGCTCTGCTCCTTCACACACCACAAGGTTATGTTTAGAATCACAGAATGGTTTGGGTTGGAAAGGACCTTTAAAAGCCATCCAGTCCAACCTCCTGCCATGGACAGGGACAACTTCAACTAGACCAGGTTGCACCAGCCCCGTTCAGTTCTGTGATCCTCAAACTGGCCAGAGCCAGGGGAAAATCCCAAACAGCTTCAGAGTTCTTAAATTCAGGCTGAGTTTCCTGTTAATGCAAACCAGAGAGGTAGTTTCAAAAGGATGCAAGCAAAGATATGAAGTAAGTTAACACATTCTGTTAATACATTCTGTTACAGAGCAGAAATAGTTACAAACAGGCTGCCTCAAGCCAGTTCCCTCCTGGCAAGGTTTTCCTCCAAGCGTGCTCTCAGTCTAAATAAACCTTTCCTGTTGCCAGGGTTGCCCTGTTATAAAGAGAGAGTTGGGTCGAAGCAAACACAGGTCCAACCAATATGGTCACCTCTACGTTCTTCCTTTATTTCATCTAAAATGGCAGCTTATATACATTTCATATAGTTTACACAGTCAGTAGCTTTTTCATTGGCACACAGCAGAGAGAAGAATGCAAACACACACTAATTAACTTCCTCTTCAGGTGGCTAACACATGCTTACTAACAACTCCACTCAGTGACCTTCAAAACCCCATTATCTTTCCCTGACACCTTAATATCTAATTTCAACTGTGCCACAACTTTACCAAGTAATTTTAACTGCATCACAGGCTTCGAGGCCTCAGGTCAGGCCTCAGCTGGGGTAACTCAGGTCTGGGCAGCTCATCTCTAAGAAGATCTGCTACACTTTCCTTGGTTTCTTGAGTCACTACAAACCACACACATGCCTCAGCTTGGCAATGTGTGTGATTTTCTGCTTGTCAGTCTCCCCATCTCTGCAATGAACAAATCAGCAGCAAAAAAACCCCAAAACAACCCATGTGCTCCTAGCTGAATTCCTTCCCTCCTGGACAGTCTCCTGGCTGCTCTGGGCTGCACTACTATGAGCCTCAGCTGCTCCCAGGAAATCTTGCTACTTCAAACCTTGCATCTTCCCCAGGGCACAGCAGTCCTGAATAAAGGCCACAGCCTTTGAATGAGGACTCACACATTTCAGTGGGCAACTGTTCTCCATCTAACCATGCCCCTCTGCTTTTCATTAGCCTAAGTGTCAGCAGGGAATATTCTCTTGGGGCCAAAACCAAACAAAACCTCTTTGTGGGTTTCAGCTTTTGTGGAATACTTTAGTGGAGTACTTTTTGTGGTATTTTTTTGTTTTGGTTTTTTGGGGGTTTTGGTGTTTTGTTTTGGGTTTTTTTGTGGTTGTCTGTCTGTTGTGGTTTTATTGCATATATATAAAAGCTTTATTAGAAGGTAAGATCCTGAAGCCCTTCATTTAAAAAGTTCAATGAAAATGTCTAGTATTCAGCTTTGGGGAACTTAATTGCAACACATTTATATTGGTAAAACGGTTGAAGGTACTTATTTTCTGCTTTCATGCTTCAGCATTCTGGATGGCACACTGCTGCTCTCCCCATGCCCCATCCTCAGGTGTAAAACTCCTCCTTCACAAACTGGCAGATTTTGGGTCCTCTCAACTGCATAAGCTTGGTTTGTTTCTAGAAAGTGGTTTTTGTACTAATGGCTATGATGTACAGTAATTCAAACAACCAGATTGCTGCAAGAATCTTGTTAAGCTGTGAAGAATTGAAAGCTTTAGTTTAAAAACATACTGTGTCACATGTTGTGTTGCCTTGACCTAGACCTGAGAGTGCATGAAAGTAATCTGAATTACTGAGTTAATCTTTTGGTTTGGTTTCTTTCAGGGTAATAGCCTGGCAGAAAGCATTGCTAATTCCAAGCCAGAGAAGGACCCTCCAGATGTGGAGCTGAAGGCTGAGAATTTCATAGTTGATGTAAACACCTCTCAGAGCGGGTTCAAATAGAAACTTCTCAATGGCAGAGGGCCCTGTGTACCCTGGTGAAAGAACAAACCCACAGGGTGTCTGTAGCTGCAGACCTGCTTCAGTTTGAGGGTCTGAGGGCAATGAGCTTCCCATGGGAGGTTTGCTGTGGTGGGAGGCTCTGGGGCAGGCAGTGGGCAGCCTCACTGGGCTGTCATCTGTACACTGCTCCTGGTGACAAATGAGCTCTGCTGTCACTGTCCTCACTCCAACAAGGAACAGTGGGGAAACCCGTGGAGTTTGATATGTGGGTGCCAATGGCAGCAGCCTGGGGACCACTGGATGGGTCAGGAAGGCAGGAAACTTGTGGGGCCAGTGGAAGGAAAAGAGGCACTGTGACCTCCAGGCTCCTGGTGTTGCACACTTGATGCCAGCAGGCACTTCTGGGGTTTGTCTGCTGTACAGAGCAGCTGCTGCCACGGCTCGGTCTGCAGCCAGCAGTGCTGGGAGGGAGGGAGCCTGAGACACAGGAGGGAGCTGGGGCAGTCTGCAGTATCTCACAGCTTAATCCCTGTTCTCAGTTCATTCTGGGAAGAGCAAGTGGCTTTCCATAGAGTGCATCACAAGCCCCTCCTAAAGCATCCTTGCAGTGAAGGTTCCCTGGGCAAGACTGTAGCAATTCATTGGGCTTTAAAGAATTTCCCTGGGCTTTTCCTGTCCCACAAACTGCAATCGTAGGGAAATGGGTCCCTGCTGACCACAGAAATGTTGGTGTACCAGGTCAATGTGAATAATGTCATCTAAACTTCATGTTTATAGTGTTAAGGTCTGCTGCAGCCTCTGTGGGGTGTGTGTTTTGGGGAAGTCCAGGCTGGCAAGGGACCAGTCCCCTTCCAGTGCTGGAAACTGTAATGTTTCAGAGCACAACTGGGAGCTGGTCACTGTAAATACAAATATCCACCTGGCAGCATCAGAGCAAGAGGGGGCGGGAGAAAAGATGCAAAATACAAATACCAGATTTATTTAAAAGTAATGATTTGTGAATTACTGTTTCATTTGATTACTGTAATTTTCAGGAGTGGAGTGTGTGTATTTATTGTGAGAAAACTAAAGACAAAGATTAACAAATGCCATTTTCTTTGTTTTATATGCAAGGTCATCAGCATAGATTATGGAATGAAGGAGCAGAACCCAATTGATAAGGTTCACTTCTATTGCAAGGCTGATCCTTCCAAGGCAGTCAAAATCAGTAAAGAACAGGTAGGTTTTTACTTTCCTTCTGAAAAGCATTTTCACCACCTGTGATGGAAGTGATCACAATCCTGTGTGGTTGTTCGTGCAGGATTTGTGGAGAGGTGGTGGGATCCATGGCCTTGCAGGTCTTCAGTGTGTGTTGTACTATGACAACCTGGAACCCTGACAGTTTGCATATGAACAGTATTTAATTGGAATACACTGGGAGATGGAATATCACAGTTGCTTTGGATAAAACTCATGGATTATAGTGGCGCTTACTGCTTTCCTTTTGTATTCCAAGAAGTACTAAAGCTTTTTTCTGTTTTATTTCAAAGGTTTCAAAGCTTTTACCCATAATATTTATGGAGCAGGTTGTCCGGGTTTATTACAAAAGTCAGAATCCACGTATCATTTCAGCTGCAAAACAGTATTTTGTTCAGTGGTGTATGGAGAACGATTTCACCAAACCACAGGTAACAAATTCACTTACTGTGTCTCTTGTTTAGAGTTCATCATCTTCATCCATAAGCTTGCTTTTTCATTAAAAGGTTTGGCATTCAGCCCTTACCTTTGTGGCTGAGGCACTCACTCACTCACCTAACCCCTGGTTTTATCACAGCTCCCATCTGGGGGTGCTTTGGTTTCACTGAAGTAGTGCTGGAGGCACCTGAAAGTACCATAGGATCACAGAATCATGGAATGGTTCGGGTTGGAAGGGGATGTTGAAGATCACCTTGTTCCAAACCCCTGCCATGGGCAGAG
Source organism: Illadopsis cleaveri (assembly GCA_013399915.1). Classification (NCBI taxonomy): domain Eukaryota; kingdom Metazoa; phylum Chordata; class Aves; order Passeriformes; family Timaliidae; genus Illadopsis; species Illadopsis cleaveri. Next base: position 394,427 of record VXBB01016397.1, on the reverse strand, counting down.
ACACCTTCCACTAGACCTGGCTGGGGAAAGAGCTACATCCTCACATGGGAGAGGTCACCCAGGGGATAAGTGTTCCTAGGTGAGGATGCAGGAATGGAAAACTGTGTCAAGTCCATTCTTAGGTCATTCTTCTGGCATCTGTCTTTTAGAGCAGTTAATTTTAGAAGGGCTTTTTACAAATGGATCAAGCTACAGCTCTCCCTGGTTGTAGAGTGTGCTTGTGTCCTGTAAGCACATGTTTCAGGTTCAGGCACATCCACCCTGCAGGCCCTGGCGTGCTGCAGAGCACAGCAATGTGCATCTCACCAGCTGATTTCTGAGCTTAGGCAGCTGATCATCTGTGTTGGCAATGCCTGAGCACAGATTAACATCTGTATCTGACTGGGATGAGCCCCACTGCCTCAGCTGCTGCACCAACCTTGCTTGTTTCAAACAGTGCAAGGCTCATCTCAGCACCAAGGGTAGGTGGATTGCAGCACTGCTGATGAGGTACTGTGGTGAAGTCAGAGGAAACACTAATGATTCTGTTTGTAGACCAGGATACAGCCAGTTGACCTTTCAGATTTTCTGGTCATAATTTAGGAAGAACTGGACTGCCAATGGTGATGCCTTCTCAGGCAGGGCACTTTTGTCTCCCCACCACTCACTGCAGCAGTTTCCACCCCTGGGATGCACAGTCACCAGTGTTTATTGATTTACAAAGATTCTGGGACCTTGGATTGATTTTTTCCTATTAAACCTGAGAGTGAGCTGGTTTTCCTCTGCTTTGGAATGGAAAGCAAAAGTGAATTAATGTTTCCTGAATTTTAATACTAGGATGGTGATGTTGTTGCTCCTCATCTAACTCCAATGAAGAAAACTTGGAATAACATGATGGATGATGAACACAGGAGAGCCTCAGAACCCAGCTGCAAACAAAGGCTTCCTTTTGATGAGTAACAGGTTTCTTTTTGGCACTATTCTCTCTGCTTCCTCAGAAGATGAGTAAATTTGAGCATCAACTCTTCTAAAAGATGGTTGGACGGACTGGAAGAATCCACAGAACAATGCAGAATGCATTTTATAATACAGAATGTTTTAATGTAGATACTTAAAGTGCATATTCCAGATGGACTTCTAAAAAACAACTTATTACAACAGAGTAATCTCAGTTTTCATTTATTTTTGAATGTATTGGCACTATGTAGCAAGAGTAACTTTAAAATTTGCAATTCATTGTTATTACAAGATTTTACTACTCTGTCTAGTCCTGATTCCTTCCTCAGCTGTGCTATTGCATGACTTAGCAGAAAAAATTCCAGCCCAGGTTTGATGGGATTTTTTGGGGGTTGGGGTTTTCTCAGTGTCTGAGGAAGAGAGGGATGAGTATGCTTCTGAAAATACAGTGGGGTAAAGAGGAAATTACCAAGGGTGGTATCTTCAAAATCAGCAAAATTATTTCATGAAAAAAAAAGGGAGAAGGGAATGTTTTGATAATTCAAGATTATTTTTCTGGTATTCAAAAAACTGGTGCAGGCCTCTTGCTACAAGTGACCACAATTTTTATTGAAGTAACAATGCATTGCAGTGCCATGCAGCCTTTTGTTGTTTTATTATGTACTTTTGATACATGGAATGTTACATTTTTACTGTCTGTCCTGCAAAGACTGCTCAAAAGGCCAGTGGTGTGAGTGGCTGCAGGAAGGCTGAGCTGCCCAGGTGTTTGCCAGGGCTCAGGTGTGTGGAGAGGGCAGTGGCAGCAGGGTCCTGCAGCAAGTGCACCTTGGCTCTGCTTTACACTCCACTGGGCACACAGGCTCACCAGGAATCCCTCCATTCTTGTATCCCTGCCCTGTTCTCCTGGGTCACATGGCCATCCCTGTGTCATTTTTCTGTCTTGTAGATCTGTGAGGGTTCTTGAAGTTTTCCTGTACTGGCAGTACTGGTGTGAGTGTTCTGAATGTCTGTGCTGTTGAACAAGCGACTGAGGAAGATCATTTTCCTCTCAACTTTTACTCAGGTCTAAGAGGAAGGCTGCTTTCATTAAATAAAACCTCAAAGATTAAAAAAGTCTGACCACAAAACTAAAAACACAAATTAAAATGTTCAGTAGTGCTCAGGAATTGGAGCGATCTGTGGCCTTTATATCTGGAATGGGGACAGAAGTGCTGAGCATCTGGCTCAGGCAGTCAGGGGTGGGTGGCCAGAGTAGGTCCTGAAAAATAATCCAGTGGGAAGGTGCTGTGAGAGAACTCCAGAACTCCTGTCATGTCTCCTTTGCCCTTTTTATCCTGGGAACTGATGCTGTTAGAGGGAGGGAGAATGAGTATCCATATACTTCTGCTGCTTTTATATCTGTGCTCATGTGTCTGAAGGTGTAAACTCTGATGTTCCTGCCTAACAGTATTTCAGACCTGCAGGTGAACCAGGTAACTGGTTAGAAGGGCTTGTGACTTCTTTAAAAGCTTTTAAAAAACTTACTGTTCCTCAAGAAACAATATCTTAGAGTGAAGGCATTTATCTCCCTTGTCTGCATAAGATCAAGTATCATTTTGATAAAATTTTGTTCTTGTTGATTGGGTTTGTTTTTAATTTGTTACTAACTGTGCACTTTATGCTTGGGAAAAATATTTTGCTTATGTTAAACCAAAAGTTTATACTTAATGTTAAGTTCTGAGAGCATTTCTTTTCTCAACGTTCATCTGAGCCTCTCTGAAGAATAAATTTATAAATTATGATTTTACTATTCTTTTAAAGAATTGCAGCGTGTGGGCTTTATTAAAAACGGTCTTACTGCGCCATTCCAAATAGCCAAGATATTCCTACCTGCTGTCTGTGGAAGAGCTTCCCTCTGGAGGAGGTTCTTGGTTCACATCTCCTCACAGGCAGTGGGGCCAGGGCTCAGGGAGGATCCCACTGCTCCTCGTGCACAGAGCAGCCACCTGGCCCTGCCACACCCTGGACAGTGGCCACCTCCCGGGGCCAGGGAAGCTTTAGATGCTGCTCCAGCTGTTGGGGAAGGGAAGGTGAAGTCATGCCTGACCAGCTTGGTCTGTGCTGAGATGACTCTGCCAGGGGCTGAGGGGAGAGCAGTGGTGGTGTCAGCCTTAGTGAGCTGCCAAATGGCATTTGGGTGAGCAGACAGGGCTGGGCCAAAGCCTGGCTGGAGGACTGGGTTCAGAGTGTGGGTTATCAGTGGTACAAGTTTTGTGCCAGGGGTGGTGCTGGGTCCAGTTCCAGAGACCCATTACTGGTGGGAGGGTCCAGCTCAGCACACTTGTGGATGGGGAGATGTGGCTGGTGCTCCAGAGGGATGTGCTCTAACCAGAGGGATCTTACCAGGCTGCAGAAAGGGTCTGACAAGAACCTCCTGAAGATCACCAAGAGGAAGTGCAATGTCCTGCATCTGGGAAGGGTCCATTCCTTCACCAGGGTATACTGAGGCCACCCACCCATGAGGCAGTGTAGAGGAAAGGATCCAGGGGTTCACCATGAGCCAACACATGTACAACAACCCTTCCAGCCAAGTGTTCCACTGGTGTCCTGGGCTGCCTTAAGCTGAGTGTCGTCAGCAGGTACAGAACCCTTCCCCTCTGCTCCACACCAGTGAGGCCAGCCCTGGAGTGCTGGGCCCAGAGCTGGGCTGCCCAGTACAGGAGACAGGGACAGACTGGACAGAGTCCAGCACAGGGCCATGAAGGTGATGGAGGCACTGGAGCATCTCTGCCATGAGGAGAGGCTGAGAGAGCTGGGACTGCCCAGCCTGGAGCAGAGCAGGCTCAGGGCATCTCATCCCTGGGGATAAATACCCGGGGGGAGGCTGCAGAGGGGATGGGGCCAGGGACAGCCCCAGGGGCCACGGGCACAAAGTGACACACAGGAGGGGCCCTCCGAGCTCAGGAGACACTTCTGCACTGGGAGGGTGGCTGAGCACTGGTGCAGGTGCCCAGGGAGGTGGTGGAGTCTCCATCCCTGGAGGGACTCAAAAGCCACCTGGACACATCCTGGGCAGCTGGCTCTGGGAGGCTCTGATGGAGCAGGGGCTGGGCAAGGTGACCTCCAGAGGTGCCCCCCAGCTGGAGATCCTACCCCAGTGCCACTGGCAGAAGTGTGAAATGGGCCTGAAGTCAGGGGCTCTGTGCTGGCAAGGGGTGAGGCAGTGCTGGGAATAGGAAAAGATCCTGATGGATGTGAGGGTGAGGTCCCCAGGGGGATGGTGCTGTGCAGCCATTTTCAGCAGGGAGCATTGGGTGGCACCAGGGCACAGGGGCCAAGTGCCCTGAGTTGGGTGCCCTGAAGGGCTGCAGGCAGCTCCAGGCATGTGTCACTGGGGATCTGGGACAGTGGAGGAGGTCAGTGGCACTCTGCAGGTGGACAAGGAGGGAGAATGAAAGGGTAGAGAGAAAAGGGATATGAGAGGGTTGTGTTGAAAATAGGGCTGGTCAGTGTAGTGTCTGCCTGAGCCCTGCACCATCCTGTCTGCCCTCTTAAATCCATTCCCACCTATTTCTCTGTGAATCTCCCAGCCTGTGTGGATGTGTGCTGCAAGGAGTAAGTGCCAGCTGCAGGAGAGGTGGCACAGGTTGGCCATGGGAGATGGAGTCATCAGGGAAATGACTGGTGAGGTTCAGCACAGGTACTCAAGGGCTGGGAGGATGGGTGGGTGTAAAGCACTGTGGGCTGGGGCTCCATGGGGGCAGAGCCTCACAAAATTGCAGATCTAGAGACAGGAGCTGACATAAGGTGAGGACATGGGGTGATAATTGAGCTGGATGTCCAGCTGTGCTCCCACAATCAATACATCATATGTGGTCAAACCACAGGTCCTTGCCCTCCCATGGGAGCCCATGAACCACTCCTGCCTGGAATCCCTCTGTGGGGCTGGTTCTGCTGCTTGGACAGGGGTGGTAGATGAGGAGGAGGAGAGCTGGCTCAGCCTCCAGGAATGAGAGGCTAAACCCTGTCACAGCAAGGCAAGAGGCAACAGGTTGTGGAGCTCTGGGTGGGAAGGGCTCTTGTCATCCCCTCCTGACGAGGAAACCCTGCTCCTCACACGGTGACAGACAGAGGGTGTGGACGTGCCAGAGGGGGATGGGTCCCTGAAGCAGTGCCCCGGGCTGACCCTCACTCTTGCTGTGGCCACACAGCCTGTGCTGGGACAGGACATGGCTGTCACAGCTCCCAGCCTGCTCCCCAGCACGGGTCCTGCACACCTTCACAGAGCCCTTCAACACTTCCAGGGCAAGGATGAGGCCAGGAGGAGTTTATTGAGGGATGGTGACTGTGCTGTCTCCAGCACTGCCAGAACCAGCCCTGGTGGCAGAGGCTGCTTGGGCTTGCTCAGTCCTACAGGCATCACTGCTCTCGAAGGTTCCTTCTCTGTGTGGGGCCCTGCTGTGTCCAGCTCTGCCACGTGCCCTCTTCCTGGGGCAGTTCTGCCTCATCCCAGCCAGATGGATGGGGCTTGGGCTTGGGGTTAAGGCTAGGGTTAGAGTTAGGTTTAGGTTTACTTGTGCTGTGCCACTGTGGGCCCATGCACACTCTCTGGGCTCTGCAGGCACATGGCACCAACACTCCAGGCCTGAGACCCCATTGCTGTTTTTTCCAGTCACACTCCCCCCACCGACTGTTCTTTCCCCACAAAATCGGGATATTATAGGGAGCAGGTGAAAGGAGGAGGGGCTGGCAGCATCCCGCAGGCTCTGTGGGTACCGTCAGGGAACAACTGTGCTCAAGACATCAGTCCAAAATCATCCCCTCTCTAGCACCTTTTTCCTTGGGTGTCTTTAGTGGAGTCAGACCAGACCCCACATTTCCAGATCCTGGACGCAGAACTCCTCCCGGTGTGAGAGGGTCTCGTTGTCGAAAGTCTCGCAGGGCTGGCTGCCCCCGTGGTGCAGGTCCCCGTCCAGCCACAGCCCAAACCTACCGCTGCGAATGTGTCGAGAACACCATCAGCTACGACCTGCCTCCTTCATGGATGGAGACCTCCCACGCCTCCTCCTGGGCGGCCAGCCACCCCCTGTTCTCACTCTCTGTTCCCCAAAATGGGCATGAGACGGGACAAGCAGCTGCACCAGGTCTGCTACCAGGTGCCCAAGGGCTGGGAGCGGGAAGGGAGCGGGCAGGGAGAGGGAAGGGAGCGGGC
>VXBB01016397.1:342669-383655 GCA_013399915.1 Illadopsis cleaveri | reverse complement strand
GACTCACCAGGAGCTGGTAGCGCACTCGGAGCCCCCTCATTGCAGGTGTTTCTGGGGTGCTGGGGCTGCGCCTCCAGGGAGCCCTGGACACCGCCCCGGGGTTAATGTTCAGCCGCGCCGGCCCCTCCCTGGCCATCGGTGCGTGACAGGGTGGGTGTGGGTGCCAGCAGCCTGTCCTGGCTCCTGGGGGTCCAGAATGTGTCCCCCGTGCCTGGTACTGGGATGTGTGGGCAGGCATCCCCCTCCAGCCAGGTGCTGGTGGCCTGTGGCTGTCACCTCTTCCGCACCCCGGCTGTCGGCTGGAACCAAGCAGAGAGCCCCGGGGCCAGAGGCTGCCCTTGTTTTGGCATCACCGGGGCAGGTTGTGCCGAGTTGCTCTTTGCAACACAACTATTGCAATGGTTGTAGCAACTGCCAACACCTCTGTGGTGGGGTGACCCTGGCTGGACACCAGGCACCTGCCAAAGCTTCTCTCACTGCCACTCTCACTGCCCTCCTGCTGGGCAGGGCAGAGAAAATATAGCAAAAGGTTCATTAGTTAAGGACAGGGTGAGATCCCTCATCGTATATTCTCAGGGCAAGACAGACTCGAATTAGAAGTATATTAACTGAATTTATTACTAACAAAATCCAAGCAGGATAATGAGACATAAAATAAAAACACCTTCCCCACACCTCCCTCCTTCCCAGCTCTGCCTCCTCCCCTCCAGCAGTGCAGGGAGATGTGGAATAGGGGTTATGATCAGGTCATCATCAACTGTTGTTTCTGCTGCTGCTCTGGGAGAGGAGTTGGAGTCCTTCCCCTGCTCTGGTGCGGGCTCCTCCGGGTGGATCTTTGGTCCCCAGGCCCTCCATGGACTGCAGGGATACAGCTGCCTCCCCATGGGCTTCTCCACAGAATCCCAGGGGAATCTCAGGTCCAGCTCCTGAAGCAGCTCCAGCCCCTCCTCCTGCCCTGCCCTGGGTGTGTGCAGGACTGTTCCTCTCACATGCTCTCACTCTGCTCTTCGCTGGGTGCAATTACATCTGCACAGCAACTTCTCTCTTTTCTTCTACCTGAATCCCTGATCCCTGAGGCATCACCACCACCTGTGCTGGGCTGGGCCTTGGCCAGCAGTGGGTCCATCCTGGAGCCATCTGAAGTTGGGTCTGCCAGACACAGGGGTAAGTTTCTGGAAGCTTCTCACAAAAGCCACTTCTCTAGCCACTCCACTACCAAAACCTGGACACGCAAGCACAGCACAGGAGGCCCTGGTGGCACATGACCCTCACTCTGAGGGAGCCAGCTTGGGACTGGCAGCTGAGGGAGGCAATTGCTGGCTGAGGGACCTGCCAGCCTCAGGTGCCTCTGGAGAAGCCCCTGCAGACCAGGGAAGAGGTGCAGTGCCCTGATGCAGCCCCTCCTCACTGATGTCACTCCCAAACCACTCAGCCTGGCTGGGAGCCTGTGGGTCCAAGTGCAACAACGCTCCATTTATGCCAATCCAGGACTTCCAGTGTGCCTTGCATGGCAGCACAATGGCCTTGGTGCCTAGCCCAGGCCCTGGGCCCACTGCAGACATTTTTGGGTTGCTCTTCACCTCCATAGCAGGTCCTGTGCAGCCCTGCTGGGTGTCTGCTCTGTTCTGCCCACCAGCCTTTGATAGCAGTGGGGGTTTGGAGGTTCCTAGTGCCCGTCATTTGGTGACTGGCAACACTTGGTGGGGACCAGGCAGTCCTGACAGACCCAAAAACTTCCTCTGGGATGCGGGGCAGGAGCCAGGACAGGGACAGTGCCTGCAGCCCTCAGCTCAGTCCTGCTGCCTCTCAGTCCTGTCACCATCTCCTTCCTCATGGTTAATTATTGTTGGCTTTGTGGAAAGAGGGGCTGTAACATGAACACCCTCCCATAGCTCCCTCCAGTTAGTCACCCTCTCCCTTTCTCTCACACCACTGCCCGGTTACCCGTACTTACCTGGCCTGCCCCAAAGCCAGGGGTGTTTCAGCCTGCCCCAAAGACCTGTTTCCTTTTTTGTCACTTGTTTGCCCCCCAACCCGTGTTTGATTTCAAATCCCCTCCCAGCCCCTCCACGTGACTCTCGGTGCCTCCCACACCTCCCTCACCATCCAGCCCCCACGGCCACAGAGCACACGGAGAGTTCAAAACTTGCACAGTTTATTTCGCTCCTTGCCATGCCCCGCCGAGGGCGGCCGGAGGCTCAGCCGGGCCCGCCCCAGGCCGGGGCTGGCTGGGCGCGGCTCCACCCCCGAAGCGCGGACAGCAGTGCAGTAAGGCAAAAGTTTGAATTGTCCGGAAAGAAAGAAGATCTGTTTACACGCCTGCCTGGGCACATCCGTCTCTCAGTGGCTCGGTACCAGGTGCAGTTTGGTTTCCATGTCACACTCCCAACCCTCTGGATGTCCCGTGGGAGCAGTGGTGATGCTGGAGGTGGCTGTCACACTCTGGTCACCCCATCTCAGTGCCACCACACAGCCAACAGAGCTGGTGGCTTCACCTCAGAGCGTCACATTCACGGGGCAGCAGCAGCAGCTGCAAGGTGAGGTGGTCTGAGCACAGAAAGGAGTGGGGGGGACCAGGGGAGCTGATTTAAAGGAGCCCCTGTGCACAGCCATGAGCCCAGCACTGACTGGCACAGGGGTGACACAGACAAGTGCACATCCAGTAGTGATAAGCAGCTGTGGAACCCCATAACCGTAGTGGCTGACTCCTCCTGCATTTGCCCTGGGGCCTTACAGGGAGATTGTGACACTTGGTCCTGGCTGCTGCCCCAGGTGATCACAGCAGCACAGTGTGAGCCCAGCACTGCCAGGCTTTGTCACCAAATAGAAACTGGGAGCAGTCAAGAGCCCGTCTCCTCAGTATTCCTTCTGAGACCTCCAATGCCTCTGTGCAGCTCCTGGCATGGCTGTGTTGCTCCAATAGGACAGAGCAGTTACCTGGCACCCACCCTGCTCCTGGATCCCATCCCAGATCTGGTTCCTACCTGTGTTTGAGTGCTGAGGTTATCAGGTGTGGCAGCACCTCCAGCCTTCCTCCAAGCTCACCCAACCCTTGGTCACCCAAGCCTTTCACAGCACTCACTGTGACTGAGCACACAGAATTCTTCCAGATCCTTCAACAGCAGAACCACCAAGAAATGGAATCTGCAGCCAGGGCTGGGGCACCAGATACTCAGAGCCAAGATACTCGTGCCAAGCAGGAGTGTTACTGATCAAAGCAGTGAAGGGGAAGATCCCCGGAGAAGCAAACATCTCCAAGAAGCAGTGGTGGAAAACAGTTCATGGTCTGAGCTCCAGCCCTGGGTTTAGCTCAGACACTCTCGTTCCTGCTGGACTGCCCAGAGCTGATGGCTGAGGTCGAAGTGAAAAGCACAGCTGAGGGGGAGACACTGCAGCTCTGACAGTCTGTGCTGAGCCTGCAGCTCAGGGGGGTATTCCCAGAACCTCAGCCCTTTCTTCCATTCGTACGCATCGTCCCCAAAGTCAGACCTCGTTCAGGGAACCTTCCCCACCCACCCCATGTACCGCAAGCTTTGCACATTCCTCAGAGTGGTCCATGGCCCAGGAAATGGGGGTACAGTCCTTATTTCAAAACCAGCATGGCCTCTGTCCCGTCCTGCCTTGTCAAGTGGAGTCCATGAGTGAGGTAGTATTCCCGCCGGAGGAAGGCATAGAAATAATCCGAGATGAGCAGGATCTGTGGAGTAAGATGTTCAGACACATCAGTGGTGCTTCAGAGCAAGGAATACAGAGGAACATGACACTCTGTCAGGGGTTAAGCAGCTCCTGGGCTGTTCAGCACATGCTACTGGAGGAGCCACTGTGATCTTGGGAACACCTTGTCCATCCCCTTGCCATGTCAGCCAAGGGAGACTCACATACAGTAGCTCCATTAACTGGCCAAAATTTATGACAATGGCAGGTCCAGCTGTGCCACAGCTGCACAGACATCTCAGCACCCACAGGACTCCATCTATCCAAGGGCTACCCCAGAATCACAGGGTCATTTTAGCTGGGAAAGACCTCTAAGATCACCAAGTCCAACCTTTGACTGATCCCCCAGTACGTCACCGAGCCCAGAGCACGGAGTGCCACATCCAGGCATTCATTGGACACCTCCAGGGCTCTGGAACTCCAGAGTCTGACTGAGTCCCAGGGACTCCACCAGCTACCTGGGCAGCCCCTTCCAATGCCTAACCATGTTTTCTGTGAAGAAATGCCTCCTAATGTTCAACCTGAACCTTCCCTGGCACAGCTTGAGGCCATTTCCTCTCATCCTGTCCCTGTTCCCCGGGAGAAGAGTCTGATCCCCCCAGCTGCACCCTCCTGTCAGGGAGTTGCAGAGTGAGAAGGGCCCCACTGAGCCTCCTTTGCTCCAGGCTGAGCCCGCCCATCGCCCTCAGCTGCTCCTGGGACTCAGTTCCCTTCTCTGGACACGTTCCAGCCCTGGTATGTCCCTCCTGAATGGAGGCACCCAGAAATGGACACAACACTTGAGGTGCCTCATCGGTGCCCAGCACAGGGGACAGTCACTGCCCTGGTCCTGCTGCCACACCATGGCTGGTACAGGCCAGGTGCCCTTGGCCTCTCACCCACCTGGGCACAGCTGGCTCTTGGTCAGCTGCCTGCTGTCAATCAGCACCCCCAGGTCCCTAGTGGGCACTTTCCAGCCACTCTGCTCTAAGACAAGACACCTTTGGCTGTACTGAGGCACATGGTGGGACTGTTCCCATGCCTGGGGGCCTTGAGACTGCAGGAATGGGTGACAGTGGAGTCTCTAAAGTTGCCACCTTGGGAAGCTGTGACTACTGGGGCAGACTGGGCTGTGACAGTGACCTGCTGGCTCAGTAGTGCCATTTGTCACTTAGCCTCTTGCAGAGTGACCTTCCTGCAGGACTGCTGCCCTCCATTTGGAAACAGAAGCAGGTAACTAGAGTGGAAAACCTCTTCAGTGCCAGCCCGAGCTGGTCGTGTCCTAGCATCCCTTTGGCACTATGTCACCTGAAGTACGTGGCAGTACTAAGGGCACAGATGAGGGACAGTCAGAGCCTGCCTGAGTTACTGTGCAATACAGCACAGAAAAACAGAGCAGCTGCTGCAGAGGCTCAATGGCAGGACAGGAGGGGAGGGAGGACCAGGTGGAGGGCAAGGGAAAGAGAAACAGGGCTGCAGACTGCTGAGGTCAGGGGAGAAAGTGTGAAGGAGAACAGATGCAGGGACAGGGAAACAGCCATGATCTGTTTGCTTTGCTGAATTGCTGACAGGCTCTGTGAGTGCAGGTGATTTTACCTTTAACTAAGGTTCTCTCCAGATATCTAAATGGGAAAAGAGCTGAGGTGGGTGGGGATGTGGGCTAGGTCTCACAAAGAAATCAGACAAGAAACTTTTGCTGTCGGCATTTACACAGAGCACAAGACCTTGCAGGATCTGCTGCTATGACTCTCTCAGGTAGGAAATAAAATCCTCTTAGAATATCAACACCTGCTATTTCTAATTCAAGTTTTACTATTCCTTTCATTCCATAGTAGGACACGTAATGAACCACTCCCAGTTTCCTATCAGCCCCTCTTAGCCGAATCTCTGTTCTCTCACCCTGTGTGGTCTCTTTTGGTTTTACCAAATGAGTGTCTTCCCCATTAATCCAGGGTAAGAGTAGGTGATTTTCTGCCCCTGGTCAAAGTGTTCCCCTGGCTTTAGGAGAAGCAGACAAGCATAAATGGCTGAGGCACATTCAAAATAAAGGCAACTTTAACATGAAAGGAATGTTCTGCTCACCCGTACATCAAACTGCCCCAGGGCTCAGGCACATGACAAGCAGCACAGAGAAGAGGAAGAACTTAAAAAAGGTTGTAGCACCTGTGTACACTGAGTTCCACCCTTCAAGGGTGCTAAGCTCTGCTTTCCCTAAGGCCAGTGGAAGTCACATATCCAGAATGGCCTCAGGAAAGGCAGGGAGGGCAAGTCCTGGCATCACTGGGACCCTGCATGTGCTGCCACGTCTCAGTAAAACTGCTGCCATGTCCCTGTGTATGTTTTCTGGCCCCACTGCTACTGCCCTGAGGTTTTTCCATTTCCCCTTAGCTCCCCTTCTCCATTCACTTGTGTGTGGTCCTGCCATACTGAGATGCTTTTCCTTGGCTATCAGCAACAGAGCACAGAACCTGCAGTCAGACAGGTTGGATTGTTAAGCCACAGCTCAAATACCACAAGAACTCTTTCCCATTAGTGTGCCAGGGCTAGAGGAACAGGCAGAATCCAGGAGGTGAGCCAGGAGGCTGCTCTGCAGGACCCCACAGGATGCAGAGAGCCAGCCCCATCCTGCAGAATTCACTGTTGCTGACAGGCCACCCAGCTGCCCACAGTGCAGCTTCATTTGCCTCACTCTACTGACCTGCCCTATGTTGAAAGTCAACGTGATGGCATAATAAAAATTGGAGTTGGCACTTCCTGCATAAATCCATAGATGCCACAGAACAGGGAACAGGAAGGAGCAGAAAATGAGCACACATGACAGGATGAAGATGTTCCGGAGGACTGTAAAAGAAAACCAGCTGTTAAAATGATGTATTACTGAGCAGTCATGGTCACACAACCAGCAATGGTATTTAGGGTGTGTGCAAGGGGTGAGAGGCACTTGCCAAGACATACTTCCCTCCAATAATCTTCCCCAGGTTGCTTTAGTAACTTCCTGGATAGCAGTTATAAGAAATCCACTATTATTTCCCTTCAAAATAAATACTTCTGCCTTTGTTGCAGTGTGAAATCCCCTGTAGCTCTTTCCTTCTAGGTCCTGCTTCCAAACACTCTTTCTTGGATGACTTTGGCTTTTTGGTATCTACACTACAGTAACCAGCAGCCTGAAAAGGGGCCTTGCCAGCAGCATCCCAATTTGGAGAGCAGAGCACTTTAATCCCTTGCCTCATCAAGCTAATGACAAAGGAAAAACTGAATCTGTGGGTTATAGGAAAAGATACTTTCTTGGGAGGTGGCAAGGAAATGGAAGCATCATAAAAGGAAGAAACTCATACAGGCCAAATGCACTGACAGACACATGACATTGGGAGGTGCAAGAATCCAGCAGTCTGCCTGAGTATGTGTCAGGTGGGCAAAAACCAAGCACAACTTTGTCTAAAAGAACTACCAGGCCAGGAGAGGTTTGGTCTTCTGTGAAGTGCTTATGCCTGTCCTTTGGCAGCAGTGCTGTAATCCATCCTGACACTTGTGCTGCTGTGCCTGGCTGCAGCTCAGCCCATGCCCATCACTCTGCAGTTGAGGACAGATGATGTTTTGAGAGCATTGTCACATCCAAGCCTCTTCCCACCTATTTTAAACTTCTTGTTCAGTAGGTCTGCTCACACACTGCGGGGTGGAAGCATGTGACAGGTGACTGTCCCCTCTCACTGCATGCTTGGAATGTGGAACTGAACTACACTGAGCAAGGACTTCCAGAAGTTCATCTGTTACAGCTGTGATGTGCTCAGGGCCAGCCTGGGGATTCCTGTCCTGTTTCATCACAGCTGCTTTGGCCTCAGCTCTCCTGAGTCTGAAACTCATAGAGCAGATGGATTCCAGGTCTCCTGACTCCTGATTATGTCTCCTACAACATGCAGGTGAGCTGTCCATGAACACACTTGGCCTGGCTTGGACAAAGCTGCAGTGAAAGGCCTGGACAACCTGGCAGGGTTGGTCAAAGCAGTTGGTTTAAGGAAGAAATGCCAGGAAAAATACAACACTTCCAAATCTTCCCATGGAAGCAGGTTCTAAGGACTGAGCCTGAGAATCCACAGGAAGCTCTCTGGTGATTTCAAGAGCTAAAGAAGGTCTTCTCAAAGCATTTAGGTAAGACTGGACAGTTGCTTGGAGTAATTCAGTTACTTTCACTCTAAGCAAACAAGCAGATGCAAAACAAAGCATGACTGCAAGATCTAGCATTTTAAGGCTGGGGAACTCACCAGTTGCAGGAGCACTGTTCAAATTACACAGCCTTAAACGGGAGTGAAGCATCTGGAGGATGCAGGACTGTAAAAAGTTCTTATAAAAAAGATAATCTTCAGAACAGGTTGGAGAGAGGGGGAAGATAAGGTACAAGTGAAAATTCCCTCCTTGACCAATTTCAACCCAAGTCCTAAAGACATGTTAGACAAGAAGGAAAAACCTCCAAAATTCAGCCTCCTTCTAGACACTCCATGGAGGCCATGAGTGCCTATGAACTTGGGTCTGGTTTGCTTTAGTGGTCACCCTTTAATTTAACTATTTGGCAGGCCCTTTTCCATTCCAGACAAATAATAATCAAGCACAAAGAACTTACATCTGTAAAGGTGGCTCCAGACTGGAAGGAAGGCCATGTACAGTGCAACATCTCCCAAGGTGGGATAGGACTTGAAGATAGAAATGAGGGCAAGCTGGACAAACATGAAGAACACAGGGTGTTCCCTGGAAGGGAAAACAAACAAAGGCTAAGAGGATGCAGTAGGGCCTCTGGAAACTGCAAATAAATATCAGCAAAGGCACAGATAAGCTGCAGGATGGGCTCAAAGAGGCTCCTACAGCCCTGTTCTCTCCAGACTAGGCTCCAAATGCTGGGTGGGGTGGATGGAGCTGCCCTGCAGAGCAGCAGGGTCAGGGGAGGCACATCTGCCACAGCTCTCACCCAGCAACCTCGGGCCTCCCTCAGTGCACATTTACACCAGCACATTGGTCACCTGCACTGTGCTTCCCCAGCTCTGCCCTACTCACCAGAAGCAATTAGCACCTGCCCTCTGATGGCAATGTGGAGAAGCCCAAAGCCCATAGTTATCCTTCATTACACCTGATCTATCCAGTGCAAGCCAAAGGACAAGCTCACTGAGAATCCAGGTGTGTTAATGGGTGCTTTTAGCAGAAAGAAGTCAATGAAGTCAGATGGGAAAGTCCTCAAGTTTCCACTTTTTTTCTGACAATGAAGAGCTGGAAGTTCCAGCCGGTTCTTGCTTTCTGACTACAGAGCCTTATGCTGGCATTTCTACAGCCTCCATTTCTGCATCTGTTGATGCTTGCAACACAGAGTTCCACTGCAGAGCCCAAGTAACTCCACTGAAGAGGAACAGAGCTGAAACTATGGGAAATGAGGAGGACAGGCACTGTTAAAAATCTTTTTCGGGCTTGTAGATCAAGACATCCAACTTCAGCCTTAGAAGCTTCCACTGGATAACTTAAGAGTAAAAAGAGTAGCAGAAAAACACACTCATACTTACTTTAACTTTATTGCCAAGGGAATGGTGTAGAAGAACACATTGATTTGAAACACACATACGAAGAAAAGACTAAAGTGTTCAAACATCTCTGCAAAGAAGTACCAGAAAAGGCCAATATTGGGTGTCAGGTCTGGAACAGAAAGGCTGAAATTTGAAAAGAAAGTCATGGTAAATTTTTTAATGGTTGTTCTTTGCTGCCCTGCTTATATTGCATTAATTAATCATTGTGTGCTACTGGATGTAGGACCTAAATTGTAAATCCATGAAAGAGAAACCAAATGGATGAAAACATGGAGAGCAGGTTGAAATCCTGCTGAGGAATCCTTCCTGATGTCACAGCAGGATTTAAACCATTCTCAATCAGACATTTCTCCAGAGAGCAATATTTCACAGCCATGGTAGCTCAACAATCAAATCCATTTCCAATCACTCAGTGGAAAAAAGCTCCTGTCTTTAATTTTTGCTATTATTTATTTAACAGAAGTTGGAGTTGGCTAATTGCAGCTGTCCTCCACATATTCTTTCTTTTATTGCATTGCCAGTAAATCACAGACCCCACATCTCCTGGGTCAGGCACACACCTGTGTGTGATGGGCAAGAAACAACCTGGGTGGGGAGGATGGGGCCAGACAGAAGAATCAGTAAGAATCCTTATTACTTACATAAACCCATAAACAGATGGGATAAAATCCCAGGAGTTGAGCAGGAAGAAGGAGAGGCAGATGATCACTACCAGGCTGCACAGGTACAGGGATGCATACTGCATGGTGTAGAGCCAGAAACTTTTGCTTTTCAGTTTGACAGGTATGAACTGACGCTGAAAGAAAAACAGAAGCACCTCATCAGGTGGGGAGCGACGAGAGAGCCTGAGTGTTCAGAACATCATTTTAAATTGATGAAAGAAAGCATCAAACATTGGCACTATGGTACTTGAAGGAGCAGCTTTCAAGCATAATTTGCTTGTTGCTCTTCACTCTGGCCAATGAAGTCACAAACATTGCACGTATTCCCAGAACTGTGTTTGAAAACGCAGCAGCAAAGCTGGTCACTTCTGCTTGCAGTGAGTCCCTCATGTGAGCACGTACACAGGTGTAAGATTTTCACACCCCTCCTCACAGCTGCACTGGTAACTCAGACGTTTGCAACACTGCACTGGTGCCTGTCTTCTCCTGCATGACCCCACTGCATGGGGTGACTGAAAGCCCTGTTCCAGAACCCACACCCTGTGGTGCCACCACTTGGCCTGGCACCCCTGCTCTGCTGAAATCAGGGCAAGAGGACATCCACAGAGCTCCTAAGCACAAAGTAGTCCCTCTGAAAGCTGGACTCCTCAGGCAATGTCCTGCCACTGCCACAAGTCCTTGTCACTAGTCAACATATCATGACAGCAATATCTCACTTCATCAGGTCCCCTGCCTGCCTGGGTACAGACAAATGTACACAGGGGCCAACACCTTTTGGACTCACTCAGCATTCTGCAGCTCACGTCAGTGATGTGGCTTTTCCATCTGGCCCTGGGGCTTGCAGTGGCAGATGTGCAGAGAACCTGCCCTGACTGCTGTGAGCTCTGTGTAAAGCTCACTGGGATTTCTCCGTTCTAGTGGGTTTAATGTCACTTGCTGGGACAATGTAAGCAACATTACCAAAAATTTTGGCAGGACAGATTGAAAACAGCAAGAGAAAAGTGATTTAATTCTGTACAAAGAATGCAGGGAAGTTCATTTACAAATTTAGATAAAAGGACACATACTGAAAGGACTGCCTTTAAAAGTTGCAAATTGGGCAATCACATATCAAAGCACATATTGTTTGTGAATTCAAAGTACAGTGCTTGCACTTCACTCCCAATTTACTTTGACTAAAGCTAAAAGAGAACAAATGAGACCAAATAGTAAAGATATAAATTCTCCTAAAAATCATCAAACTGAAAAAGCAACACTGACTCTGCAGTTCTTCTCTTGCAAAGGCTAATAATAATAAAATTCCTGATAAAAAGAGACATTAATGTCAGATATAGAAAGAAAATTAATTACAACTGACTCCCATTCTGTCTGGAAGCTCAGAGAATTGAGAACAAGCTAGTTAAATAAAAATAAACTATAAAAATCACTAACAGAAGCAATGAAAAAAGACTGGTGCAATGCACAGCAGCAGCATTTCAGAATTAAAATAATTTCAAATACTAAATATTATCACAAAATGATCTGTGATGTGAGCTGAACTTCTGCTGGCATCACAGCCTCACCTTGCTGCCATAGCAAAATGAAATTTGCAAGGGCAGCCCTGGTGGGATTCAGGGTCTTGTTAACCAAGAGGGAGAAAGGGCAATCAGCCTCTTTCCAGAACATGCCTTCTGCCATTAAACCCCAAACCAACATTTTCAAACTTCTCTGGGTCTGAGCCCCTCACTGCTGCCCACATGACACAAAGAACAGCACTTATTTTGGGAAAGCAAAACACCACCCAGTTCTGTAGGAGACTTTCTGCTCCCCTCTCTCCAAACATGGGCATTCCCATTCAGGGTTCAAACTTGCCATGGCTTGAGGAGTCACTTTTTCTGAAACTCTGCACTTGTCTGACTCCCCTCCCCAGGACTATCCCTGCACAGCTACAAGAAGACAACAGGTACCAAGAGTTAGAAATCACCTACCTGTAGAAGGTAAAGCAGTGCTGGAGCAAACAGTGTGAGAGGGTAGAGTGACTGGTATGTTGCTAAGGCCAGGAACACAGCACTGAGGAAGGCACTACCTGCAAAGAAAAAAGGAGTTTATAAAGAACTTTTAGCATAAACAGCCATACAGACAGGAAGTCCAAACGGGAAGAAACTCCTAACCCTCTGCAGGGCATTCACAAATATCAGGACACCATTTAAAGGAGTTTTTAGCAGAATGTATCCTGCAGAGTGTCCTCCTGTTCACAACATTTTGAATGGAGAATGACTCATCCCATAATGAAGAACCACTGGCTGGTTTATATCTCCTGTCATTCACACACAGAAAGAGATTCACATAATTCAGTCTATACAAAGCCAATGCTGGCTGCTGTTAATGCAGGGGAATGCATTCACTTAAGTCATAGCTGTATGTAAGAACTGCCACACTGGGCTTGCTGGATAACCTCATCGCCAGAATGTGTTACAGCCTCAGCAAAGCCGTGTGCAAGAGAGCAAGCAAAGTCTGCAGCTGAAGCATTAGCTCTGCTTTACTGATACCAAAACTGAGCCATGGAAAGGATTGGCACAGCTTTTCCAAGTGATCTTATAAATATGAATGTCTTTATTGAGGCAGCTTTATTTAAGGTGTCTCAGTGTTGAGCACTTACGTTTCTCAACTACGAATAACAGAAATAATGTCCAAAAGATCTCAGGTTAAACAATAAAAATACAAGCACCCAGTGCAGCAGCCTGGTTATAGGTACAGACTTGATGGAAGTCTTCTGTAAAAACAGAGCTCAGACAGCAGGAGCCCTGACTCAGTGCATTGAACCAGCTGTCACCCTGCTGACAGTAAACACTCAGAGAGCTCCTCTCTGCTTCTTCCTTTGAAAGGGAAAATGCAGGGTTATTTGGTGATGAACCTTTCCCCTCTCCAGCTACACTCTCTTGACAGAAACCTCCCTATCCTGTATTTTATCCAGTGTTCAGTTGTGCACAGATCTAAAGAAGCAATTCCCAAAAATCACAGTAGTAACCTGATATCCTCTTTGCCCACTTAAATCCCAGACTGCCACACTCCCAGTCAGGGACAAACCACAAGACAGCCACTACAGTTTTGTCTACGACCAAACTTTTGGTCTCAGGATGTCGGTGAACAGTTAAAAATCAGTTTAACTAAACAGACCCCAGTTGTTTGCTATTGCAAATGCTTTTAAATTAAAGCACCTCCTGACTCAATTAGCCAACATTTATAGGAAAACTTCTTTTGAAAACACTGATAAAAAACTATCTATATCAGCTTGTTTTTTTGCAGTGCCTGGGTCTGGGCCCTGCTGGAGACAAAAGATAAGACTGACCTTTCCTCTGATCCAGCAGAGAACTCCTTAAAACTTAGGTGACTATTACAAATCATATAGACTGAAATATTTGAGCACTGGGGAGTTATAAAAGAAACAGAAAGCTGGAATGATGCCCAAAATGAATGAAACAGTGATTCTGACAATCTACTCCACTGGGCTGGTTTAGGTCTTTGGTTACTGCTTTTGCTTCCCTAAAGCTCAATTAGTTAATTTCAAACTATGTTTACAGCTGTGAGTGAAAGCCAAATAATAGATGCAGGCAAATGCTTGCTTTTGAATGAAAGTTCAAGGATAAGCTTTGAAAATAAATTGTGTATGACACTTAAGTGCTTACTCACATACAAAAGAAGAGTTTTTATGTTCTGCAACACACAGACACGTTTCTTTCTGAAGAGGAAACTATTTGAGGCCAACCAGGAAAAGGAGTCAGTTTTTAAAGTAAACTCTCAGATACACTGAGATGAAAGTAAGTTTTCACTTGACTATAAAGTCTCTTGATCTCACAAATTCATGTAGAACTTTGACCTTGTTCCAGTCCTGTTTGTGCCATGTTTCAGTGAGATCTTTATAGCAATCAGTACAGTTCCCCCTGGATTTATTTTTTGCTACATTTCTGATCTTTCTAAAATGTCATAAAGAACCTTTTTTTCTTCACTGTATTACCTTTTATTGTAGCTAAAATGAAGAATGCAATGACAGAGTTGTTGATGGCGCAGGTGGACTTTGCCACACAAGACATCACAGTGTAGGGGTTTAACAGGTAGCTGGAAGAGAGCAAAGCTCAGGTTACATTCAAAGGAGCATCTAATTTAAGAGATGTTCAAAGAAAAAAAAAGATGCACTTCAGCTTTTCTTTTTATTTATTTATATTTGATAGGCTCCTCTCATCAGCAAATTAATTCAGCTGAACAGGTTCTTCAATCTGAAATAAAAACCAGACCTCTGGATTGCAGACTTGGACACAGGGACCACAGGGAGCCTGCTACAGAAATGAGACACTGGGAAGATGTGCAAAATGCAAGTTCTGTACTAGAAAATTACTACAAAAAATATTTATTGCTTTGCAGAAGCATTTGTATATTTATTCAGTCAGATCTAGATTTATTGGGTCCAAAGGAAACTTTTTCTGCTAGTAACACCTACTACTACTGAAGAATAAGAAGAAAACATGATGGAAACAAATCTGAGACATAAGCAGAGTTTCCCACAACCCAACCAGTCTCCTGCTGTGGCAGAGCAAGCCTTTATGTTCACCATGGCACAATCTGAGCACAAAACCAGCCAGCTATGAAAGACTGGCACATTTTCACTGGAATTATAGAAAAACTCTTAATGACTTTACATTCCAGAATTCAGCCACACTTTAGTTAGCAAGGATAGCAGCTCCTTTTGGAAACAAGAATTACAATAATCTCATTTAAATAGGTTCAGAGCAAAGAAAAAGGTTTGGAGGACTTACCAATACAGTAAGTATGATAATGTACTGATCAGCCTTGCCAATAACTAAATTACTCATCAGAGTCAGTAGACAGGGCTGATGATTTCCTAATTCTTTCTTTATATTTTCCTGTGTCTCTGAGTCCCAGTCTGTCTTTGTCAGTGTTTCCAGAAGGCAGCCTACAGCAGGACAGGTACAATTTAATGCCAACTTAGCTGTGGCAATGTGCAAAACAGTCTGCAATTTACCCACTTTACCCTTCTGGCCACGGGGAACACGCCATTTAAAAAAAATAATATGAAACAAAAAAAAAAAAGGCAATTTATCTAAAGGAGAACTCTCTCGGATACAGAACTATTTGGATAATTTTTTTGTGTCAAAATATCAATTAAAAAAATCTGTAACACTAAGCACCTTGCTTGTATATTAGTTTAGTTGAAACCTTCTGAAATAAAAAAATGTTTAGTATACAGAAGGACACCAAGATGTGAAATTAATAAAACGACAACATGAAAACATCTTTTAACTGTTAAAAGCAATTTGGGATATTCAAGTTGTGATACTCAGCACACATTCAGGTATTTTGTCCAGCTGCTGAAAAATTCTCCTAACTTTTCTGAAAAGACACCATTTGGAAGGCATAGGATCAATTTTGATAACATTATTGTACAGGCAAAATAAATGGGAACGTGACCTGTGCTGACACAACATTCTTGTTACCCAGATGATGACCTTATGCTGCTGAGCCCATCTCAAAGGGCCTGAGTGAATTTATTTGTCAGCAACAAGCACATGTAAATGCATCTGTTTTTCAATTTCCAACTGGGTATTCAGGGTCAATAGGAAATTTAGAATTTCTGCAGGAAAGAAACCCAACTTTTGATGGTTTTTGAAGGCCCAAATGAGACAAACCCCAAAAGGAGCTGAGGAACCAAAGCAGCCCACTGCAGCCTATAGGAGCAATACTTACAACAGTGCTACCTTGAGGGGGATGTAGTGCATCTCCATGGGTGTCTGGATGAGTTCAGCCACATCTGGTGCATATTTATCCAGTTCTATGAGGAGCTTCTGCTTTTTGAACTGAACAAGGGAGAATGATCAAAGATTGGCAGAAGAGGAGAGTCATTATTCTGTACTACTTGTGTAATTCTATTTCGTATTACTCAGCCAGTTGCCTGAGGTTTCTATTACTGTGAAGCATATTCAAGCCCCTGGTGTGAGCTAGAACTTATGTTATGTGAGGAGTTTTAGAGAACAAAAAACCCCTATCTTTTCCCAAATACTTAACAACTGAAGTGAGACTCAGGAGGAAGCAGAAAATTTCTACTTGTTCAAACTTCCTTAGTTACCTGTGTCTATGCCTTGACACAGCTACCAGTAAACTCACCCCACTAGAATCCAATACTCAATCTTCCTAACACCTCTCCAGATCTCTAATGAAAAGCTAACTTTATTCATTCACTGTTCAACACATAAGCTCCTGAAAACCCAAACCCCATACGTATGCAGTCTTTGTTGTTTTAAAGATGGATGTTCCTATGACAAATCTCTCTTCAATCTCTTTTGTTGTACTAGGCTCTCTATGGAGCCAAAAGAGAAATCTGAAATATGAACTGACTGAATTATGTTATGGTGAGACAGAAGGACAGAGATGCTAGCAGTAAATTCTCGACAACCAAAGTAACTCATATATGGAATTCTTACATGCCTGCAGTTCTATCTTGGGTTATTTCCTTAACCTCAAAGTCAGAGGACAAGGAACAAGCACATAACTGGGAGACCACAGAGATGCTGTAGAAAATGTAGTCTCCCTGCTGATGTTGATATGCCCCTCTGGAACTGCAAAGAGCACAGCACTGCTTACACATAATGTTCTTGGAGAGCTGGGAGAAATCACTCACCTCCACATACACATCCTTATAATTTGAAGGGAACAAGTAGTATTTGATGTCAGACTTTCACCACACTCACAAGAATGATCCATCTCACCTCAGAACTGCTGGAAGGTTTCACTCCTTCCTTTACATATTTCTAGTCTATGTATTCACACACATTTCATGCTGTGTGCAAAGAAACCCTCTCCAAGGTATAACACCCAGGCTGTAGAAGATTGTACACTGCTGTGATCACCACTCAGTGTGCAACTACAGACATTGTAATAGTGCCACAAAAAAATTAAAATGCCTCAGTCCTCTACCACATTCAGTCCTGTTTGTTTATCATTAAAATATGACCAGATTTACTGCAACAAGGACTTGACACCACATCCTCTGGCACATCTTTTCTCTGGCCCAAGATAATTTTATTTGCTGGGAGAAGAGGACCAGCAACACTAGGAAGTCAGCTTACCACAACTTTGTTGAAGTCCTGGATTGCCAAGTAAAGGGCAACAGCAGTTAGCACATCAGTTATCTAAAAAAGGGACAGACTGGTTGTAAACAAAATAAACAAATGGAGAAAAATATATTGGTCATCATTTAACAGGAGCTCCAATCTGACTCAGCTCAGGGGAACAAAACCCAAGCTTTAAAAATTCTGAAAGGCTGTACAGTGCTTTCACACACCACCACTTCACCTAGAAGGCATCAGCTGTATCACAAATACTTATATTCACAAAACAAGAGAATAGGGAACTAAGAGGAAAGAAATTGTTCATGGAAAGCAGCACATGAGGGTAACAGAGAGCATCACTGGTGCAGTGAGAGCACAGCAACACTGGGGCAGTGCCCAGCTGGTTAAACCCAGCTGCCCAGCAGGGCAGCATGACAGTGCTGTGAGCTGCCCCAGACTGCCCAGGGTACAGGGCACACGGCTGCTGGCTCTGCACGAGCCCTGCCTGGCACAGAGACTCCACTGGGTGCCACCTGCAGCCAGCTACAGGACTTCTGTTCTTCTGAATTGGGAACAAGAACTCGGAGAACAATTTACAAGAGACATTTGGGGGATGAACCCATTTGTGCTCCTTGCAGGTCTGGGGTTTGGCAGACAGAAACAGCAATGTAGGGATTAGGCTGGGGGGACAAAGTATTTTGTTACCTATAAGAGATAACGTTTGAAATTTGAAATAAAATTACACTTTCCTATCCCTGTGTGGGGTAGTTATCTAAGCAAGAACTCACAAAAAAGAAGGAATATGTACAGGAAGAGAAAAGCCTGAATGTGGGTTTGTGCAGGCAAAGCTGCCTTTCTAATTAACTGTGAGCTCAGCAGGAATTTGAGCTACATGGAGGCTGAAGGACTGAAAAGAAAGACACACTCAGCGTTTCCCTGAATGGGACCTTTCAGGAGAAGCTTTCCATGAGCACTTACCATGAACACCAGTTCAGCATATTCAATCAGGAAGTGAAAGAGATAGATTATCAGCGGGGTCTGAAAGAGAGCAAAAGGGAAATTCCTACCAAATACTGTCCAGATAAAATACTGGTGATTTCACGAGACAAACTACAAGAGTTGAGCAGTTCTACAAGTCACTGCCAAAGGTAATTTTCTTTGGCCTATTCTCCAACACTGGTATTTCAGAGCAAAGTGATTAATCAAAGAACACAAAGGTCTTCTTCCTTACAAAGTCGTCAATGCACTTTATAAAAGTCACTATCAACTCCAAAAATTGTATTCTACTCCAACTTTTCAATTCTACTACAATAGTGGTAGATTTACAATAGAAAGCACACAAAGACCAGCTTTAGAAGGTAATTTTTTTTCTAGAAAATCTATTTTTCAGGTTGTCTACAAGTACTTTTGAAATATTTCCTACATAGCTGGTTCCCCTGCTGTTTAGATGTGTCTTTTATAATGCAAAAAAAGAAAGCATGTTAAAAACATAAAGCAGTAGGGTTACAATCCTATCATCCTGTTACTCCTGGAGTTTTTCCCTTCTAAGGTAAGAAGGAAAGCATGTTTCTGAATTATTCTCATCACACAAAAGCTTAGTCTGGAAGGACAATATTTACATGCTGCAAATTCAGTCTTCACCGTGAGAAAATAATTTTCTTTTTTAAAACTTTAAAAATAATGTGATGGTCTAAATAAGCATGGGGAAATATTTCACAGTCTGGGAGAAATTCTGTCTAAAGAAGTAGAATTTATTGAAAAGAACTCAGTTTTCAGAGGATACCAAGTACCTGCTTCACCCTAGGTGACACTGTGTATGAGTGTACCTTCATATCAGTAAGGCCATTGAGGGCACAAAGCCCCACAGGTGCTTCAGTGCTTCTGTAGGAACGAGGTGTTTTCAAGATGAGCAATAAATAAACTGCATGCTTGTGCTAGTATTAGAATTTCTCCAAAAGCAGAGACTCCAGGTGCTGATACCCAGTAAATCCTGTCAGGCTCTCAGTAACACCATCCCTGCTCCAGCTTGTGCTGACAGAAACAGCTGGATGTGAACAGAGTATGTGACTTATGACAAAGTTCCCCCGTCTCAGAGTTTCTTTTTGCAGTAACAGATACAACACTGCCTGCCCCTGCACAGGGAATTCACTGGGATTACCTGGATTTCCTTGTACTGGTCACTGCATAACCACTGCTCAGACAAACCACACAGCTTCAGGTTCTCTGCAGTCTTTGGGACAAAACAGGCTCCCAGCCTTCTCCAGGCCCTGAGCAGCCAAACTAAGACCCCTGCCACTGGAATATCACATTTAAAACCAAGCATGCAAACCAACCTCATGGAAAATAGCTCCAGAGTATGGCGAGACTCCTAAATCCAGCAGAGCTAATCCTTCGACCACTGAAACAGACAAAACACCTGCATTAGAACCCTGCAGTGTGGGAAGTGAGAGGTGTCATGATAATAAAACTGCAGTTTTTAAAACACTGGCACTAAGAATCTCACATAGAATGAGTGACACCATACCTCCCAGAGCCAACAGCCAGCCAGAACTGATTCACCCCCAGCTCTGCTATGCACGTTCCTGCATGGGCACTCATCACCTATTTATTTGTTTCAGCTAAAAATGTCCTAGATGAAATCTTTTGCTCTTAACTCTATATAAATCACAGGCATGGTATCTCCTCCTTTTGAGTCACCTAATAAGTGATATATGGCCTCTAAGCTGGAGAAATACTTAATTCCAAGAGGAAAACCACAACATAATATAGAATTTGAACTGGTTTGCCTTATTAGATGTAGAGAGGCCTCAAATGTCCAAAATCACATGGGAAGAACAGAAATGAGCACATATTGCCAGGCAAAGCTAAAAGCTTTATCTCTTGTTGAAACTGCCTGACATTTTATAGCCTTAATTCAGCTCCTTTGTGCTCAGGGAGCTGCAGCTTGCCCTGCAATGCATGTGTGTGCTTTCCCATAGAATCTCCCCCCTCCTGAGCACAGAGGTTCCCTGGGACTGAGCAGCATGCAGTGAAAGGACCTAAGGGAAATGGGCCCATTTGTTCAGAGGGAAACAGCCAGGACACTGCAAGAAGACACAAGAGGTGCTCAGTTCACTGACATGCTGGAGAAATAGATTCTGGCTGCCACCAACTTCCTGTATGGTGACAACCTAGACTTTTCAAGATAATTCCACTTTTCCCCTTTACTGTCTAGATACTTACCTCGATGCTCTAAGGTGGTTTTTAGAAAGATTCAATAGCATAGGAAGCATGAAGTGCTACATATGCTACATACTGCAGAACAGAGGCCTCAGGTCATCACATGCACTTGTATATTTGACCTTTATTACTTCAGGCCACTCTTTTCCACCCCAAAACTACAAATAATTTTACCTGCACAGTAACTGGATACCAAAGAGACATCTTGAAAATAAATGACAGTTTCAAACAGGCTCAGATGATACACAGATGAACGACACTGAAAAGCCCCAATTACCCTGTAGCTCACTCAGTCTTCAGAAGAGAATTTGAATCGCTGGTAAGGTGTGGGGACACCAACTGACCAAGGGAAGTGAACTGGGGGCCGTGCAGTGCCATTCTCACCACGACAAGGTGCCCGTGCAGGGTCAGCAGAACGGGCCCGGTCGAGGCCGATGGAGCCACACGCTCTGTGCTGGGTGGGTCACGCACCCGTTCGTGCGACATTACCAGTGTCCCCGGCCAGCTGTGAAACGCGACCTCCTGGCTCCAGCCCTGTCCTCTGCCTCCAGCCCCGCGGCCCTCCCGCCCCCGGAGCTGCCGAGCACCGGCCCTCACGGGCTCCTCCCGGGCACAGCTGCCCAGGGCCCTTTCGTGCAGCTCTGGTTCGGGTCCGGGCGAGCACGGCCCGGCCCTGCCCGGGGCGCAGCCGGGAGCCTTCCCCGCGAGGCCGCTTCCAGCCCGGCGCCCGGCCGGGATCAGGCCGTGCCCGCCCGGCTCGAGAGGTCCTGCCGCCTTGGCTCCTCTGCGCCGCGCCCGCGGGCCTCACCTCGCTTCCAAGCGTTTAGCGGGGACGCCACCTCGACCCGCTCGGCGATGAAGGCGGCGAGGCTGGAGCGGTAGAGCGCAGCGCGCACCGTCACCGCCGCCAGCACTACCAGCACCAAGGGGGCCGCCATCCCGGCGCGCGCTCCGCCGCTGCCGCCGGCTGTAGTTCGCGGGCGGCGCCGGGGAACACGCCGCCAATGCACCGGCCCGCCCGGGCAGACTACATATCCCAGCGGCCCTCGCGCCGCCGCCTCCCGGCACACCTCGGAACTACGGCGGCCGCGGGGGGTGAGGGGAAGCAGGAGCGCGCTTGGAGCGGCCAGGCGGGGGCCCCGCTCCCGTCCCCCGAGCTGTCCCGATCGGGCCGCCCTGGCCCAGGGTGGCCACACGGGGCAGCCTCTCCTCAGCCGGAGGACCGGGATGGGTCTGTCCCCGAGTGGTATCGCGCTCCCCGCGCGCCTGTGGATCCCAGGTGCCTGTGGATCCCAGGTGCCTGTGGATGGCAGCTCTGCCCAACCGGGGCAAGGCCTGGCAGGCCGGGCCCAGCTCGCACGAGGAGTGTCGGTGGCTTCTGAACTGTTTGGAAATCCCCTCCGACAGTTCTTCATTTTTCAGGTATTTCACAGACCCCGTGGTATCTGCCTACATGTTTGCTGCGGCTGTGGTGAGAGCCACGGCTGTTGTGAGGGCATTGAGCGCTCGTGGCCGTGTTTGGTTTCAGAAGGCTCTTGGCAGACTCAGGTTCTCAGTCTGTGTGGTTTCAGCAGCTCCAGAGCTTAAGAGTTTTGGGGAGACTTTCACCTACCTTCCCAGCATGGACTTACCTGCTATTCTCCCAACAACTCCGTTCCTATCACTGGGTATGTGCACAGCCCGTTCACAGAATCTCACACAAAAATAGCCTTTACAACACTTCATCTGAATGGAGACAAGTGCAAGGAAGACATGATAATCTTCTAAAAAATTGAGCGACAGTGAAAACACATTTCATGTGGTATGTGAAGACAGCAATTTTTCATGTAATTAAAACTAGGATTTGCTGAGTGTGCTGGGGTTGCCATTGAAAAGAGCTTGATAATGTCCAGGTTAACATTTACGTTGGATTTTTGCAGCCTCAGAGCTGTAGAGTTGCAGCCACCTGCAGAAATGGAGAAAGGCTGAATTCATCTGGGACGTGGTCCCTAAAGGCCAGGTGACCCAGCATGTACTGTCCCCAGGACTGGAGAGACTGGTGGGGTTAGGTGGTCAGTCACATAAAGTTTCTGGACCATGGCTGCTTGGAACATGAATCCCTTCATGCTACAAAACCATCTTCAGGTGGTGCCTGGACTGTTTCCTCCTGTGCTCACTCCCTTACTGGGGTTCAGCTGCTGCCTTTGCTGGGCTTCCTTCAAGTGTGGTCTCATCCACTGCCACAGGACAGCAGATCTGGTCCTGAGGCCATAAGGAGAGCTTCAGTGCTCAGCTTGTTGTGTGGCAGCTCCTCTGCTTTCAGGCTCTCTGGCATGAAGGTGTGAGTTATGCTGGTAAAGCTGCTCTGTGAGTGTGGCTCTGCCTGGCCCTGGGATTTGGTGGCCTCAGGACTGACCGAGCCTGGCACATCCTCTGATAAATCAGGGAGAGTTCATTCAAGTTAATTTATTTGTGCAAGCATCGGTATATAGGAAGCCAGAGATGCTGATTCTTCTTTGCAGCTGTTCACAAGAGCTGTTCAGGCTCTTGAGTTTTCTGTTCAGAAATGCTCTTTCTTGTGTGCTGGTCCTCTCCAAATGACAGTTCTGATCCAAAGTACTTGACAGCCTTCCTGTGACTGCTCCTTTGCAGAGTGACTGGCACACAGTAGTGTGGTTAAAGGTGCACTGCTGCAGGATGCTGATTTTGGCAGTCTGAGCTGTGCTGTGTGCTGCCCAGCACTGTCTGATGCAGCCCTGGGAATATTCAGATAATCTCCAAGGACAGCAGGAACCAGATGTGGAATCATGCCACTACAGTTGTTTTGTGTTTAATTGGTGTGCAAAGCCAATTAAAAAGAAAGGTCAAAGAATAATTCATACAAATGCAGCAATTCTTTCTGGAACATGAGTTTGCTCCAGCATTTCTCCAGCAGGAGATCCCAGGGCTAGCCATGGAGGGAAATTCCTAAACCAATCGACATATTCAGCCCTCTTAAAGCATCAAATATGTCAGGCAAATATCAGAGGGTTGAGTATCTGTTGCTATCTGATGGCCATTAATTTGGGGGGGTTAGAGCTGCCATTAAGGAGTTGCAGTAAACACACACACGCTGTGTTGCTGCCTTTTGTCTGGCAGGAACTTCTGAAGCCACTCTCAGCCAGATGAGACAGAGGAGCAGACCTTTAAAACCCTTGGGGTTCCTACAGGCTTTATGAAAATCAAGGGAGGTTTCAGGAGACCCAGGCTGGGATGGGTTTTGCACAGGCAATATTTTGGGACCTGGCAGTGTTGCTGTGCTGCTCCAAGTCAGCCAGCACAGCCAGCTGCTTCCCCAGCAGCAGTGAAGGGGCAGAGAGGGATGACAGCAGAACAGAGGAGAGATCTTGGGGCTGTCACAGACTCATACAGAGCTGAGCAGAGACGGGAAGAAACCAGGAAACTCAGAAAACTCTGGTTTGCTTGGTTAGTGCAGAAATTATTTTTTTTTCCAGAGGCATAAACCTGATCTT
The DNA here is from genome assembly GCA_013399915.1 of Illadopsis cleaveri. Taxonomy (NCBI): domain Eukaryota; kingdom Metazoa; phylum Chordata; class Aves; order Passeriformes; family Timaliidae; genus Illadopsis; species Illadopsis cleaveri. Next base: position 359,929 of record VXBB01016397.1, on the reverse strand, counting down.
CTGTGTCCTGGTGTTTACCCCAAACTGATGGTAGTTTTTGCAGCATTGGGACATTTACTGGCTATCCTTTAGCCTGAAATTCCTTGGCTATGCAAGTGATTTGGTAGCAACATGCCCAGAAGGCTGGGTGTGCTAAGGCCTGGGAGCAGTCTGAGGAGCTGAAGTTTGAGGATCTCCTGCCAAAGTGCCACCAGCAGTGTGGCTGTGGGGCTGTGGAGTGGTTGTTGGTCCACACAGGAGCAGCAAATGCAGCTCTCAGGGGGACCTTCACACTCCTGCCCTACAGGCTCCAGGTTACAAAAAGAAGCAGAACTAATGGAACCAAACATGCAGTTGAGAGCTGCTGCTGCTGCTGGAAGATCTGCACTCCCTGGATTGCACTGCCTACGTGAGGCACCCACGCAGAGCGCTGGGGATGAATCCAACCTGGGGATGTTGCATCACAGAACTTTGATAAAACACTCTGTTTAAGACTGAGCCAATTCAGAGATGATTCATCTTTGTTCCTGCAAACAGATGCTGGTTTGGGCACTTCTTGTGTGCCCTGCTGGAATTATGCAATGGTGACATTTTTGGGGGTAAACAAGCCACTCCTTTTCCCGACTCACTGTGCAGATTAGGTGTTCTGATTCCTGAGGCACCCTCCAGTCTTCCCTGGCAACTCTTCCAGCCTAACACAGTTTTTTTTTGCATTTGGGAGACCAAATGTTTGTTGTTATTCTGAGATTTCATCAGGGCCCTGTGCAATGACATATATCTCAGGGATGCTTCCTGTTCCTGTGGGATCTATCCCACCCTATCCTATGTCCCAGAGGGGTGATTTTCACCCACCATTTATTTTGGCCAAGCTGTCATGTTTTATTTTCATAGTCCACCACTTCAGTGTTATATTTCCTTCTGCCTTTCCCACCACAGACCTTGCACTGCAGTAGTTGCATTGTAGTCATTACTGGTCCTCAGTGGCTTTGGTGTTCCTGAGAAATTCACATTTACATACTCTATCTCACTATACTGGGGTCCTTTGCTGATAAACATTTGAGTTGCTTTTGCCTCTTTTCAAGTTGTCTTCTGTTGGAGTTTATTGGCTAGAACACCTGCCAGCTTTTGGGTTTGTCAATGAAAAAATACCCATAAATTCATATGCATTTAATTTTTGTGGCCTACATGACTTCTCATTACTTCTTTTTTTTTCAGGATTCAGGGATAAAAACTGCTGTTAAATTGAAGGGTATTGCTGTTTTTAGAAATTGGTAGGAGAAAGGTGCTTGCCTTTTGTTTATTAACTTGGAAGACAACAGATTTTCCTAGCAGTCTGAAATAGCACTGCTGTAGGTATCTTCCAGTCTTTCTGCTACTGACTGACAGAAGACAGCATGAGGTTTGTGATCTTTTGTGGAGGTTAGTAGTAGTATGGATCAAAAATGGAACCTGAGTGATTGGTTTTTCTTCTTTGGGTTCAGAGACAGGAGAAAATAAACTGCACTTCAGGTTTCTCTGACTGGCTTCATGTGCCAGAACTTCCTTTACATGAAAGACAGATATCTTTGTAAGAAAGCAAATGACTTTTATCAACCTCTAGGAAGATTTTATTTCTGCTTTGAATATTTTTCAGAGTGAGTTTTAAATGGCAATGTTAAAAAAAAAAATTCCCAGCGATTAAATTCCTGCCAGCGAAGTTAAGGCAATTAATCATCTAGTGGAAGCTTGTCATATACCCAAGGGAGAGATGGGCCTGTCCAGAGAGCTACAAACTCACCTCAGACATCTCTCCTGGGTGGGGAAGGGATGAGCTGATGATGTGGGCTGAAACCTGAAACTCTGGACACCTGAAGTTAGGCAAGAGGAATCAAAGGGGTCTGGTAAACAGCATTGTTCAGCTGTTGGGCACTGGCTAAACTCCTCACCTTGACAGCAGCATCTCAAAAAAATGGGCTGTCCAGATCCAGTATCCTGAGGACACAGCTGAGCATTCACAGCCAGCAGCCCCATTTCCTTCCTTCATTTCAAGTGAAAGAAAACCAGGTGGGTGTGTAACAGCTGGAGTGAAGCAAGACTGGAAGGCAAAGTGGGTTATGAACAGCAGCTCTGTGTATCACACTCTGTTTCTTTGCCATGTTTTCCTCTATGGGAGGCCAGTAGGGGACAGATCTGTGAATCCCACTTGGATCTGCCCCACATTCCCAAGCTCTGCACTGTCTCAGCTGAGGAGGAGCTGCTGGTGACAGTGACAGGGAAAGTGGGGGAGGACAAAGCATGTGCTTCCTCAGGCAGGTTTCTTCCAGCTGCTCAGGCACTGCTGGTCACTCAGTGCCTCTGGAAGCAGGAGGTGCTGCTGGGTTCACCCTCCTGGGGACCTCCCACACCCCAGGCCTGGCACCCCTGTCTCTCTGTTGTTCTGGCACACGTGGCTCGTTCCTTCTGCCTCAGCCTTTGCGGACAACCCTTTAAGGCCATGGGATCATTTGATGGATGCTCCCTCTCCCTGTGTGGTTACACAGGAGTGTCAGTGTGTTTTAAGAGCAAAAAGCTGGGTTTTGGCTGGCATATGCTGAACTGCACTGTGCCTTTGTGTGCTGCAGGGACTGTGAGTGGAAAGTGTTTTCTCAAACATTTCATTAGATTTCTTTGTCTTCAAGGCAAGTGTGTTTTCAGGCAAGAGCCAGATGCAGAGAAGCCCTGTGGGCATTTCTGAGCAATGAATCCCCTCCCTGTGCCCCTTCCCTGCTTCCCTTCCCTGCTCATTGCTTTGCCAGTCAGACAGGGGGAAATAGAATGTACACAGACACCCAAAGGAAGAATGGTCTCGTTTTACTATTAATATTGAGGCGAAACAGAAGTAAAAGGATACATTTAGTAAAACAGTAAGATTATTACTCCCTTGGCTTTAGCAACAAGTAAAAATAAGCAAGGTAATGCATCTAATCATTACTATATGAGCAGGAGACGGAGAATAGTGATTGAGCAAGATCCATCACCAATTGCCTGAATACTCCACCATCAGCCTGAGCCCAGAGGTGCTGGGGAGCCCTGTTCTGCAGCCAGGAGCTGGAGAACCCTTCCCGGGAATGGGGAAATCCTACATGGTGCATCCACCCGTACTGAGGTCTCCAGTTCACCCAAAAAAGGGCTCCAGCTTTATAGGCACAAACTGACAAGTCCAAATTGCTTGTTTACTTTTTTGTGCAGTAAACATCTGGTTCTGATGGCCCACTTCCCAGCCACCTGGGGACAGAGCTTGGCCAGAGTCCAGGCCACAGCCAGGAGGGTTTTGCCTAACATATTCTATTGACAGGTCTCTAGGGATATCTGTAGGGAAGATTTCTCGATATACCCTACACAAGGTTATACAAACATCTCTACAACAGTAAGTTTGGCATTAAGAATAACTAATATAAATATTTTATTCATCATATTTTAAAGCACCTTGATGGTATAATAGCATCATGCTCCAGATTCATCTTGTAAGTCAGCTCAAGCTTAGGCCTGTTGTTCAGGCCTTAGCGTATCACTCATGCACTGTTCCTGGGCAGAACCTCCTCCTGCTCAGGGACCAGCTTGCAGACGTCCAAGTGTCCAGTGGAGGCATGAAAAAACAACCTGTGGCCCCCCAGCCAGCTGGGCCTTTGGCTGCAGGAGGGGTTTGTGCAGGAGGTGTGTATTGGTCCTGTAGGGCACCGGAGCAGCCCTTCCCAGCTGCTCAGTGTTCCTGGAGCACCAGGTCCTCCCCCAGACCTATCCTCTCAAGCTTGATCCAGCCCCAGAGCACTGCAGTAGATGTTCCTGAGGGTTTGCCCTGCCCTTTTGCCTTCTTTTCCGTTAGGAAAGTGGAAAAAAGGCACATGGTGTTCCACAGTGCTGTACTCTGCAGATGGCACAGAGGTTTCCTGTTGTGTGGGCTCTGGCAGCTGCTGGAGGTGGCTGTAGAGCCATGGGAAATGAGCATCAGAGCCTGTGGGCACCTGTGGGTCAAATATTTTTGCCCTGTAAAAGCTTGGTGCTGTTTTAAACCACTGAAGTACAAATTTTGATTCTCTATTTGGAAATAAAGGCCACAGGAATACAGAACCCACCTCCTTGTGTGCAGCTTTAGTAACAGTGAACATATTTCTTGGTTTAAAGTAATGCAATTGCAAATTCATCCTGTGACAAGTTTTCTATCCATATCTGCTTTGTTCCATAAGGCAGCCATGCTGTCCTTAGAGTGGGAAGCAGCCATGCCTTGGAAAGCCACTGCTAAGCTGAAACCAGTATCTTGATCAATATTTTTCCAGTTAATCCTCAGAAGGGATGGGAGAGAATCGGCTAAATGATAAAATAAAAGTCAGGTGAGTGACAAGCTTCTCCCCAAAACATCAGTCAGACTTGTGGAAATCTTGATCCTGGTCCAAACCAATGCAACAAAGCATTAGACCCCAGAGGCGCAGACTTGTGACTTCCACCACTTGGTGACCCTGGATGACATCTAGAAGTACTCCTCTTCCTAATCTGTCACTTCTGTGGGTATTGATTTGTGTTACAGACACACCATTAGTTTCTGGGAATTCCCCACAGGAAGTCCCTTTAAGGACCAGTTGCTGTAAAGGTTCCCATTGCCATCTGGGGTTTCAGCTGCCATAGCTGGGATCAAGTCCAGTCCGAGGGGCACAGAGGGGATGTGTAAAACCAGATTAAAGGAAAATGGAGGCATGGCTTGCCCTGAAGTTGTCTTTCCATGTTCTCACTGGGTTGAACTGTTGAGGGCTGCCAGGCTGTGACAGAGAGGCCAGGGGCAGGGACTGTGAGATGGAATTGGGATAGACACGGGAATCCCACCTGTGGATAGGAAGGACTCACGTGCCTCTGTGCCTCACCTGCACTGCACAGGGAGCAAGGGCTGTACTGTCCCGCTGCCCTGGCCCCTCTGGCAGCTCCACAGGGGAGAGGACACTCCCTGCATGCAGAAAGATACCTGCAGGGAAAGGACTTCTGTTGCAAAGAGGATTTTTTATATTGAGCATGGTGAGGCCCTGACACAGGGTGCCCAGCGAAGCTGTGGCTGCCCCATCCCTGGAAGTGTCCAAGGCCAGGTTGGATGGGACTTGGGGCAGCCTAGTCTAGTAGAAGGTGTCCCTGCCCGTGGCAGAAGGTGGAATGGGATGGGATTTGAAGTCCAACCCAAACCATGCTGTGAGTTCATGATTTTCTCTGGAAGGAGCCACTGCAGAATGCCCTTATAGTCAAATCTTATAACTGAATTTAACCCAAATAGCCTATTAATGGCATTTAATGGGCGCTATGAGGTCTGAGTGAGCATTGTGTATGATATTTGTGACATTACAAATAGTCATTTTTAGCACTACTGGAGACTGCGCTGACACGGGCAAGAGGAGGCTCTGTTGAAACAGGCAAGGGGGTGGGTCTGTTTTCTTTTCCAAAAGGAAAACAAAAGTAGGGAGAGTTGATGATGCTTTCCCCAAGTCAGATGTGAATGAATCTTCATATCCTGAGCCCAGCCCCAGTTCTAATCCCCTGATTCCCTCTTCTTGAGACCTGGTAATTAAAATCAAGGATCATTTTCTGGGAGAGACAAGTGGAGGATGGTCATAGAAAAGGAAAGGCCACCAAGTCAAGCAGAGTGACTGAGTCATGCCTGTTACTGGAAAATGAGAGTCCTGAGGCCTGGCAACAGCTCTCAGTGTGCCTAGCATGGAGGAACCCACAGCTTGCAGTGGTCTAGCGTGGAGAAAGAGGAAAAATGTGTGGACTGCAGGGATAGCAAATGTCCTCCCTGCACCATGCCATCCCTCCTCAGCCCCAGGGTTTTGGCCATGGTGACTCCACACAGCACAGCTTTTCCCCCGAGTGTGAAAGAGAGAACATGTCCAGAGCACAGGGTGTCTTGAACCCTGCACAAAAAATACACCAGGGTTCTCAGGGTGTCCAACACAGTGTCATGGAATTATTAAGGTTAGATAAAACATCTTAAGATTATTCAATTCAACTGTTAACCTAGGTCCACCACTAAACTGTGTCCCCAAGTGCCACATCTACATGTTTTTTTAACACTTCTAGGGATGGTGAGTCCACCACTGCCCTGGAAGCCTGTTCCAATTCCTGACCATTCTTTCCATGAAGAAATTTTTCCTAATATCCAATCTAAACATCTTACTCTGCCATTAGCTGGAGCACCACATGGACACATGAACCCCTGAGCTGCTCTTTGAAAATCCCCAGGCATGGCCATCCTGCTGGCCACCCCACAGCCAGCCCCACTCCCTGCCCTGTTTCTGTCCCCCTGAGGAGCAAGGGAGACTCCTCAAAACCACATTCCCACATAAATGGTCCTTCACTGGAGACTTGTCTCCTGCCCACTCTGCCTCTTCCCACCTGGAGGATGGGCTGCTTCCAGGTTGAAAATATGTTGAACTTCTTAATTAGAGAAGTTTGCAAAAGCTCAGGGTCTGGCTGGGATGCTCCCTCTACCCACACCACCCTGACCTGTCAGAGCCCTGGTGGGTGGGTGATCCTGGGCCATTGGCACCACGGTCTGTGTGCTGCTCCTGGGCTGCAAAGGAGCTCCCTTCCCTCTGCTGTGGGGTGCACAAGCTGGGCTTCCCCAGCTGTGCTTCCCCAGCTAACAGCACAACCTCCAAGGTAGCAAACATCTGTCTCATGTGGAAAAACCCCACTGGACCCTGTGGGTAGGGACAGAGCCACATGTTTTCTTCCCTGGCATCAGATGTAGCTCACGATGTTCCTGCCTCACCCCAAGGCCTCATCCAGATGCTCCCAGGCTTTTAAGGTTATAAAAAAGTCTGTGCCTTCCTCAAGCCCTGGTGCGAGGTAGAGACCATGAGCAAACCAGCTGGGAGTGTCCAGCTCAGCCCAGCCTGGACTGCTGGTTGAGCTGGGCAGGAGGTGCTGGCACCACTGTGTCTATGCCAGGTTGCCTGGGACAGAGGTGTGTCATTGGAACAGAGGACTCCCAGCTCCATCTCCTGGTGCTGGGCGGGCTCTGAGGGCTGGCTTCTGCCAGAGCTGAGGGTGAACCTGCCTGGGCACAGGTCCCCCCAACCCTGAGTGCTCCTGGAGGACTCCTGGCACCAGTTTGGTGGGGATGAGCCTCGTGGCACAGGTGGGGTGTCAGGAGAAAAAGAAGGGGGAGAGGCATTCTCAGGGAGAAGGCAGAAATTCAGCCAAAGTGTGACGGTGTGGCAGGAGGTGCTGGGCAGTGCTTTGGGGAGTGGGGCTGGAGGGGAGCCCATGGCTGGAGCTGGGGACTGTGGTGCTCAGACCTGCCAGTGACTCAGCAGGTGACGTCTGGCCCTTCCTCCCCATGCCTGAACCTGGGGCCATTTGTGGTCATGCCCGAAGCCTCCATGAGGCCTGACCTGCCTGGCTGTGACATCCTGCTCGGGATGCTCAGCATGGCTGCTGGGTGCTCAGCGCTCAGACAGGCTCTACCAGAGGAGTCACTCCCCACCTATTTTGTCCCGTGGGACCCAGCTCTTTGAAGTCCCCACCCCACCTGTCCTGTGGTGCATGACTCGGCTGTCACCTGCCCCAGGGACCCTTCCCTTGTGCTTGTCACGCGTTGCCTGAGCTGCCAACCACATCCCCATGCTCTCCCCACCTGATGTCCAGAGTGTTGGGGGTCTGAGCTCTGGGAAACAATAGGATGTTTATAGCCAACATCTAGAAAACCATGTCCTCCCAGCTGCTGCCACAACAGAGCATCCCTGCAGCCAGGGCTCCTGTGCTGCAGCACTGTCCTGGCCAAACCCTCTGCCCCGTGTCCTGCCTCAGGAAGGATGGGAGCACTGGGGTTCGCCCTGTGCTGTTGGGGTGCACCCTGGCTCTCTGGGATGGATCCTGTCCCATTGGGGCGCACCCCTTGCCTGCCTCTACCCATGATGGCCTTTTCTCACAGGGAGGGACTCTGGGGCACAGGGAGAGGAACGGAGCCTCACATCCCTCCTCAGGTGGAAGGTAGTTCCAGTCTGTGTAGGTGCCACCTCAGCACCTCTGCTACCGCAGTGCCGTGCTCCGAGACCGTCCGTATGTGCCACGGTAACCACGATGGTCTGCAGGGCCCACGGGAGGGGGAGTGAGTGCGAGCGGGGCACTGCCCCCTCCATCCCGCCAGCCGCCCTCCCACCCGCACAGGGACTCACCCGCCTTCTCCGACAGCGGGTCAGGGCTGTGCTGGTGGGGCGGCAGGAGGCAGGACAGACAGACCCTGGGGGTGCCCTGCTCTGCCTCCCACCCACCGCACTGGCTTTGCTTCTTTCCCCAGGCAGCCACGGGGGGGTTGATGGCCACGACAGGGACTCATGTCCAGGCGATCTGGCCGCGGAAGGACCGGTCCAGGCTGCGCACAGAACGTTTGGAGGAAGCACTGAGGAGGTGCTGTCCTTCTCCCAAACCTGTCTGTCCTGCTTCTTGCCACCCCTGACTCTACTTGCCCGGCCAGATTGCTCAGGCCAGTCTCCCGCAGCTTTTGTCCCCAGGGTGATTCCCTGTGTTTTTGCCAGTGCCCGCCCAGGCTCAGCTGCCGGCAGGGCAGTGGGGATGGGCTGCTGGACACGGTCCTCGCTGCCACGTGAACCCAGCACAGCCCCAGCCGTGCCGGTGCTACCCACCGGGCCTGCTGCGGGTGGGCAGGGAGGGGACCCTGGCCCGGGTGCTGACCTGGTCCCTCTCCTCCACTGCTGCCTGATCCCAGGGCAGCAGGACAGGCAAGGCACTGTCCTTCGTGGATGATCAAATTGATTCACCTTTGTATTTCTTCAGATTTCTGTCAGAAAGAGGTGGCAATGAAAACACCACCTTTAGGTGCCTGGTTATAGAGTGGCACAGAAGCAGTTGGAGTCCCACTGCTTTCAGAAGGATCTTCCTAAAGAAAAGCATATCTGTGAGTGTCCCTCTGTAATGGTCACTTCTTGAACCAGCCCCACTGATGCCAGCCCCATGCCAGGGGTGACAGTGTTCTAGCTCCATCTCATTTGCAGTGTTTGAGATGAGGAATTAGGCACATCTGAAATATTTTTTAGCAACCAAAATAATGGTTTCTAGTCTCTCTATTGGTTTTCCACATCTCCCCCAACTCCCAGCCTCTGTCTCCAGCTTTACTTTCACACCACCTCACTAAATCCCCCTTGAACAACACCCGGGGCAGGAGAGCAGGGACAGTGCTGGTGCCACCCAGCTGCAATCATAGCTGTCTCTTGCATCACCTTGACAGCAGCCTCCAGGTGCAGAAGAGCAGGAAGTAAAAAGGGGTATTTTAATGACCCAAGTCATACATAACACACCAATTATCTGACTGGGGCAAAATGGGGTTCACAGGAGAAGCAGTTTTGCAGGAGCCTTTCATCGGTGTGTGAGGGTTCCCAGGTGAGAGGTTTGTAGCCAGAAAAGCAGCAGAGCTCCTGGACATACTCTTTCTGCTGCTGCTCTGCTCTCATTGCTTTCATTTGGATGAGACCAGGAAAAAGGTTTATTGGAATAAAATTCACAAGAACTTTATTTCCTGGGAATAACGCCTGTCCAAGAAGGCATGCAGCAGAGCTGCCTAGGAGGGTGTTGCAGGGACATGGGGTTGCTAATACAGAGACAGGAGCTGGGTGAAGTATATGCAGGTGATTTTTCCCATTGGATCCATGCTTTGATCCCCCTCATTTTGGGTCAGGCCATAACAACCTCCCTGGTGTCCTTGTTGGGGAAGTTTCCCTAGGGTTGAACCCCACCCTGGGCACACAGGCACAATCCCACACTAGTGCTGGAGCTGCTGCCCAGGTAGTGGTGCAGGAGAGGAGTGGAGTGAGGGGAGTTATGCCCAGCGCTGCCCGGCTTCATCCCATCTGGCTCTGATCACCAGCCATGCATGTGCTTTGCTGGCTGTGGGGCATGGTGCCCTCATCCAGGCTGAGTTCAGCCCTGCAACTTTGAGAAGTGGATGGCACATAGAGGAAGTTCTGCCCCTGTCCCTCTGCCTGCCCGGGTCATGGGCAGGCGGGCATGGTGACCCATGCCTGCTGCAGCACTCTCAGCTCTGAGTCCCATAAAGTGCTGTTTCCTTTCCATCTCCAATGTCCCTCCCACAGTGGTGACCCTGCTCCTAGGAGGGGAAGGGAGAAGCCTTGCAGGGGCCATGAGCCCCTGGGGTTACCAACAGCAGCACTTCCCCTTCCTCCATGTTACAGGTTCTCATCCACCAGCCAGCACCCCGCCCTGCACACCCATGGGACAATTCCCTGTGCTGGCCTCACCTTCCAGCCCCTTCCTGGTCTCAACTCTAATGATGGGGTGTCACGGTCCTGTGAAGGACAGGTGAGGACAGGAATGCCTGGAGATGTTTGTCAGAGCTTATCTGCACCCTGCCACAACACTGTTTTTATGAAAGAAGTTATTCAGAAAGTCTGGGGCATCAGGGGAGATCTGGGCACAGGTCCTGGAGGCTGTTTGTGTTTCTGGTGTTGCAAAACCAGCTCTCTCAGTGGCTGAAACTGGGTGGCTGCAGCTGGAGGTCAGGAAGGGCTGATGTGAGTTCAGAGCAGAAGTGCTAGGGAAGTACCTTGGCTCCTGAGGGCAGTGCCATGGGGAGCAGTGACAATTCTTGTGCTCCATGCTCTGAGCTGGCTGCATCAGACATGCCTGGAAAAGTGTGAATTTACCTAAAAATCCTACAAATAAAGTGCATGTCTGAGCATCAGGGGAGGAAGGCAGCCTTGTGCTCTGGGCGTGGCTTTGTTCCCAAAGAGACCCCACTGCTGCAGCTGAGGCTGTTCCTTGGATCTGCTGCCAGCACTGGCAGAGGAGGATGCCAGGCGGCCAGGGCTCACTCAGCCTGCAGGCAATGAGCCATGGCAACTTCAAAGCATCTTGGACCTTTTTCAAGGAAACTTTCCTATCTCATTTCAAAAAGATAGCAAGACTTGCCCTATAAGACACATTTTATGAGCTTCTTTCCACCTTTGTTGGTCCTTACGCTCAGGGGTGGGTTTTTAAATCCCAGGAGCTGGTGATCAAAAATCGCCAAATCCCAGAAACATGCAGAGCTGATAGATCCATTTTGGTGCCCACTCAGAGCTCTGGAGATCTGGGAGAGCAGTCCTCCAGTGCCTCAGGATTGCATGGGTGAAATTCCCCTTCTTCCGTCCTGCTGCCCACTGGTGCTCCCCTCTCCTCCCACGGACCATGCCTGTTGTCCTTGGAACATGTGTGTCAGGATGGTATGGTCACTCCCACGCCTCGATGGGCAGGAGATGGAGAAGAGGTGGATCTATCAGGTCAAGGGGTCTGGCAGGCTGCAGGTGGAAAAACTCCCTCCTGGACCTGGCTTTAGTGCCCCAGCCTGGGCAAGGAGAGCCCCACTGGGGACATCCCCTCTGCATGGTCCCGAGGCAGCAATGTTCCATGGGCTGATGGATGCTGGTGGGCTCAGGGCTGCCTGGACCCCCCTTTCTGAAAGCTGCTGCAGCAGGTCACCATTCCACTTTGGGCAGGGCAGAAGGAAGGACTAGGCTTTTACAGGGCTGTAAAACACCAGAAAACTGGAAGTTTTCCCACTGTGCTGTAAATGGAGCTGAATGACCTGACTCGGATGAAAGGAGCCCTTGCCTGCACCTTCCCCTCTGGCTTAAGCCAACAACAAAGTTGGTTGTTAAGTTCTGAGTGAACTGAGATGTCTGGTGGCTGTGGGATTCTGGTTGGTCTCACTCCCAGCAGGATCACCTGTACCTTTGCCCTCCAAAAGCCAGTGCACACCTTCTATGGAAGTTCCATGTACCTGGGGTTGTATTAGAGCAGGGCTTGCTGCCTCCTCTGGGGGCACCCCCGGGGATGGGAATCTTGGGCACTCACTTTGGGTGCCCTGGGGGCCAAGGCAGAGCGAGGTGTGGCTGTAACCAACCAAGGTATGACATGAACCTGCTCTGTCCATGTTAGCTGGGACCGTGGACCTTTAAAATCCTGTCTGCAAGTGACACTGAGCCCTGTGCTGGGCTGGCCCGGCTGCAGCTGGGGCTGAAACGCTTTTGTCTATATTTAGTGCATTTTTCAGATAACCCTCGTTCTATTTTTGGGCTGTGTGCTGACTTAGGGCCCCTTTTTCCTCTTGTGCTCAACTGTATCACAGGTCAAAGCCTCTCTATTTTTGGGATCCTCAGGTACTCAAAAATTTGCAAGGGGGTTAAGGAGAAGTCAGGCAAATAAGCTTTTTGGCTTCTTCCTTAATATTCAAAAAAAGGTGAGAAAATTGTTTTTGAAGGTGTTTTGATGGAGCAGCTAAGCCTGGAAACCATGAAAGGTCTTTGCTAACTCTCCTTCAGAGAGAAGGAGACTTTCAGAGAAGCAGAAACCTGGGCTTCACATGGGAGAGAATGGGAGAAGATGCAGAGGCATCTTCTGCCTGGGGTGGTTTGGTGGTTCTTGAGAGTTTCATCTCCATGTGCAACATGGAGAGAGCAGAGGGATCCAAGGGCAATTTCAGTGAAGGGTGCTTATAAGGCAGTGGTGGCTGGGCTTGGTGACAGCCACCCTCCTGGTGGGAGAGCTTGGCTGGCAGGACCAGCGTGCCTGTCAAGACCTGATGGAAATGCCTGAGAGCAGGAACCTGTGTTTTGCTCTTTTTAAGGTCAGCTTCTTGGAAAGTGCCATGCTTGGGGAGGCCACCATCCAAGGAGCAAAGTGACAGGCACATGTGTGCCCAGCATCCCTGTGCCAGGGTGACAGGCCTTGCTGCTGTGATGGGGCAGAGCAGTGTGGTGACACAAGGCTAGGGGTGCTTCACCCACCTAGGGAGGTCCTGAGCAGCAGAGCCACCATGCCCTGGAGTGGAGCTGGCCACAGCCAGTGCAGTGCTCCTGCATGCCATGCCACACCAGTGCCACCACCAAGCTTGATCCAGGCAGGCAGAGCGCTGCAGAGCTGCATCTGGCTGTGTCTGCTACCCCACCCACACTCGACCTGCACCCAGATGGTGTAACCCAGAGGCGTGGGGTTACCAGAGATTGTGGGTATTTTAAAACTCCTCTGTGTATCAAAGGTCTTGGGATGGTGCCCGAAGAGCAAAGGAAAAGCTTTCCCCTTGTCCTCTCCTCAAATTTGGAGTCCCGTCTCCAATGTCACAGTGATCCTAATTCCTCTGCTGGCTCCAGGGGAGGGTGACATGGTCCTTCAGCAAGGTGCCAGGGTATACACGGCAGGACTCTGCCTCTCACAGTGTCTGGAGGAGGATGTTTGAAATGCCACAGAGTCCTTAAGGGTTCTCAGTCCTGTCACCCAGCTCTGCAGTGTTTACCTCCACCCCAGCCTGGCGTGGTGAGACCAGATGCACTCTGCCAAGGCCAGCCCAGGGCTTGTGGAAGGACAGAGCTGCTGTCTCCCATCTGCCCTGGGGATGACCTCGGCCCCATCCTGCAGGACCCCACCAGCTCACCCAGCACCTCACCACGGCAGGACGCCTCTCCCTACCTCTGTACTGGGCTGCTGGAGGGTGCTCTGCCAGCACAGGCAGGTGCTTGGGAGCACCCAGAGCAAACATGACCATTAACACTGCCCATCCATGACTGCCAGCATGTGAGGTGTCTTGTGCTGAGGTTTTCAGGAGCTGGCTGCACACGAGGCACAGCTCTGTGTGGAGGGGCTCGCTCCTGGTCATGCACAAAGCAGCATGGCTGCAAGGTGGTCTGGTTTTGTGCCTGTGGGAGAGGGACAGCAGGAGAAGAAACAAAGACAGGATGAGACCAGGACTCTGTTGGCCTGATTCATCTGAGACTTGCAGGCACTGCAGCCAGATGTCCACCAGCTCATCTCCTGTCAGGCATCAGATGTGCAGTGGTGGGCTGGGAAATTTCTCACGATGGCCCTAAGTGGCTGTGCACTGCAGTGCTGCCTCCCCAGGCCTGTACCTGTGGCTCAGCCTGAGAGAGTAACTACAAACCCCAAACATCCCCAGGTGTGTAGAAAATGGAGCCTGGCCATTTGCAGCCAAATTCCAGCCCCCCTCTCCAGGCTGCCATGCCTGGCTGACCATAGCAGTGGTTCCATATCTTACACTGTTCTGGTGTGGGAGCTGTGCTCCTTCTCCAACCAGGGCCATGACTGTGACATATCCAGCTCTGCCTTTGGTATTGCCCCCAAGCAGAATTGCTGGCCTGACTGGAAATATCCCTAAGCTAATTTTAATCTGGGTAGTGGTGTATTTTTCAGGTCATTGGGGTGGGTGGTGGGCAGGGCTTGGAGGGGTGTCCTGGGGCCGTGCCACGTGCAGGGATGTGCACACACCGGTGTCTGCACAGACTGGAACTTGGGGGAGGAACCCTGGGCATGGTCACAGGGGATCTGTTCCCTTCATCTCAGCACAAAACCAGACTGTGGATTAAGAGGAGACTTTAGTGTTCCCTCCCACCCTCAATATAGTGAAACCTACAGAGGACAGGACATTTATAGCTGCCCTCCCTTATTGGGAACTCTCTTGGGTTTCACTCCGGGGTGACACCTGGGAGCAAACTCTGGTGCTGCTGGAGGCAGCTGAGAGGAGGTTGCAGAGTCCTCCTGCCCTGCACAGCCCCAGGGTCCCTGCAGGCTAGGGCCAGCATTGGGCAAGCTGGAGGCACAGTGGTGGTGCCAGGCACCTGGAGCACACACCTCATGCCTCTCAGAGCCATCCTGTTTCTCTGTGAGCATCAGGCATGGGAGGTCTCTTGGTCTGGCATCACATCACTGCTGTGCCATCTGTGCCATGAGACTCCAAAGACTCTGACTGGTCCTAACCACACCCACGGGAGGAACAAGGAAGAAGATCCCTCCTTTGGAGAGATACCATATGGAAACTGGTGAACTTGCTCCAGGCTCTCCATCAGCTCCCCAGTTCCCTCATCTCCTTTTTTCACATCTGACTTTACAATCTTTTTCCATGAAGGATATAAAGTGATCCTCAACAAGGTACTGAGAGCAAGGGTCTCTCCAGGGAGAGACTGAGACAAAGAACTAAATGGACAGGGAGATCCCAGTGGGGCAGGAATCCTCCCAGCATCATGGACCAGGGAAGCACATAGAGAAAGCTGCAGGCATGTAGTGCCTGTCCCCAGGGAGACCCAGGCAAGGCTGAGGCCTGGGGCTGCAGGAGCAGTGAGGTCCCTGCTCAGCCAGGGCAGCTGCAGGTTCCCTCCTGGCTGCCTCTAATTTTGGGACAGGAAGCTCAGACACCATGGTGGCATGTCATAGTCTGAAAACAAAAGAAGAGATTCTACTCTGGGGATCCCACTTCAGCATGAACAACATAGATTGCAGAAAATTCACCCATTGAGAAAGGGAAAGCAGAGCATAGCTGGTGCTGGTGACCTGGCCAGAGCAGCTGAGCACAGCATGGCCATCCCAAGGCTGCTCCCGCCAGCTCCTGCCAGCACAAGGTTCCCAGCCTGTTCCCAGGATGCTCTGGGGAGCCCTGCCCCTCCACATCAGGACAAAACCAAACTGAAGGACAGAGAATTCCTCAGCCAGGGATGATGGGTTCACTTTTCCCCACTTTACTCAGACCTTCTCAGATGAGGATGTTAAGGGTCAGGCTGTGCATTTTGGGTGGGAGCACAGGCTTCCAGAGGAAAGCCTGATGGAGCAGCCTTGTCTCCACTCCAGAATTGGGCTGTGTCACCGTGTCACCATGTCAGCATGGTGGTGCCCAGCAGCAGTGTCCCCTGTGGACACCGGCTGCTGGGGAAGGTGTGGTGTGACCCTGTATCATGAGGTGCAAGGAGCAAAGAGAAGCAGCATGTCTGGATGCCACCAGCAAAGTGCAGGAAAACTGGTCCACCTGGGACACAACACCTTGATCAATCTCCAGCAAGCCTTAGCTGAACAATCAAGGCTGGGAAGCTACAGAAGAATGATTTTCTACCCTGTAATTTTCCCATCCCCTGAAATGGAAGACCCAGGTTTCATTTCATTTGATTATGATTGTCCTGGCTTGAATTTGAGTGTAGGAAGTTCCTGCCTCTGTCCCAGGGAGCGATTTAAAGTAAAATTAGTACAAATATATGTGACTATGAACAGATGAAGATGAGGATTAAGTCCTCCATGGTCAGCACTGTCTTGTGACTCAGCCCAGACAGGCTCACAGTTCAGGATGTGCACTCCTGGGGCTCAAACAAATCCATGTTGAACTGTGGGAGGCCTGGCCAGGTGATTGAGTGGTTGCTCTTTCATTCAGCTTCAGCCCAGCCTTTTCTTGCACTCTTGCCATAGAGGGCTGAGCCTCCCCAGCCTGGGTGGATCCCAGGGCTCAGCACTGCTCTGCAGCAGGACTGACCACCAAAACCTCATCTTGCACAAGATAAATATGTGACAGGAGTCAAAAGAGCCAGAAATGCTGTCATGTGGAAGGTGGCAGCTTTGAGGGTTCATCCAACCCAGACAAACACAGGGCCCCAGCAGCATCACAGCATGACCCACCCTGACCCAGTGGGCTGCAGCACCTTCGGTGATAAAGGCATGGCCAGGCTTGCACTTCTACTGGCCTGAGGATGGCTTAGGCAGGATTTAACTTTGACCTTAAAGAGGCCCTGAATGCTGATTCAAATGCTCATCTTACTTTTGGGGCACACAGACTTGAGGGCAACTTGGGAACACACTTGAATAAAGCACCACTCACTGGGCAGGACACTGGGCACCTCATGGCACCTGTCTAAAGGGGATCACTTCAACCCAGGAGCAGGCAGAAGAGCCAGAGATGTGTGATTAAACACTGAAAATTCCAACTGTCCTGATTTATAGAAGCTACAAATACCGTCACCAAAGCCCCTCAGGAGTGTCAGAGTCTTGGGGGACCCTTGAGTTCCAAGGTTCCCAAGGGCTCCTGGGTCCTTGTCCAGCCTGCTTGGAGTCTGAAGGGCTATAGGAAGAGCAAGCCTTGAGCTGGGGTCTGTTCCTTGCCTCCACACCATTGTGTGCCCTCTGGGCTAATGCACGCTCAATGGAACTCACACTTGCCTCTGTGGAGAACAACTCACCCATGGAGAACACCCTCCCCATGGAGAGCACACTAGCCTGTGGAGCACATCCCTCCTGTATGGAGCACATCCTACCCCTGTGGAGTACACATCAACCCTGTGGAGAGCATCCCACCACTATGGAAGCACATCCTACTCCTATGGAGCACAGTCCATTCCTGTGGAGCACATCCCCCCACTATGGCTTGTGGCACGAGCTCCTTTGGGGTGAGGCTGGGGGACCCTGGAGGTAAGAGCTGCTGCTGGGATCCAGGGAGGTGGGGAATGAC
>VXBB01016397.1:326845-337292 GCA_013399915.1 Illadopsis cleaveri | reverse complement strand
GTGGGGGCGGCCCGGGACCCCTCGGCTTCGGCCCCCCCGCGCCTGTTGTTTGTTTCTTCATCACCGGATTAAGATTGGCGGCCGTTCCGCGCTCCCATTGGCCGCGCTGCGGTGACGTCGCGTCATTTGCATTTGACATTGAGACGTCACGGCCCCGCTGGCCCTTGTCCCGCCGTGACCCCGCCGGCCGGGCCGTGGCCGAGGCGGGCCTGGGACTTGCCCGCGGTGGGCACGCGTGGGTGGCCCCCGTGTCCCTCCCGCGCCAGTCGCTGCTGTGGCTTTTCTCAGCAGGAAACGTGGATGTGTCTCCCCCGGTGATGTTTAGATGGTCTTCGGGTGCAAAACCTGGCGTTTTGGAAAAGGAATGTGAATATATAAGTATGTGTCAATATAAGAAGTATGTCATAGAATCACAGAATGAGTCNCGTGGCGTTTTGGAAAAGGAATGTGAATATATAAATATAAGTATGTGTCAATATAAGAAGTATGTCATAGAATCACAGAATGAGTCGGGTTGGGAGTGACCTTAAAAATCATCTCGTTCCAAACCCCTGCAGGGGGATGTCCTGGCAGGGACACCTTTCTATACCATATATTATATACTGTATAAAATACAGCATATATCGTATACTATATCAAATAAACTTGTGTAAAGAATGTAAACAGATGTAAATCTCTAATACAGAAAAGTATTATCTATTTAACTTATTTCTAGTAAATCCTTAGTGCTTTGGATTTAGATCCCTCTGTCTTTAGATCTCAACTGTCTTTGTAAATTCCACCAGTTTTAATGAGATTCAGATGTATGCTTTGATATTTGTTGAGTTTAGTTGTGCTGCCCGGGAAGGGGCCGTGCATGGCAGGGAGAGGGTACTGGCAGTGCCAGGCTGAGGTTTGTGCCAAGGGGCAGCTCCACCACGTCCCAGGATGCTGAACCCAGAATTCCCTCAGGTACCAAACACAGCATCTCCTTCTGCTATTGCTGCTCTAAGGGCATCTCCTTTGGGACAGCTCAAAAAAGTCCTAAGTCCTAAAAGGGCAACTTTCCTCTGAATTTCATGTCTCTCACCTCAGCTTGGCTGAGCCTGGCAGAATCTGGAAACTAATCCTGCTCCCATCTGGGGGGACTCATTGTGGAAAAACTTGGGCTTTGTGGAGTGTAGAAATGGGTTTAAAAGGGCATTTTTGCTCTTGTAATTATTTTATGCATATACATTTACATATTTGTGTAGGGAAGCTACAGTCCTGCTCAGAGCACCTGAGCAAAGAGACTGGCACCCTGGCATCCCAAAATAGGGGATTATCCCTTGAGCCCAGCAGTAGCCAGTGCTGAAGTGGCACCATCGAGGGCTGAGCTGGGCAGGTGCCCAGTGCTGTTGCTTGTTTGGCCAAGGTTTTGCTGGGGTAGGAAACCATCCCAGAAACCCTCCCAGAAACAGGTGTTGGGCTCTGGTACAGGACTGTGCTGGACCTCCTTTCCCACCAGGCTTAATCTACAGAGTGCCAAGAACTGTGTTGTTTTGCTCTAAAATAAATCTTTCCTCTCCTTTTATATTTCCTCCTCCCAAAATACACCCTTTCCTCCCTCCTCAAACAACAAACCTACCACAAAAAAAGACAAAAGCTGTCTGCTGTAGCTCACTGTCACTGTTGGGAAGCCGTGGCATCAAACTGCTGAATATCTGGCTGAACAAAAAAGGAAAAATATAAAAGTTTTTCCCCAGATAATGAAATGGTAACATCTCCTTGTAATAAAACTGGAAAACCCTGTGACATAAATTTGTATCTAAAGGGTTTTTAATGCTGACTGCACAGCAAGTCCTACTCTGGTGAGGGGGACCCTGAGCAGGCTTGGGGAGAGCTGCTGGGGAGCTCGGGGTTCATGTGGTATCCAAGTTCAGTGTGCCAGGTGTGTCAGCCTCTGTGATTTATGGAGGCTGTAAGGGTGGGCTGCTCCTCTCTCAGTGTGCAGCTTCTCAGGATGCTTCACAGCTTGGGATGCTGCACCCAGGGCATCCCAGGGAGGACAGTTCTAAAATTTCATAGCATGGCTTATGGCAAATCTAAAATTTCCTGGATCCTGCCAGCCACTGGCAGATTTTCCAGGACTGTGTGTGATTACATAAAACAGCACAAGGTCACATTTGCCCCTGGGGTAAAGACCTTCTTGCAGCAATGACACAAAAGCCTGCGTGGATGCAGAGACCAGCTCCGGGAAAAACATCTCCCCCTCATTCTGCAGGGTGCCCCTCCTTCAGGCAGGATCGGGAGGAGCATGTGGGAGCTCTAGTCCCTGCTGAGACCCTGGACTGGCTGAGGAAAGCCCTTCCAGGTCCTGTCTTGGTCTGCCATTAATAAGAAGAGTCTCGTGATTAAGAGTCGGGACTTTTCAAACTGCTCTCTGCCTTCCCCCCTCTACTCCCCTGATCTGCCATGGAAGAGGCTCTGGCTGTGACTCAGCCTCTGTTTTGCTGGGATCAGCCTGTCCGTGCCAGCAGCACCTCGGGGTGCAGCTCTGCTCCTGTGCCCAGGGCTCCCCCAAGGGAATCCCATCAGTTTCCCATCAGTTTCCCCGAGGGAATTCCATCAGAATCCCTTTGCTGATGGCAAAGCAATGGGATCAGCTGGACCCGTAGCACAGTTGTGGGACCAAACGCCTTGCCAAACTGTCCCAGGCAGGTCCCTGGCAGCTCTGGTCCCTCCCTTGATGGGAGTGGGTAGAGGACAGCACAGGGATGATTCACTGGTCATTTCTGGGTGATGAGCAGAACTCCCCTGGGCTGCCCAGCTGCCGGATCCCCTTCTCCTGTGTTCTGGGTTTCTGTGCCAGGTTTAGGATTTTTGTATATCCAGCACAGCGAGCCTGTGAAACGCTTGTCTAATTTAGGTAAAATGAACTGAAAATCCCATTTCCCAAGTGGGTTGGAGGAAGGCACCTGATTTGTACCTCTGCCTGTGCCGGGATGACTGCGTGGGGTATTCTTAGCCGTGCTGAGGAAGGACTGCTCCTGCTGCCTGTCAGCAGCATCCCTCCCGCCGCCAAGTATTTATGGAAAGTTTCAGGGAGCCTGTTGCCATTTCCAAGGGGAGTTGCTGTTGTTCTTGCAGACTGTGACTTTTGAGAGCGGCCAGTCCTGCGACGCTGCAGCTCCTGCCCCGGCAGCTCCTGGCTCATCCCGGGGCTTTGCTGCCGAGCCTGTTCCCTATTCTTAGCTCCTGGGGTTATTTGCAGCCACGGTGACTCAGAAAACTAATTATTGTGTTGAGGTTTCTGAAGGGGAAAAATAACTTGATGCATTGTGGTTTCCGTACTTCCACTTTAAATTTAATGTTTTTAATACCTTCTGGCTTGTTGTAAAAGGCTGTTGGACTTCCTGGAAGGAGTCTGATGATAATTTATAATAATTTCTAATAATTTTATAATAATATAAAATAATTTATAATTAATGCATAATAATTCATTTAGAACCTCATCTGCCCCCAAGTGAGTGTCCCTGGTGGGCTGTCCCCTTGTGCTGGCAGTGCCTGGACTGGGGTTGGCATATCGAGGAAGGGAGTTTGTGGAAGCCTGGGCAGGATGGCAGCTGTGGCCCCGGGTCTGGGAGGGGACAGGGGATCAGTGTGGTTTCTGGGGCAGCTCAGCCCCAAGGATGTGGTACATAGGCAGACCCCTTGTGTCTCAAGGGGGGGAACACGTGGGATACACCTCCTCCACAGATGTGGGGCACCTGCAGACACAGGAAGGCTGGAAGAAGGCACCTGAGAAGAAGAGAAGCCATCTCCTGTTCTAAACTGGTTCTGTGGGCACCACCTCTGCCTGGTAACAAGGCACAGATTGACTTCAATCCCCTGTCAGGGACACAGCTGGTCCCCCCTGTGCTGCAGTTCCCAGTGAGGCTGCCAGCCCTCCATGCCCTGGTGTAAATGGGGCAAGTGTTCACTGCAGGGAAAGCAGAGGCTTTCCAAATACCTGGATAGACTTCAGAGCTTGATCTGCTCCTGGCTGCCCCAGCCAGGGAGGCGCTTGGTGGAACCTGTAGGGATGGAGGTGGCACGTGGCCATCTCACTGTCTGGGCAGGAGCTGGCCAAGGAGTCTCTTGCCTTGTGAAGGGCTGAGCAGGTCACCCTGTGCCCTGCACCATGATGGAGAAGCTTGGAGGCTGCCAGGGAGGGTTAGGAGCAGCTCGAGGCCAGGAGCTGCTCCCTTCTAGGGGGGTGGGAGATTGCAGACTCACAGACTGGTTGGGGTTGGAAGGGACCTTACAGAGCATCTCATTCCACNTACCCCCAAGTCCTTCTCCCAGGGCTTCTCTGAACCCACCCAGCCCCTGGCCTGTGCTGGGGCTGGGGCTGCCCTGACCCCGGTGCAGGACCTTGCACTTGGCCTGGTTGAACTTCATGAGGTTCAGATGAGCCCACTCCTCCAGCCTGCCCAGGGCCCTCTGCATGCCCCATCCCTTCTGTCTGCTGAACTGACTGCCCCACACAGTTCAGTGTCATCCATGAACCTGCTGAGAGTTTTGGGGATGAGAGTTTCATCCTGCTGCTTTAACCTGAGTTTTTCAGAGGAGACAGGCTAAAGTGAGGGGGAGAATTAATGCTCATTTCTGCTCTTGCCTGCATTTGGCCTTGCTCCTGCTCTCACCCTGCAGGTCTGAAGGCTGAAGGCTTTGCCAGGAGCCTCGTGCAGCTCCCTGGGCACCACCCATGGCACAGGCTCCCTTGTACCAGGAAGGGGGTCAGGGCCACCCCACGTTCCCTGCCTTGGGAGGGTGATAGCTGGAGAGTTACTTGAATTCTTTGGCAAATGATCCTTTAAAATGATCCATTTCAAGTTTTGCTCTTAGGGGAACTTTTAACTCCCACTTCCTCCAGAGCTGTGGCAGCTGCCTGTGAATCCCTGTGCTCTAACTTAAGAAGTTAAATTTGGGAGAGGGGACAATCAAAACTAATAGTGTCTGTTGTGTCTTCAGAAAAGACAGATTACCTCTGGGTTGGGGTGGGTACCTGGGGAGCCCAGGCACCTTACTCCCCTTGCCTGCATCCTGTAATTTTCTGCAGACTGGTGCCTGAGCAGGCAGGTTCTCTGAGCTGTTGCTGGGGAACCAACTTTCCTACTGTCCTGTGAAAGCTTTTGGCATGATTTAACAAAGGAAAACTAAAAGGTTTTGACCGTGTCATTGGTCATTTGACTTTGAGCTTGCTCTGGAGGATGAGCCCCTTGTAGGGGGCTCCCAAAGCCAAGCCTGCAGAGCATGGGAAGCACTCACTGCAGTGAGACATTCCAGGTGGACTTTGCTTAGGCAACAGGGAAAATCCCTGCCTGACTCTGCCCCTGGCCTGTGGTAGCTGCTTGAGTGTTTTTTTGGGTGACCTTCCCCTGGCAGCCAGACTGGGGCCACTGTCTTCCCCTGTCCCTGTGTGCCAGATCTTGTCCCCAGCTCTGCTGTTGGGTGACATCCATATCTAGGCAGGGTGAAAGATGACAATTGCATGAGGTAAGTCAAGAGCATTGACAGTGTTCTCTTAGTGTGGTGGGGTTGGGGCACAACACAGGAACCCTGCTGTCCCCAGCCCCACTGTGTCACCCTGAGGGCCTGCCTGGTGACACTGGGGTCAGCTTTGGCTCAGCACTTCTGCCAGCCTGGCAATGCCCCAGCCCAATAAGCACATGAACCCACTCCTGGCCTCACACTGAGCCAGGGCCATGGTGGCCTCAGGGGACTGGCCCCCTGTGATCCCTGTACCTGCCACGAGCTGCCCCAGTCCCTCCTGCCCAGGCACCTGGGGAGGAGCAAACAGTGGAGACTGGGACATCACCACCAGGGACTGGGAGCTGTGGAGTTTCTGTCACAATTAGATATTTAATAAACTTCTTACAAAATATTATTCATGTCATATTAAAAGATATTTGCTGACAAGGCGAGTGCTCAGGCAGGTGCCAGGTTTCCAGGCTGAGCTGGCAGGATGAAGCTGAGGCTCTGTGCCACAGTCCTCAGGGCTGCCCAGGGTGGTGGGGATGGATGCACACGGACATCCTGTGGGAGGGAACTCCCACTGTGCTGGGCGTGGAGCACACCCAGTCCATTCAAAGCCCAGGCAGGCACTAGCTCCTCTTTGTGTTGTTTCCCTAACTTATATTATTATGCTTTAATGATCCAGGTAAAGGGGGTGTCTAGCTGATTTAATTGATAGCACTGGAGGGGTAACAGAATGGCTGTGGTGGTTGTGGGGTCAGAGAAACAACTCTGTCATATCTCAATGCCCAAACCCTCCCTGCTCAGTGCCTCCAGGGACCCTCTTAGGACACAGAGCAGAGAGTCCTCCCTGACCTCCTATTCTTCCTGGTGAGAGGCTCCACAAGCCTCAGCTGAGCCATCCCAGAGTGAGTGGGAAGCTGAGCTGGACCCCTGAGCATTGCAGTCTGCAGCAAGGCATGGCTGTGGCTCATGGTCTGCCTTCTGCCTCTGGGGCAACTGAAGTCACCAGGGGCTTGAGACTTGCTCTAGGGGACAGGTAGTGTCACACTGCTGCCCTGGCCATGCCAGGGAGAGCTGGGTGTTGCAGGGCTGCTTCATGCTCATCACTCCCTTCTGCATCTGGGAGTGTCAGAGATCAGAGCCCCTGAGGTCCAGGGGATCCCATCCAGGGGGAGGGCTCCTTTGATTTCTCATTTTCTGCGTTGTAGAGCAGATGTTGTTGCTCCCATGGCAGAGCAAAGAGGGACTGCAAAAGGCACTGCCATCCCACAGGGATGAATTAAAGAGTGCCTGAGCCCCAGAGCTGCATGCCCAGGCCAGCCACCTTCCCAGGATGTTGGGACTGGGGAAGCCACTTCATGGGGCAGCAGGGCTGAGCTAGAACTTGACCTGCTGGAGGACTGGGCTGTGTATGGACACGTGGTGCCTCCTGTACCCTTCCCATTCCATGCTGCCTAGAGCAGATGGAGTTTCCCCTGGGTGGAGGGTCACTCAAGCTCTGTGGCCCCTTGGTCGTTAGGGCCCTGAACTTGGGCTTTGCCATGAAATAGGGATTTACACTTTAAATGCACCCACATTAGTGTGCCAAAGCACAGCAGCACCCAGCTGTCCCCTCTCACTGCACTGAGCTCCTGATGGCATTTTATGGCCTTTTAATGCCCTTTTAATGTCTTTGGACCAAGAGGAACACAAATAACACACAAATAACACTCTGCACCTTTTGGCTGCTGTTCCTGTGCCTTGCCAGAAGCTTGGCAGTCATTCATGAAATTAATGAGTGCTGACCTCCCTCCATACTGGAGGGAATCTGCTTGCCCAGAGATAAAACAGTGATGAGGTGAAGCAGAGACCCACAAAGGGCTGGGATGAGAGGCTAGATGTGAAAAACAGTGTGTGCTGGCAGCCCAGAGAGCCAACAGCACCCTGAGCTTGTCCCCACAGTGTGGGCAGCAAATGGGGGGGGATTCTGCCCCTCTGCCCACTCAGGCGAGACCCCACTTGCAGAGCTGCCTCCCGCCCTGGGGACCCAGCACAAGAAGGATGTGGGGCTGCTGGAGAGAGTCCAAAGGTGGCCACAGAGATGCTCCAAGGGCTGGAGCCCCCCTGCTCTGGAGCCGGACTGGGAGAGCTGGGAGTGCTCCCCTGGAGAAGTGGATCCAGGGAGACCTTAGAGCTCTTTCCAGTGCCTAAAGAGGCTCAAGAGATATAGAAAGGGACTTTGGAAAAAGGACTGGAGAGACAGGACAAGGGAATGGCTTTCCACTGGCAGAGGGCAGGGATAGATGGGATACTGGGAAAGAATTGTTCTCTGTGAGGGTGGAGAGGCCCTGGCACAGGGTGCCCAGAGAAGCTGTGGCTGCCCCTGGCAGTGTCCAAGGCCAGGTTGGATGGGGCTTGGAGCAGCCTGGGATAGTGGAAGGTGTCTCTGCCATGGCAGGGCTGTGCCATGAGGTGGGGTTTAAGGTCCCTCCCAATCCAAACCATCTGGGATTCTGTGACAATGCTGTCCTCGCCCTGCCTGCTGTGAGGAACTTGGCATGCTTGCCTGACTTAGGGACAGTGTCTGCTCTGTCCCTGCAGCTCCTGGGGGTGGGTCTCCTGGGACACCCCACCCATGATGGTGGGGACACAGTGTGGGGCTTGATGCAGGTGGGGGCTGCAGGGCACAGGCACCCAGCCCTTCACTGCTGCTTTCAGATACACCAGCAGCTGGGGCAGCCCATGGCACAGATCAGAGCCACCTTTTTGCTGAACCCTTGAGCCTGTCTGAGTCCCTGGGATGAGAGGAGGGCCACAGTGCCAGCCTGTTTTAATGTGCTGTTCCTTTTTCTCTCCCTTTTACAGGCCTTTGCACTGAAGTCAAGTGAAGAACCTCACAACTACACTGCAAACCACTTAGCTCTGATTTCTCTGGCAGCCAAACATTTCTGTCACTGAGACCTCGAGGGCTCTATTTCCCCTCCCTGCCCATCTCTCCTGTGTCTGTGCCTGGAAGCTGGTGCCCAGCTCTATCTCCCCATCCATCCTGCTGGACTGCTCCCCACCATGTTTCAGCGTCTCACCAGCCTCTTCTTCAGTGACAGCAACACGCCAGAGGGCCTGGAGGAGCCCAAACCCTTTGTTGAGGAAGAGGAGGAGGAGGATGGCTGGCTCATAATTGATCTTGCAGGTGAGGAAAGCAACAGTACTGGCTTCCCACAGCCTTTGCTGCACCTTGTCTCTCCAGAGCTGGGGAAACCCTTGAGATCTCAGCAGAGGATCTTACACCACGTGGTAGCAGCTCTACCCTTCATTTTTTCTCCCCTGGTCTCCATGCTCTGCCCATGGTGCCCAGGCTGTGGTCACTGCAGCAGCCCCTGACCTGCTCCTCCTTTTTCCCTTTCCTCTCCCAGTGATGGTTCTCAACTTTCTGCCACTGTGGGAGCAGCATCAGCATTTCCAGCTGGGGTTGCTGCTGCCCACAAGCCTCCAGGTGCTTCCATCCCAGGAGGAGACCCTGGCAAGGCACCAGCCAGGGAGATCACCCAGAGTTTTGGTGTGATGCTGCCCATGGAGGGTCGGTGGGGTGGGGGACGAGCAGGCTCTGCCACCGCCTGTGGCACTGCCATGGCTGAGCTGTGCCCTGGACAGCACTTTTCCAGGAAGAGCCAAGCTCAGCTGCTCCCTGCCCTGCCCCTGCTGGGAGCCTGTTCCCCTGGGACACCCCAGTCCCGGGGTGCTGGTGGGGGGTGGGGTTGTCCCCATGGGAGGGCAGGTGACAGTGGTGCCTGCTTGTCCCAGCTGGGGATGTGCCACCAGGGATCTGGCCATGTTTGGGTCACTTGAGAGGAGTAAATCTCAGCTCCGTGGGGGTTATCTTCCCAAATTATTTCCACTGCCCATGCCAAACATGTTTGGCACCAGGTGCCTGTACCTAGAGAGCCCACAGGGCTCCCCATTCCCAGAGCCATCTAGAGCCCTGTTTGACACCAGCCAGGCAGACTGAATTCCTCCTGAGCAGATCTTCTCCAGCTCTGTTCAGACCTTGGGAGTTTCTGTTGTAGATTGATGACTCAGCCAATTGCAATGATATTTTTATGACATTTCCTTGCAAATCCAGCAGCAATCAGAGTCAAACTCTCCTGCCTGTGCAGGAGCTCCTGATGGCTGTGCTGTGCTTTTATAGCCCCTGGTTGGTTGTCACACCCAGGGGACCACTGATGTATCCTGCAGGTTTAAGAGGAGGGTTTTGTCCTCCCTCTTGCAGGCAGCAGGTCTCTGAGTAGATGGTCCCTGCCTGTTCCCCATGGTTGTTTTTGTGATTTGAGTTGATCATTAGGGTTTTTTTCCATATGCAGTGACCTGGAGAGGCAACCAGAGCAGGGACAAGACTGGGTTGGGGGACAGGGCCAGCCCCATGCCTGGTGGGAGCACTGTGGAGAGCTGCTGGAGGTGATGGCTGGTGTGGGCATGGGCAGCTGTGGAGGCTTCCATATCCTCTGGGCCTTCAGGTGACTGTCCAGGGAGGGTCATGGCAGTGCCATGGCAGAGGGTTCTTGCAAGGAGGTCCCTGGAGCAGTGGGCATGCAGCTGGCACGTGTCAGGGCCAGCTGGCAGCAGCTGCAGCGAGCCTAAAGCATGCCAGGAGGAGCCAGGAGCTTCCCCAGCCAGAGGAACACTACGCTGTGCCCTGATCCCTGGGTCGAGGCTGCAGATGGCTCAGAGGGGACCAGGGCTTGAGTCTGGCACAAAACACTTCCATGTTTCTCCAGTGGAGTGCCTCGGCTCTCGGTGCAGTGCTGGCTTCCAGCAACGTCTGCCTGTGAATGCCCCCCCACTGCTAATTCAGCTGCAGTCTGTTCCCACAGCAGTCCCTGAGCAGTGGGGGACCAGATTCTTTCAGCCCTGTTTCTGGGGCTTGAGTTATACCAACCACTCCAAGAACCAAACCTGGAGACTCCAAGCCCATCCTTCCCCTTGGAGCTGT
>VXBB01016397.1:264159-315858 GCA_013399915.1 Illadopsis cleaveri | reverse complement strand
GCCCCGCCCTCCCTGGGCCTCACGGCAACCTCTGTCCCTCACCAAGCCTGAGACCACACTGAGATCACCCTGCTCCATCCCTGCTCCATCCCTGGTGTCTTCTTGGTGAAGAGACTGACATCTCCTGACTCCAGGGGAGCGTTTACATCCTTTGACTTCCTGAGTTTCATACTCAATGCCTTTTTCTTCCCCCTGCAGTGATGCCTGGGATGGACCAGGAGCAGGGCATGTGCAGGGACACTGGCACAGGTACTGTGACTGCAGGCAGGGGCTGAGCCTGAGCCCCCTGGGTGTCTGCTGCCTTCCCATCCTGCTCTTGCCGTGCTGCTGGATGAGCTGGTCTGCGGCCACTGGGCAGCAGCATTGGAAGGAAGCATTTTCTCTCCAGCCCCACACACACCAAGAAGTCGAGAAGCCAAGCACTCTCCAGCCCTGAGCTTGGTCTCCACTATAAATTCTCCTCCTGCACATCTGAGTTGCTTCCAGTCCCTCTGGAGCACTGCAGAAATCAGAGGCTGTCTGTGACCCCATTGCCCCCCCTGCAGCTCCTAGAGGAACAGGCTGGAGGGGCAGTGGCCCCAAGGTAGATCCTGCCATGTCTCCCCTGCCAGGCTCTCCTGTGCCTGCCCGACTGCTGGAAATGGTACCCCAGGAGAAATCCCTTATGGAAATCCTCCTGTGCTGCCTTCTCATCTGGTGTGAGCCAGAAGCCCTTGGCTGTGTTCCTGGGGGACTGCCACCAGCACCCAGCCCCCAGTGCCCATTTCAAACAGGTGATCTTCCTTCTTCCTCTGTCCTGGTTTTCAGAAGCAAATTCAAACTCTTTCTGTGCCAGTCTGAGGTGTCTTTCATCACTCTGTGCCCAGCACAGGAGTTGCAGCAGAACTATTATCACACTTTATATCCAGAGTATGCTTATAAAGCATTAATGAATTATTAATAATGTTTTCATGAAGTGGTTAATCCAGACCTTGAGCCTCTGGCAGGACAGCAGAGTGGACAAACCACAGCAACTGAGCTCTTGCAAGTCCCCTCTGTTGTTTGCACTCTTGCCATGTATTAACACCTAACACTCATCTGACAACCCTTGCAAGGTGACTGTCACTCCCAGTGTGACCCATCCTCCGTGTGCTCTGGTCAAGCTGTGCTTGGCAGAAGACTTGCAGTGTTCTGCTCCTGCCCAGCAGCAAGCACAAGGCCTGGCCTGGTCCCAGGCCTCCTGCCCAGTGCTGCCAGAGCAAGAAAACCCCTTTTCACTGAGGTTTTTTGACTCTTCAAATCTTAAAACAAATGAAAGGTGCTTAAAAACTGAGAACTTCCTGTGTGTGCACCCATTTGCATGTGTAGATATTTCACAGCCCAGTTTGGGTGTTCAGTAGTTTGTTTTGGGGTTGAATTTTTTAGGGGTTTGTTGGTTGGGTTTTTTTTTTTTGCACCCAGTATTTGTGATGCACTATGTGGTGCTTCCAATGGGAAGGTTCTGGTTTGCAGGGAGCTCTTGGGCTGGTCCTGCTGGGGCAGGTGGGGTGATTTCTGCTTTCTTTTCTGTGCTTGTGTAGGGGGAAACTACAGCATGGACTCAGGGACAAACCAATCTGCTGGGGTCTTCAAAAATGTCTTTTTCCCAGGCTTCTCTGTTAGAATGTGGGGTTTGGTTCTGGGAAATTGGCACATGGGCCTGTGGCAGCACGTGGTGGTGACAGGAGCTGCAGGGTGCTCTGACACTCCTGTGTGGAAAAGAAATTGTGGTCATTCATGGTAGGATCATTCCTGGGCTGCAGCCACTCTTCATTTGTTCATGCCCCTAAAATTCCCCTTTATGGCTGAATGTGGCTGGTCTCTTTTTAGACTGGGTCTAAAACAGGATCTAAAACTGGGTCTAACAACCAGGTACAGAATTTCAGCACTGAGACTCCTAGGGTCTGAGAAATGCAGCAGAGCTGTGTGTTATGGCCTGACTCACCACATCACTGGGATCAGGAGACAACCAGGATAGGGGAAGCCATCAAAATGATCACCTGGAAGAATGGTGATGCAGGCAACTGAAAGAAATTTTTGTATTTCTTGCAAAGAAAGCATAAAAAGGGGAAGAATTCCCAGTGGAGAGACCTGGGCAAATCCCTATTCAGTAAATGCCAGCTTTGCTGGGCAGTGTGTCAGTGCTGGGCTCAGGCATTTGAGCTGGCTCCAGCCCCAGCTCAGCTTCCCAGCCCCATACTGGACTTGCAGGCTCAGGGGCAGCAGGGCACTGGGACAGCCTGGGGCTTGTGGGACTCCTTATGGAGGGAAGAATCTTCCCACCACTGAAGCCCCCGTGGTGCAGAGATCTTCTCCAGGTATGATTTAATCTGATTGCCTGGTTCTGCTCTTGCTGCCCTGTCCCAGTGTGAGGGATGAGCCCCCAGAGTGTGATGGGACCACACTGGGGGGCTGTCCAGGAGGGACAGCCCTGCTGGAGAAGTGCCACCTCTTGGGATGCACCAGGGCCCCCCAGTGCCTCCAGGCCCCCAAGACTGTGCTTGCTGCACTGGGCAAGGCCAGGCTGTTGCCAGGGCACACTCAGGACCCCTCACCGGCAGCCACTACAAAATTCTCGCACTGAATTCTCTCTTGCTGGGCACTGCAAGGCTGGAGGGATGCCAAGGGAGTAGGGGCAAAAGTCCTCCTCACCTCTTGCTCTAAAACTTACATTCACAAATGCTCTTTCTAAAAAACTGCTGCAAAAGCTTGGTCTGGAAGGAAAACAATTATTTACATGGGAGTCCTCGTTTCCTTCTCATTGTGGATAATCTAAAGGCATGGCTCATCCCAAAGATCACTGCTGTGGGAATCTTCTTTCTTTAGGTGTGTTTCTAATCAATAATTTTCCATTTGCATCATACTAGTACTTTTCCCTCTTCTATTCAGCCCTACTGGGGAGCAAAATACCCACTTAGATGTCTTACCACACCAGTAAGAAAAAAAAAAAAAGATGAAAAAATACTCCAGTGAGGTTCTAGGCTTGAGTCCCACAGCTTTGCAGTTGCCCCTCTGGATCAGTATCAATTCCATTGCCCTGCATAAAGTGGAAATTAAACTTCATGTGAATTTATTGAAAAACACGTGAGTCCCCAAAGATCCAACATCTAATAATTAGGAAACAGTAAGAAGACATAAGTCACCTAAAGTCAAGAGAAATTGTTCTCAGCCTATCTCAGAAAGCAGCACTGAGCCCCACTGCCCTGGGAATTGCTGGTGGCAGTCTGTGAGTCTTCCCTGAGTCTCTGGGTTAAAACAAGAGGCCATGCATGTCCAGCTGGTGCCACAGTGGTCAGCTGCCACCACTCCCAGCCTCCATTTTGCTGCTCCTCCCTCACTGCACGCACTCAGCAATAGCTGCTGGTGGCAGGAGGGAAGCAGCAGCAGCCCAGCATCCCCCCAGCTTCTCAGAGCTTCCCCCACAAGCCCTTCTCCACCACTGGACTGTGGCAACCTTCTCAGCACAGCTGCTGACAGGGACCAGAGCCTGAGGAGGGACACTGATGGCACTGGCAGCCCCTCCCTCCCAGATGACTGCCACAGGCAGACCCACCAGGGACAGGAATGGGCCTTAAAAGGGGCTGATCCCCCCCGAGCTTGTCTTCTTCAAGGTAGACCTTTCCATCTCTCAGATCTGCTCCATGCAAAGTCAGTAATCTGCTGTTGTCCTCATGGGCTCCGTCCTCGTCCCGTTCCCATCACTGCAGCAGCCACAAGTTGCCTGAATGTGGCTGTAGGAGCTGGATGCAGCAGTGGGAAAGGCTCTGCCTGCCTGAAGAATCCCTTCTTTGCTGAGAGGTGTCCTCAGACCTCTTGGAGATGCCACCTTCTCCTTGCTTGTCTCCAGGATCTCAGAGCACTCCCCAGCCGTGGGCTCTGGACAGCTGGACACAGTTGGGCAGGAGCTCTCCCTGTTCCATTGTCCATTGATATGTTTCCATCAGCCTTTTTTTTTTGCTTCTTGAAAATGTTAGTCATTAACTAAACCCATAACCCTCTCCTTAGAGGAATGAAGATGATGAGCAAAGATGGCTCTTATGTGTGATCATCTTTTCAGTTCTTCTGTGCAGAGTGGGGACACCCAGGTGTGTTCCCTGTCACTCATTCTAAGCTGACACCTCTGGGGCTGGCAAGGGCGTTGCTTTTCCAACCCCATCTTTTATACAGGGATGCTGCCCCATGCCCCAGAGCACAAAAAGAGCTGCAAAGCTTTGACTCTGTTGCAGCTAAACCTGAAAATTGTTCTGCCATCCACTCTGACCCTATTTCATTACATGATGGCAGGGGGAAGATTTTATTCTCTGCAAATGGAGGTGAAAACAGAGCAGTAAATTCTAAGTGTAGCTTAAGAATGGGTTGCACAGGGGAGCCCAAAGCTCCTTTGCCCTTTTGCATTCACCTCATGTACCCTTGGTGGGGAGCCATGAGCAGCTGTGCCCAAATCTCAGTTCTTATCCTTAGCTTTATGCTTCAGGAGGTCTGGGGAGCAGCACAAGGTGTAGCAGTAAACCAGTAAAATTTCCTCTTATGTCAGAACTGTACTTGTACAGAGCCACCAAGCACTGCAATACTCTATCTGTATGTATCCACCCCTGGTATCTGCTTGTAAAACTCATGCCCACACATTACCCTCTCCCATGTGGGACTGCCTGTACATGTGCCTTCACCCTTTTTCATGGTTTGGCATATTTTTTTAACACAATTACAGAACTTGAATAAATCACTGAACTGCAGTTACAAGTCCTATGCAAGAGGTGACCAGGGAGTCAGTTTTTGATATTTCTGTGTTTCTGTTGTATTGTTTTCAAAGTCACTGTGGGGTTTTTCAGAGAAGCCCAACAGAATGAATGCCCATTTTGGATATACTAAATCTCTTAGGCAGCTTTGAAAAGCTCTAAACCCCAGTTGCTCACTGGGCTGCATTTGGAGAGCAAGCAGGAGCAGCAGGACGGACGAGCACCAGGACAGATGGCTGTTCCATGGTTGGAAAAGGTTGCCTTAAGCCTTCCCTAAAATGCCCCAGAGAATGTTCCCGTGCCCTCCCTGTGCCCAGGGCAGCCCGGGCAGAGCAGCTCCTGCCTCGGGCTCTGCCTTACACCTGGCACAGCCACCACTGGGGATCCTGGAGAAGAGGGAAAAAACAGCCCCACGTTTTCTACATCACCTATGCTGTAGGACTGAGACCTCGTCTGGAACTGAAGCTAACAAAATCCGTCCTTTTTGTGTGTTATGTGTTCAGTTGGTGTAAACAGGGCTCGTAGGGAAGGGGTGTCTCCTCCTCGTAGGACATTGTGTAAACATTTGCCCTGTGTGGACTGCCTGGGATACATTGTGTAGTGTGCCTGTGTGTGTGTAACCTGGTTTTGGTTGTTAGGTTGTAATGCTGTCTCTTGACTGAAAAAAAAATCTAATATAAAGAAAAATCACAAGAAATAAAAAAATATATATTTAAAATCTATTTTATGTGTATTCCTCTAAAGCCGGCAAGTAAATCTGTCTGCAAAGTGCTTCGTTTTTTAAAAATGCTTTTAAAATTCAATGGTGTGGGTACCAGAAGAACATCCCTTTTGAAGACAAGGACACACAGGAGAGGGGATGGCACAGGCTGAGTGGTTGGAGGGGTTTTTTCCCCCCCCCATTACCAAACCATACAACTCAGCAGATAATGACAGAGCTAAAGCAGATGTCGATTGCCCTGAGAAAATCCCAGATCAGCCAATCTCTGCAGCATCAGCTATTTCTCCAAGCACGGTGTGAGATGCTCTCAGCACCCATGAGAGGCAGAGGTGCCTCCAAGGTGATTAAGAGCTTGGAGATGAGGAGAGGCTGAGAGCTGGGACTGCCCAGCCTGGAGGAGGTTCAGTGAGATCCCACCCTGTGTGCGGATTACTCTGATGGGGGGAGTGCAGAAAACAGAACTGGAACATCCTCAGTGCAGGGACAGGGTGAGAGGCACAAATTGAAGTTCAAAAAAAACAAGAAAATTTTACTTAAACATAAGAATATGCTTTCTCACAGGAAAGGTGGTTGGCCACAGGAGCAGGTTGAGAGGTTGAGGAGCCTTCATCCCTGGAGATACCCAAGATGAGATGAGACAGGGCCATGAGCAGCTTTGGGCAGGGGTGGGATGGGGCTTGCCCAGCCCAGTGGCTGTGCCAGCTCCTCCAGCAGAGCCAAGCTGAGACACCGATGACCCTCCAGCTGCTGGGAAAAGCACTTCAAAGAAATGCCAGATTAGATATTGGGAATGAAAAAAATAGCTGGGAGTGAGCTTTCATAGCTTTGATAAACCTTCCTGTGGGAAAACCAAATTTGGCAGCTGGACACAAAGTCTAGGGTTATTTGGCATGGATGGAGCTCAGGAGTTCCAGTCCAACATCCTGCTCACAGCAGGGTAAATACTGAATTCAGACCACACTGTACAGGGTTTTGTTCAGCCAATGCTTGAAATTCTCCAGAGAGATCCTGCCACTGCATCCCAGGGGGAATAGTTTCTTCTGCTTTCCATTTATCCTGCTGGTGCCCATCCCTTTCTCCCAGCTCACAGCTCCATAAAATCCTGGCTCCATCTTCTCCAGAGCATGAAAGGGCGATGAAGCCCATCCCCCTCAGTATCTCCTTTTGGCCAGGTGTTCCACCCCCAGGACATCCTGGTGGCCCTCTCTTGTGTCTCCTGCATTATCAACATCTTATGGTTGGGTGGGAGGTGAAAACCAGGTGATAACATTCCAGACCCCCAAATGTCAAGGGGAGCAATCACCTCCTGCCCCATGGGCTGCCCTCCCTGCCCACAGCCTGGCTCAGCTCTCCTCCAGGGCTCAACTGGGAGGTGCTTCGAAGTCCAGCACTGCTCAGAGGACCAGTACAAGGGCCCTTTGCTCCTTCCAAGGCTCCTTCCCAGTGGTAGAATCTTGCAGTTCTTCTTTCCCAAGGTCCATGTCCCTGTAAATGGTGACCCTGACCTCAAGCTTGTCTGCTCCCCACAGTGTGGTATTTCCCACAAACTGAAGCACATCCCCTCTCTTCCCCTGGTTTATTGGTATGTGAAGACTTTCCAGGTGCATGGACTTTGTCCTCATTCTCCAAAGCTTCCCACCCAACCTGAGCAGCAACAGGCGCAGTGAGGCCAAGCATGGAGCAGGGTGAGCCCCCACAGAGAGCAGGGGCCCAGCAAAGATACAGGGGCTCCCATACCCACCTGAGCTGTGCCTGTGCAGGGACACGGAGCAGCCACACTCTGGCAGGGAGGATGGAGACACTGAAGAATGCCTGGCAAGCTGCCTGGTGGAAAAGGCCTTGGGAGTGTTGCTGACAGCAGCTGACCAAGAGCCAGGTGTGCCCAGGTGGGTGAGAGGCCAATGACACCTGGCCTGTACCAGCCATGGTGTGGCAGCAGGACCAGGGCAGTGACTGTCCCCTGTGCTGGGCACCGGTGAGGCACCTCCAATCCTGGGGACAGTTTTGGGTCCCTCATGGCAAGAAAGACATTGAGGAGCTGGAGTGTATCCAGAGAAGGGAACGGGGCTGGGGAAGGGGCTGAAGCACCAGGACTGGCTGAGGGGCTGAGCCTGGAGAAAAGGAGGCTCGGGGGGAACATTTACTCTCTGCAACTCCCTGACAAGAGGGTGGAGCTGGGTGGAGTCAGGCTCTGCTCCCAGGGAACACAGGACAGGATGAGAGGAAATGGCCTCAAGTTGCACTAGGGGAGGTTCAAGTTGGATATTGGGGAAAATTTTTTCATGGAAGGGGTTGTCAAGTCCTGGCACAGCTGCCCAGGACAATGGTGGAGTCCCCATCCCTACAGGGATTTTAAAATAGTGTGGATGCTGCACTTCAGGACATGGATTAGTGGTGGCCTTGGCAGTGCTAGGGGAACAGATGGACTTGATGGTTTTAAAGGACTTTTCCAACCCCAACGGTTCTGTGACAGCGGCCTTGCTCAGTGCCTGTTATCTTGTGCATAAACAGCTAATTTCTGTGATTATAAAAGCTGACAACTTCTATTTCACAACAATTTATATTTAATCAGCATTTTGAGATACATATTTTTAAAATTCAGCAAGAAAGAGAAGAGGTGGCAGTGTGTGTGCACAGAGCTCAGGCTCCGGGCTCTCCCCAGCAGCGAGCCTGACCTACTTTCCCTGGCAGCACATCCCAGCCGCCACGGCCGAGGGCAGCAGAGCTCTCCAGCCCAAGGGCCGCCAGGCTGCTGCCGGGCAGAACCTTTACCCCGTGCAGCTGGGCCTTTTCCCTGCCTGTTCCCTGCTGAGCAGCCCTCTGTGGGGAGCCAGGCTGCTGGGGCTCCTCTGCTCCCCACACAGCCCCAGGGGCAGCAGGGTGCCCTTCCTGTTCTCTGCTTTGCAGGAACAGCTGCAGCAGTTAATTTGTTTGTGGTTAAACAAATTCCTTGCTGAAGCTACATATAAGGAGCTTGCAGGCTTGGAGCTCTAAATAATCCCTCCAATCCTCCTGTTTGGAATGATGCTGCTGTTGTTGCTAATAATAATTCAACCCAATTTATAGGACAATAACATTTATTTAGAGCATGAGGGATTCCACATTATACAAACCCTTAAATTTATTTTTTGTTTCACTGGTCCATTTCTACAACAAATACATCAGATCTACTGTATAATAAAATTATTTACATTTCCAAACAACATGGGGTTTGTTTATAAATCCTCTGACTGCTATTCACATACAGTACTGAAACAACAGCACATTACATTATTTTAATACCTAAAAATGACAACCCTGTATTCTAAATTGTTTATGAAAAGTGGAAACAAATAAATTTACAATTGTCTTCCCCTCCCATTTCATACAAACACATTACCCTAATGTGCTAACCCTGACTTCACTTTGCAAATCCAGGGGGTTTTAGAAGAACCCAGTTTTTATATCTATTTATCTGTTTTTTAGAAAAAAAAAATCATTTATTGGGAACAGCATAATATTAAAATGACTTACTGTACAGAATTTTATTTAAAAAAGAAAAATCACAGCTCAAAATTGCTATTGATAAATTCATACTCATTTACAAGTCTCATGTTTTCATGCAGTAATTTACTTGGATTTTCTTCTTTTTGACTGCATTGCACTGGCACTCGTTTCTGAAATCAAGAGAAGAAAAAAAGCATGGATACACAAGTCGGTAAGCCATTCCCCAGAGGGGCACAGATTGCCCTGTCATTTTTCCAAACTCACACCAGAGTGGGAAGCTCTGGAGAGCAGGATTTCCCCACACTGGGCCTGATTCCTGAGCAGCTGTGACACCCCGAGCTGCTCTCCAACACCAGCGCCGTGAGCTGCACGTTTCTGCCAACCTAACAGAACAGCCTTGGAAAGAAGAGCCAAATGTTTTTAACTGTCCCCTAGGTGCTGTCCCCCACGTGCCACAGGGGAGCCGTATCCCAGGAGGAAGCACAGCCACAGGAGCCACGGAGATGGTGCCACACAACCACTCATGCTTTGGAGCCTGCCATGCCAGTTAACAACCCAGTTGTCTGAGCTCTTGGAAAGTCATTAGAAAACAAGTCTCTGCAGTGCACACTGAGTCACAGAACACAGCTGATGCAAAAAGACACAAATGTTAACACCTGCAGGGCCACGGCGACAGCAGATGACATGTCCAGTGCACTTACCAAGGCACTAAGTTTCCATTTCAAAACAAAAAAAGAGTAAGGACCAAGGGCATTTGCATCTTTAGATCTTTTTAAAAATGTGATTTTAAATGTTGGCAATGTCTCTTTGGCTCTTCATAATATTTTCCAAAAACTATTGCAGCTGTGTGTATTTTAAGAGTCAAAAGGGAAAAAAAATTCCAAGCCCATCTAAAATTAGAACAGCAGCAGTACAACTCCATAGCTGTTACACGTGGAATAAGAAAAAACAATCAACATTTCACAATTTAACAAACTCAAAGCTACAGTAAATGCTAAAAGTAGCCTTTGCTGGAAAAGTACTCCAAAAAGGGAAAACACCAGTACAGTACCAATTTTCAGAAGTGAAACATCTCCACAGGGTTGACTCCAGCCTGGAGCCCTCCAAGCAGCAGGGCTGACTTTGAAGTTGCTTCAGCACCAGCTGTTGCCACCCTTGTTGCTGCTCCAGGCTCTGTGTTTGGGAGGAGTGGGCCAGCAGTGCTCAGCCCGTCTCAGTCCCTTGGGAGCATCCCCAGCACCTCCCCAAACCCTGCACCTCAGACACCCGTGGACAGAGCTGACCCTCCCTGTGTGCTCTGATCTCACAGTGACCCTTCTGCCTCCTCCTTCCCGAGGCTTAGCAACCAAGTTCCTACTCCAGCTGGTCAAAGTCTGCTTCTCTCTCCCTGCTGATTTTTTTTTTCCTAATAATGACTTTAAACAGCCTCTGGCTCAAGAGATAACTCCTCCCAGCCCCACATTCCTTTTACCATGGATTAGGGTTTCTCAGGAAACAGATAACATAATGAGGATAGGAGCAACCAAACCAGAATAATTAAGCTCTGATTCACTAACAAAAATGTACAACAGAGCAGGCACAGAAATGGTGGCAAACCAGGTACACTCACACTTCACTAACCTGCAGCCTGTCCTCTGCCACAGAGCACCTGGTTTGGCTCACTCTGCTCAGCTTGGGAGCAGCTGTGCTGGCAGGTAAGGCAGCACAGCCAGCTGTCCCCTGCAAACTGCAGCAAAGCCCTCGGACACTGCGGCAGCCTCGGGTGTACAATTTACAGACAAGGGTTTTGTTTACAGAGGTAAACGAATTACACAGTCAGCACAAACCCCTGTGAGAGTTTTGGTATTATTTAAATTTGATGCACTTTCCCATTCCCACATTTTCAGAATTTGACGTGTCACTGGTTGTCATCTTTAGGTTTACCCAGTACAGTGTGTGGGGCAGCTCACACACTCCCCATCTCCTCAAATGCAGACAGGGATTTTACACTGGCTTCACTTTCTCAAACTTTTTTTCACAATCATGAAAGAGAATTTATTTTTACAATACAGATTCAGATTCTTCTGCACAGTCCTGCCACAAGAAGTAAATGTAATTAAATTCAGCAGTCACAGAAGTGCAGAACATATAGGTCCCCTGTGTAATCTTTGGGAGTCATTGCACAATGACGTAAAGCTGGAATGCTTCTCTGAAACTCTGAAAACACAATATCCTTACCATCACACTTTAGCACCTCCAGTGTGGAAATGGTGGCTGACTTGAACTTGACTTCCTTTTATAATTATTTTATATTAATACCTCTTTGTTCTGTATAATATCTTTAAAATAGTGGTCGAATGTTGCCTCTTGATGGTCTCTCTCTACTCTCTTGCATAACTTTGGTCCATCACCATTTTGCTGACCCTTAAACACAAGAAGCTGACAGAATTAGCTTCAGCCTGGCACTGGGCTGTGCATATCTCACAAATGCTGCATAATTGTTAAAGACTGTAACCTGGGTAGGAGTAAGGTATGTCAGCACCTGCTAATGCCATGGGTTAACTTCAGGAGTTCAGATGTTGTTGCGAAGCAGAGCTGAGGCTCTGTGCTAGCACACAGCACTCCCTGATGCTCCTGGCTGCCACCTCAGCAGCCTCTGGAGCGTGCCTGAACCATGGCATTTGACTTGGCAAGAGCTGACCGTGCACTTGGGAAGACTTAAGTCTTGTGTCTTTCGGGCTTCAGGAAAAGGAAAACATCACTTTTTGATCTGAGTACGGTCCTTCCAACAGCAACACATTTCTGCCAAGAGAATTCAACTAGGCAAGGTGCTGAACATTACAGTGGTGAGTGCTGCAGGAAACAAGTTTCACAGATGTACCAAAGAGGAATTCATACAGGATTTACTGCCAGTGCAGACGTCAGGAAACGCTTCAACACCAACCTGTGGCTAAATCCTTGAAACTAGAGATAAAGCACCCAAGGTGTACGAGCTGCAAACCAGCGTTATGAGGCAGCTACTGCCAGGGCAAACAGCTGGGGAAGCAGGTTAGGAGCTGCCCTCTCCCCAGGAAGGGTGGCTGTGCATGTTACCTTTAGCTGTGCCGGAGGCGGACGCGGGTCGCGAGGATCTCTTGCGCTGCCCGTTCTCTACAGTGTCCTGTGAAGCGGCAGAATCCTCTGTTCTTGAATTTCTTCTACTTGGAGTTTTAGACTTTTCACAATTCTCTTTTGTCTCATTACTAATAAAGTGGGACAAAATATTTCTCATGAAGTGTGAGAAGAATTATGTTTTTCTATGCAAGTCAGACAAGCTGGAGGATGGCCCAACACAGGTACCAGTTCCGGACTATTAGCACTGAAGATACGAAACGCTAGAAATACCAGAAGTTCTATCAGATGAAGAATGACCTGAGTAAGCCAGAGTATAGTCCATTTCTATCAAAAATTATCAGAGGATACAGAATTGAGAAGTCCTCAAAGAGAATATTTTCAACATTAGAAGACCAAGAAATTAGATGCATTATAAATTGTCTGCTCTGTTTTCCACAGGTGCCACCATTACTGAAGTCTAGGAAAAGCAAACAGGTTACATTAGAGACTGCTGCAGTATGGGGGTACAGAGTTGAAGTTGCAGATGAACATCAGGAGGAATTAAGAACTCTTCAGGGAGTATGCCAAGTTTTGGGTTTGCAAAAAAGACTTACTCCATTGATCCAAGTGACTTCTTCACATATTTAAAAAAAAAGTTTTTTTAAAACTTTCTTCAAGTTTTAAAGCTTGAAGTCAAAATCTTTTTTTTTTTTTTTTGTAACAGAAAGCTTTTTCTGCTATAAAATAATAATTTTAGGTACTGTGGAAATCTGTTTCTTGCCACTGAGACAATAAAGGGAGTGCTACATTTTGTAATTAAATTCCTCTTTTATTATATCTCTCTTAGCTCTATAAACTCATCCTGAGCTTTGGGTGTTTTCTCCTTGATGCATTATTGCCAGACAATTTCTGGTGACTAACCAGTTTCAGAAGTTTAAACTAAACTTCCCTCGTGTTTCGAATTCAAAGGCAAGTAACTAACTAACTAAGTTATTCTGCTGATAATGCAAAAGAAGAAAGCTAATTTCAGGCCCTTTGGGTGACAACTTGCAGTATATTAGGAAGGGGTGCCTGACTCAGAGACTGGAGTGAAGACACAGCACAGGGTGACCTGTGTGTGACAGAGGTCTCTCTGCAGTGTCACCCTTCAGACAAATCCTGCTTTGAAGGGAAGGACTCAAACCACACAAACTTTGGTGTTAAGTAACAGAAACCTGAAATAAAACAGTTTCTCAATGAAAGGAGAGACTAACATTCTCAAGGAAGGACACACAGCAGAGAAGACTATGGACTGTAGATTATCTTGGACACAAAATAAATACTGAAATCTGTTTCCCCACAAGGGAGTATTATGGGCCATCTATAAACTGGATCCCCCGAACAGGTCTCAAACTGGTCTTCTCCTATGGAACTGGGGCAGTTGAACCAGCAATCACCTACATCAGAGGACCCCCAGAGGGAAGCAAATAGGCATCAGCACCTGAAGTTCAGTTAGTACAAGTCAATTTAACAGATTCTAGTGACTAAATCCAGAGCTGGGATTGTCTCATAGGAACCAGCACATCCCTTCCCTCCTTTTATAGGAGGAAATCAAGTTACTCCAACTGAAAGTATTTCTAGTGGTTTATGGGTTGCAAGGTTCCCCTAAGGTTTAAAGGTTTTTAATGGTTTTAAATAAGAATAGGTTTAGTTTAGATATTAGGGAGAAATTGGCACAGGTTGCCCAGAGAAGCTGTGGCTGCCCCATCCCTGAATGTGTCCAAGGCCAGACTGGACAGGGCTTGGAGCACCCTGGGACAGTGGAAGGTGTCCCTGCCCATGGCTGGAGGTGGAATGAAGGTAAGTTTTAAGGTCCCTCCCCACCCAAACCATCTGTGATTCTATCAAGGTTTGTCCTGTATGGTTCAACTCCAGGAGCCCAAAGCTGCCCACTGTATCAGCCATCACTAGACCCAGTTTGCCTGCAAACTTTCCTTCTTTTCCAGTCTTGCTCAGAAAAGCATCAATCAGAAAAACCCCGAGAATGCCCTTGTGGTAATCTGATGTGCTGTGTGAGTTTGGACATGGTCACACAAGGACACTTCATTTGGAGAATCTGCTCTGCTGCTAATGTCCCACCTTCAGCTTTTCAGAAAAATTCTACCCTGAGGAAAACTCACTGTGAAATTTCAGCTTGTCTTTGAAAGATGTTAAACCAAGTGAAGATAAATACAGTTAAATACTCCATTCAGAGCCATTCCTGATCTGAGGAAAGGTACTGCATTCCTTCCCTTACAAAGGAAGGCACTGCCTCATCTCCTGAGGAACCCAACAAGGGCCTGCCCCTCTTGCCCTGGGCCTAGGGGGTCACTCCACCCATGAGGGCAGTGCCCAAAACCCGGCCGGCTGTGCCAGCACCATTAGCCAAAAACCTCCCCAGGGCCTCTCACTGCCAGCTGAGTGAGACCCTGTGGTGTTTAGAATCTTCCGAGTACATCTTGGAAACTGTATTTTCTTCTGACAGAACACAACTATTTGAAACAGAAATTAATTACTTAATATAATTACTGAATGTCTTAACCAGGACAACATGCAGTTTCTACCTGACTTTCGTATCATGTTTTGGCAGAGTGATAACAAGCAAATAGAGGAAAACTGTTGAAAACAATCTTCAAGGCAGAAGAACAAGCTTTTGAAAGACTTCCTTTCAGAAAACAAAAGTTCACATGACAGCTAAGCTGCAGGTTTTGGGGGGTTAGTTCTGATTTGTTGTGCAACCATCAAGACCGTTCCAGGACATGAAACATTCAGGCCTGAAAGGATGAGAGGAAACATTGCCCAAAGCACAAACTAAGAAAAGGTTACCTTATATTCATTGCCTTTCAGCAATGGTTTGGAACATTCACCTGGCCTGATTTCTTAGCAGGAAAGAAAGGATATGGCCAAGAAAATGAAAGGCAGTAGCAGAGGTTGAGCAATTAAGCAAAGAGAAAGGGATTTCCTCCCACGAAAGCTATATCTACTCTGAATCTACAAACTATCTCCTTACCTTTGACCAGCAACTACTGCAGCATTTGTCTCAAGTTCTACAAAAGAAAAAGATAATTTTAAAGTCTGCTGTAGAGGTACATACCTGTTGACAAGGCATGGCTAGCTCACATTCTTCTATCACATATTAGATCTCAAGGATAAGTTTCTCTA
This sequence comes from Illadopsis cleaveri, assembly GCA_013399915.1. Lineage (NCBI taxonomy): Eukaryota > Metazoa > Chordata > Aves > Passeriformes > Timaliidae > Illadopsis > Illadopsis cleaveri. The sequence continues at coordinate 300,645 of VXBB01016397.1, read as the reverse complement.
AACAAAGCAAGACAAAATATCACATTGGCCAAGTGCTTGGTCTGATTACAGCCTTCAGGACACTGCAGTCAGCTAAGACAGGGAAAAATTAAAGCCCTGCAGAAGAAAACTGTAGAGAAACTCCCTGGCTACACTCTTCTCCCTTTTTAAACTTCCATTTTAGACAGCTTATTTCTACTAAACCTTCTAGGTTTTATTATTTTTTAAACCTTAAAAGTACATATCTGGCTCTATCGTGCATCCAAAAATTTGCCTTAACCCAACGGCCTCTCACAGCAAAATCTTCTAATGACAAATTTCTGAAGCCCAATTACACTTGTACAGAATTGGAAAATATCTCAGAGGAGATGATGCAATAAGAAGTCTGACCTGTTTTCTCTCTCTATCTCAGTAATTTTGTACATACAGGTCAGGTTTCCTTTGGAGTCTTCACCTCAGTAAACAGCCTTCCTTTACAGCACATAAAATGTCAAGTCTTTTTACTGTCTGTCTTTTAATTCTCTCTGTATCCACCATATCCTTTGTTGAGAGGAAGACCTACACCTAACCACAGGCCCTCTCATGAGGAACTGCCAGAGATTTAGGGATTACCATTGCCATGTCATGGATGAACTCCCTGTGCTTTGCCCAGCTCAATTCCCCCCCATTAACCTTGGGGCCGGTGGGGCACAAACTGAGGTTTAGCCTTTGACAGCAGTTTAGCCTGCAGAGTTTGCTAGAGTGTGCACAATGAATAGAGGCATAAAAAAGGTAAGATAATGGGTAATGTCTATCCTCCTTGGATGAATTTGCAATGTTGGAACATCACCCTCTTCAGTGTAAATGGATATAGCACTGTCTGAGAAAAACAGATGTTTTGGAAACAAAGGAAGAACAGACTGAACAATGAAAGGAGTTACCTTTCTTCCCACCCAAAATTTAAACTGGGAGATTATCCAACAGCAAAAAATGGATAGCATCAGTGCTTCTCCCAGCAGGAGCCCCCAGTACAGTCACAGCAGCACAGGGCAATGAGTCGGGTGTGAAAAAACAAGGGTGTATGACCACCTTTGTCTTAGTGGATCTTCAAAGGAAACATTTTTGTACAATTTTTACTTTCTGAAAACCCTATTTGTAATCAGATTAGAGATGGCAAATGGATGGAAAGTGGTACTTTGCATAAGTAAGCCCACATCTATCTGTTTTCCCTACTCAACCTGGGAATTACTTTTTTAAAACACCCCAGAGCTGATGGTGAAACACCATAATAAGATGGCAACACCATAAAGTCATGTGCCAGGGCTCCATCCTGAAACACTGCTGAGGGGGCATTAAAAGTTGAACACAAAAAACCAGGACTACAACTCTAAAGCACACTCCCAGCATGGCACGAATCTATTTCTATATTCAGAAGGGGACAGTGAAAGAAACACCCCTCTTATTAGTTCTTCTGCATAGAACTTCCAAGTTCAAACATAATGTATTGTTACAAATCCAGTCCCTCCAATTTATCACTGAATATCTAAAACCTGCCTTGGGGATTTTTCTTTTTTTACTTGATCCCATCCTCAATCTCCCACAAGGCTTTGGAGACTTCCAAAGCACAATGTAACTAGCAAAGAAAAACAATCCCAAAAGCACAAATAATAATAAAAAAACCCTATCCAACCCCCAATATACCCAGTGTGTTAGTGGCGACTGACTACACATTCAAACAAATACATTTTCAGTTCCAAACATAAAGGATTTAGTTCACCTCCATTCTGCTTTTCCAAAGGAAGATTTACCTGTTCTTTGAACAGTACTTTCTGATGTTGCAACTGAACTTTTTTTCTGTGTTAAATGTTGAGAGGATGCTAGAATAAAAGTGGAGGGAAAAAACATTATTGTCAAAGGGAGTAAAGGAGTTCCTATTGCGTGATCAGGCTGGTACAAAATACTCTCTCTCCCAGCTGACTGCACTTTGCCATTTACAGATGCAATATTTTTAATGTACCCTCCACTTCCCTCCCACCACATATACCTCCCCCTTTTTAAAACAAACTTTGGCAAAACTATCCCAAGCAAATTTTCTCAAACTCAAATGAGTGATGAAATGAAGTATCATAAACAACATTTTTAAAGGTAACAGTTTTTCAGCAGACTGTGACATTAAAGGAAATCCTAAAATTTCAATAGTTTAGTCTCTTTTTTTTTAATGTTCATTTCAACAGAGATTCTGGGATAAAATAGTATATTTTTAAGGAATCAATGCCCTCACTCTTTCAATTGAAATGCACAATATGCTCCAGAGTTGCCCTTGAAGGCATTGGGCAATAAAGACAATGACTTAACCTTTCTTAGGTTGCCAAGTAAAAAAATCAGATGGAAAAATAATTTTTGTTGGGCTAATGCTCTCTAGTCTTCTATGTGAGAGTGAACTTACAGAGAACAGGAAGACAAAAAGTTTCGTATTCCTGCTTAAATAAAGACTATCACTTCCTAGAAAGTTGGAGTTCCTTCTGTGAGGCTCAAAGGAAGCTTCCATTTTCCAGTGGCATACAGCTACAACAGCCAACAGCCACGGGGAAAGTCACACTGAGGCTGAAGTTTTCACTTCCCCTGACTTCCGAGATTTTATCTTCTGTGTCTAATTCATGTTGTAAAGCACAACACTCAGCTCACTTCAAGAGTGATAGGTTTATATCCACACCAGATTCAATAAATTAGAAATGGCATCAAGAAATGGCATCAAGAAATAGTATCAATGTCATATATAAAGTCTGCCAGATGCTCAAATTGAAATAGGAAAGCTTACACGTAAAGGTATTTTATATTTTCAAACTGAATGCAGTTAACTTTTTCATTAATTTCTCTGAAAGGAGCATTTAAGTTTTTCCCTAGACAAATGGAGGTTTGGTGTGGGTTGCTTTTTTCTTCGGTTCTGGAGGTCATTCAGCAATTTCCCTAGAGGATGAAGGTTATTCAAAGAGGGAAGCGGTATTATTAGGATTAATTCAAAATATCATAATTAAGTCAATAAATTGAAATGATTTACAAAATCAGAAGTCTGTGGCAAGACCAAAGCAGAATACCAGTGTATCTACCAGTATAAAAGGGACCCCAAGTATTTGTCATTACTGATACATCCACTTTTCCTCCTCGCTTCCAACAGTTACATGCAATTACAGAATCACATGTCCATGACAAATACCCCACTGAAGCAGTAAATGGAAAGTGAAATAACACATCTGGAGCTCGAATCTTGGCAAATACAAGCCCGCGTGTCACTCAGCTGTTAGAAACAGAAAAGCAGCTGTCAGCCTTGGCTGCAGTGGCACGGAGAGCAGCCCCCGGGATTTCCCGCAGCCACCTCGTTCCCTCTCCCCCTCCCTGCCCCGCGCAGCCCCGCACTCACCTGCGCTCTGCAGCAGCTCCGGGGGTGCTGCGGGCTTCTCCTCGGCCCCGGCGCTCCCGCTGGGCTCCGGGCCNAGACTGGGTGCTGGAGGTGTCCCGCCTTTGTTATCGAGTTCTGCTGGTTGCTCTGTTCCCAAACTATTTGGGACTGACGTTTCCAGCCCCTGACCGTCTGTTTCTCCGTCCAAAGCATACTGCTCTTCCCCTTTCTCCAGGGAACCAGTGACCTTCTTGCACGCTTTAGTCAGCAGGAGCTGGCCAATCTTGTCTACCTTTCCCTTTCCCTTGCTGGAGGAAACAGGACTGCGTCTATTCCCAGATCCCGGGCTGCTCGTAAGCAGAGGGGAAACAACAGGTCCCGACTGGGCTGCTGGCACAGGGCACTGCTCACCTGACCCTGCAGCTTGGGAAGTCTCCTCCGGGCTGAAGTCCTTGGCTTGCTGAGCAGGAAGCTGTGATGGAACACTGGAAGGAGTTGGAGCGGAAGAAGGCAGTTGGACAGGAGATGCCAAGGGATTCAGAACGAGTGATCTGCTGGTGGGAATGCTGGACACGGGACTGGTGGATGAGGTGCTGGGAGGAGTGGGCCCGGAGGAAAACTTGATATTCTGTGGGATATGCAAAGGGCCAACAACCGCGACCGACTGAGGCATCAGGCTCGAGTTAGAAGTCATGGGGGCTGCTGGAATCGTGCTGGACTGAGAGCCCTTCATCACTTGGATGATTGAGGATGAGTTTATAAACACAGGTGTGATGAACTGCGGCCGGGCGTTGGACTGAACTGCCGACTGCCCCTCCGAAACCATCACTTTGCTCCCCACGTTGGGCATGGTGACAACAGTGGACACTAATGCAGATTGCAAGTGGGATGGCAACTGAGCTGATGTATTAGCAGCAGATGTAATAGGGTTGGAAGTCACAAAAACTGTTATCTGGTTGGGGGGTAAAGGACCTGAAATAGAAGAAGAGCTAACAGGCCTCTGCATTACTGGAGGAACACTCTGTGCCATGCTGGCATTTACTTCTCCCAGTTCCTGGTGCCCTGGATTTGGACAGGGCTCGTTATTTTGAGGCAGGCTGAGTGAATTAGATGGCTCCTTGCCCAAGGATGAATCCTGCAGTGGAGGAATGACAGCTATCTTCTTTAGCTCCTCACCAGTAGGAACTATTGGTGCCATTTCAAGACCAGTCAGCCCAGGGGGCTTAATGGTCACATTAGGAGCTCCAGAATTGTCAAGAAGTTGACTTAGAGAAGTTGGTGCCTCCCTCATAGCTGGAGATACAATGGCTTTACTTTCTTCCATGACTGGGAGCTTACTGCTATCTAAGGCTTGCCCATCTTTTTTTGCCTGTTCCTCAGGAACCAGCACTTTCATTTCTGGAGTAAGGACACCTTTCAGTTCCATACTGGGCTGGTCCTTGCTACCTTGGACACCTTGTGCACTTTGACTCTCGGTATCTTGAGGCACACTAAGGCTCTCCTTATTGTCTTCAGGAATGCCAGTCACAGCAGGTACAGAAACTGCAGGATTCTGGTTACTTAGCATAGAGTTATTTTGAAAACTTGTCGTCACAGGCAAAGAAGAGGGACCAGCCATCATATTTCTCTGTAATTCCACGTTCTGCAAGAGAGATGGATTCTGCTGAGTTGTCAGTGATAATTTAGCTGCTTTTGAATTCTGTCTGCCAGGGCTTGGTGTAGTTTTCCTACTGGATCCAGGACTGGACCTTCGACTATTGCTTGGGCTTGCTCTCTTTGTTCCTCCAGCATTGGCTTGTTTGCCTGAATTAATGACCACACCTTCCAACTTGTGTGACTGTGAGGAAGTAAAACTGGACTGATTGTTAATTGTGAGATTTGATGGGGCTTGTCCAATGGCCTTTAAAGTAGTGGGATTCAGACCCTGCTGATCAAATCCTCTATTGAGATTAGGCCTAGGAGGTAAAGGAATATTGATCTGGGGAGGGAATAGACCAGCAATAGAAGCATTGAGCCTCTCTGGAGACAGGCTGATTTCTGAGGGTTCTGTGCTGGGTGGACGGTTATTAGGAGTCTGAGGGTAATATGGCCTTGGGCTAGCTCTGTTTGGGGTTTTAGGCCTTGAAGTTTGTGATGGGGCAGCAACATTTGGAAAATGGTGTGTAAGAGCACTAGACAGAGAACTAGACTGCTGCTGGGGACTTGCACCTTGGGCAGCTGAAAGTGGGGATGGTCCAGGCTTGGGTCCTGTCATCATTAACTGGTTCTGTGAAACTACTAAATGAGATGTCACATTATTCTGAGCTCCTGATGTTGGAGGGCCCTCAGCTCCACCTCCTTCTGGAAGAGAGGATACTGATGACACCTCTCTGAGGGGTGAGCTGGAAGGATTCTGTACATTATCTGGATAAACCATTTTTCTTGCATTATTTCCCAGAGGAGGATTGCCTGGCAGGGCCATCCTCTGCTTGTCAGGAGATGGAGGCACCGGGCCAGGCCCTTGGAGGTTCACCATCACCGGCACGTTCCCGCTCTGCTGCATCGGCATCCGCTGGGCCTCTGGGTTCAGGGGCCCCCTCGGGGGGTGAACCCCCTGGGGCACAGGCAGCCTGACTGATTTGGGATCCTGCTGCATCATCAGCATCATCATCATCTGCTGCTGCTGTTGTGTCTGGGGGGGTGCCTGGCCTTGCTGTGGGGCTGCCTGGGGCTGCTGCTGCTGCTGGGGCTGGGGCTGCTGCGTGTGTGGCATGAGCTGGGGCGGCATCTGCTGAAGTGGCCTTTGCTCCACCGGCTGAGATGGATAACCTAAGGCAACAGGATGACACATGCATTAAAACCAACCAAAGATCAGAGAAAGCAGAATTTCTGTAGCAAACATGATTGGACAGAAAGTACAGCCTGGAGCCTGTTTATCTTGGATGAGAGCCACATTAACAAAACAGCCTTTACAAACAAAGCCAAAGATTTTACTTAATTCGTAAAAATAGTTTTACTTAATGTATGACTTGCATGAGATTTAACTGGAGGTCTCTTAGTGCGTTATATCAACTAACCCAGGTTCACACCACCTGACAAGTCTCTGCAACTACCCATGGGCTTCCTTTCACTGACAAATGCAGAGTTGGACTTTCACTAATTATTACTCCTTAAAACTAACTTCAGAGTTTGACAGCCCCCAGGAGTCATGGACCAGCACACCTGCCACAGACCTGACATTTTCTTGAGTACAAAGTAGAATCTGCCATGTGTTACTCGGCCAAAAACATGCTAAGAACCCCCCACGTGGGTTATAATATAAATCCTATTGCAGACTTTAGATTTAATCCTCTGTACATGCAAAGGATCATTCCAACTACAACCACTGTTTCCTATCAATGCTAAATTTTTAAGACATCAGTCTGTGCTACAGCTAGAAATACAACTTTTTTATCAGTTATGTTACTGCTGAATAATGCTACAGTACTCAGGATGATACCTGCAGGATGATAAATGAGAATGAGGACACCTCTTAATTTTGAGCTAACCCAAAGAAAACACTTAAACAATGGTACCAATTACTTACTAGGAGGAAAAAAGATTTGAATGTGTGATAGCATAAATAAAATAGAACTGTCACAAAGATTGTTGAAAGCTCTCCTATAGTTATTACATGCAGATAATCACAGAAAAATTCTACTACCTGGTGGCCTACTTGCAAAATCTGAGAGTTTAGGGCCTGACTTATCTAAATTCATTCCTTGGTCTCCAGACATTGATGACTGATCACTCTCCTCCAGGCCAGCTGGACGTGATTCTGAAGAACTGAAAGAAAAATATTTGCAATTAAGATCCATCAATGTTTGATTTCTGCTTCTATAACTAAGTACTCAAGTAATTAATTCCTAGCACTCTGCACAGACCTGGAATGACCATTGAAATGCCTCTGATGCCAGACTGGAACACACACACCAGGTCTGTGTATAGTCACTGCCTGAAGTACTACTGAAAAGGAAACAAGTTGCCTGGTGCTTTGTTGATCTTAAACATTTATTTCTACTGTGAATCTGAGCTTTATAACTAAGAGAATGCCAATGGATATTTCAAATTATAGAGCTACATATATTTCAACTGAACTAAACAGGCTTTCCTATGATATCTGTATGGATACACAAGTGTCATGGTTAGATGCATTTTTAATTTATTTTAATGATAGAACCTTTTCTTCCAGTACTGCACCCAAAAGTGACTCAGTCAGGGTATCCAGGACCTCTGATAACATCACAGCAAAATGGCACTGACATGTCAGGCATTGCAGTCACCCTCCAGAGCACAGACCTGTGTGGTACTGGGGCTCCGTAAGTGATCACATGCTGGTCTGGGTTTGAAACGGACCTTAAAGCCCATCTCAGTCCACCCCCTGCCATNAGCAGAGGGGGTCCAGGCCTTCGAGCATCTTTGTGGTCTCCTCTGGACTCTCTCCAAAGGAGTGTCCTTCTTGTGCCTCAGGGCTGGGGCAGCTCTGCAGGTGGGGTCTCACCTGAGTGGGGCAGAGGGTCTGAATCCCCCCAGACCTGCAGCCCACACTGGGGGATCAGCCCAGGACTCAGCAGGGTTCTGGGCTGTGAGTGCACATTTCTGGGTCACATTCAGTTTTTTATCCATCAGCATCTCCCAAGTCCTTCTCCTGAGGAGTCTGATGCTCCAGGAGACTCTCTAGGACAATTTAAAATTGTCCAGACTCAATGCCCAATGCTTTGACGAAATCAAGACAGCTTTTGTAGACTTAGAAAAACCAAAAGTTTCTATAGTGAACAATATATATGGTCAGAGGATGTAAAACAAAGAGGGATGAAGTGTAGAACTAAACTGTTTATCACCTTCATGAATATATGAAGGTTACAAGAAGTTCTATGTAAGAAAAGCTCTAAACTAAAATTAAAGACATCAAAAAAAGTACACTCCCAATAAAGAGCGGCAGAATCATGCAGAAATGCCATGGACAAAAGTAACACTTTCAGCAAAATAAGAATTTTAAATACATAATGGTGGGGAGATCTATCCTATTTCAATTTACTTGAGAATAACAGTTTCTGGCATCTGTACAGCTGACCCAAAGCTGTAGACACCCATGGAGACACCTTGGCCTGTCCTAATGTTCTATCAACTGCCTAATCAACATTCAAAAAGCAGCATGTGACTGGAAATCCCTGAATTTTTGTGGGTCAGAATTCGAGAGAACATACACCAAGAGAGAAGAAAGGTGAAAATAGGGCAAACACAGAACTGTTCCAGCCACTGCTGCTGAGGGTAAGTACTGCCAAGGAAAGCACCTGGAGTGCAATGCTGTGTCTAATCCAGCACACCACCAATTTTTGTGATGGAGGTGGTGTAGGCTTACATGCCTCCCCCAATAAATTTGATGAAAACTGGCAAAATGCAGAGATATGCCCCAGAGCATTATATTAACAGCCACAAATAAAAATTCCGGCAGCAAAATCACCCAGAAGAGTTGCAGCCTTTGGTGCAGATGCCAGCCATGTGAACTGAAAGAATGCCTAAAATTGTGAATGCAATCTCACATTTGTCAATTTTGCTATTTATTTACAATGGTGGGAGATTAAAATTGCTACAGTTAAAGTTCAGCTCAAAGCTGATACACGGCATGACTGCACAGACAGGTTTAACCCAGAAAACAAACCTGGTGCACAGTGGATCCTTAGCAAACACCTCCTGCCAGATGGGTTTGTGCAAATCTGGCAGAACAGACCTGAGCTTGGTGTGCCAGCAAAGAGCAGCTATGGTAAGAAAGTCTGCTTCTATCATTGCTGGAAAATTTAAACATCAACTAAATCTCAAATGTGGCTGAAATTCACCAGGCATGTTTAGCAACAACCACTCCTGAAAAATAACCAGAATATGAATAGCAAGATGCTTGTGTGAGGAATAAAGCATTCTATATTTATTCTTCTTTTCTATTACTCTAGATGCAAAAAAAAAAAAAGTAAGAGTAACTGCACACCAGGTACAGTCTGGATTGTTATCAGCAGTACCTCTGCTCTACCAGCTGCACTCTGAAGTACACCCTCCAGATGCAAAATCCCTCATCAGGGTGGAGTGAAAACTCCAGGAAAACCTAAACCAACCAAACCAAAGAAGGTGGCAGCTGGGTCATAAGGAGAGCAAACCTAAAATGACAGGTGTGGCAGACCCAGCCCAGCCCAGCCCAGGAGCAGCAGCTCTGGGGGTACAGAGAGGCTCGTCCCCTGCTGCTGAGTGAGGGCATTTCCCAGCTCTGCCAAGGGACTGGCACCCCCGGACCCTCCAGATGCACCTCTGAGTCTGGTTGGAAAAAGCCTCTTTGTCCTGCAGTGCTGTCATCACCTGCACTGGACACTGCACCCTGAATGGCAGCACTGAGAATGACCTTCCCCAGTGGGTTATTTCTGCTCTACCAGTGCACCCGATAATCATGGCGTGTGCACAGGGGAACATTAAACAACTGCTTGTTTGTGCATGGATTTGATAGGATTAACCAACCTGTTTTATCCACAGTCCCATTTCATCTAGCATCTTGTTCCTCAGTTTACATCCCATTACCCACAGTCTTCAGGTTCAGCACGCAGATGCAAGTACTTTTAAACAACCAAAATGTCCTGGGTTTCATTTCAATGCAAAGTTGCTCAATTAAGCAAATCCTTGAAACTATTTCAATATCTCACTCATCCTGTTTACATTCCAACATGACTGCAATCCATATTACTAATTGTACTTTTGTTACTATGTTATTATTTTCAGAAATGACTTTTAGTGTCTTTATCAAATTAGCCGCATTTCCACACAAGGTTTGCTGCTCTGAATTCTAAAATTTCTGAGGAAGAATGACAGAGAGGAAGCTGAGATGAAAAGCATCCAATTTGCTTCTTATGCAAGAGAAGGTGATCTAAATCGGATTTCATTCCTGCCAATTCCAAGGCAGGAAAATGCTGAGCTTGCCCAACGATGTGAGGGAAGCTGAGAGTGAGGGAGGCAGGAAGGTGTTACAGCCAGCTTTCACTGCAGTCTCCCTCTTTTTGCTGGAGAATAAACTCAGGAACTTTTTAAGAACAGCTCCCTTCTTAGTGCTTCTGCAAGGATCAGGTATTGATATAGTCCACCTAGAACCAAAATGCTCGTCCATATCAGAACAACATTCTGGTTCCTTTATTAATTACACCAAAATCTGATTCAAAGCCTTATATAGGAGCTGGAATTGAGCCGTCATAGCTCATTAGAAAAGCTGTAATTGAGACTTCTACTGTGAAAACTTTTTAATAAGCAAATAGTCTTGTGAGGTTTGCAAGCTCAGAGGAAGAGCTTTTTTTTTTCTCAGAGGAAGACACATTTATTGATATTCCCAGGTCACTCTGAGGCTGGGTGCTCATCAGTAGGACCAATGAAAACAAAATCATAACAGTTTTCTTCAATGATTAATGGATTTTTTTTTTTCAGAAGGCCATGCCAACTCATCTGCTCCCTCTGAATGCTCTGTCACTTCCACAGCAAGGCACTTGCTACAGCAGTGGTTTACCATAGTTTTATTGGAATGTATTTGGACTGGAGGAACTGGTGTCTGTGTTAGGTTTTTAAGTCACCCCAAAGTTGCAGACTGGCCACACACTTAGTGCTGGCCAAGTTACTTTACCCAGGTTTCCACATCTGGCCACAGACTGTGTCCTCCTCCAGTTGTAATCTGAGATCACTCAGCAGCAGTGAGGACCTGACAAGCCACACCATGACTGTATACAACTATACAGCAGAGGCTTGAAAAGCCTTTTTCCAAGGCCTATTAAATTAGCATGCTTTGCTTTACCTTACAGCATTTCTGCATTTTATTTTTGTACTAGTTAAGCCAATTAATGATTGTCACAAAAGATCATTTGCTATAAATGATGTGAGTTCTTCAGTACACAATTAAAATGCCCATGAGATTATTAATTTCATCTTCTTGAAGGAATCTTGACACTGCAGAAAATGCAGACTGGGGCTACACACTGAATAACCAAGGGAAAAGCTAAAATATTGAACAGCTGCTTAATACTTGATGTCATCTTTTCTTTGCACTCAACTGAACATGTGTCCCTAGGAAAGGCAGCATAAACTTCAGGCTAAAAACATGATTATTCAAAAGGGCCAGACTGGTGGAACCAGGAGCTTCATGTGCTATTGCCACCATTTTGTTTGGTTCTAAGAATTTAATTTTGATATTTGGATATTTCTGTGTTATTATTTTCTGTGCAAATTTTTAAAATTTTTCCCATTTTTCCCTGATTGAAAATAATCCTCCGAAGTATCAGCAGGTGGATTCCTGTTAATGCCCCATGGGCTCATGTGCAGCATGAGAATAATTCAATAAAGGATATCTGCCTTCACCATTTGAGGTGAATAATGGCACAGCAGCAGCAGCTACCACCCTGTGCTGGATGATAGTCAACTGTCAATGGCAAATGCTATAGGACAGCTGGCCAAGAAAGAACACGCTGGCCAAAGAAGGAAGAGATTCTGCAATCTTGTATTTTCACTAAAAAGACACATTCATTCCCTATCTTTCAATCTTTTCCATTGGCCTTCTCCCTCTCAAGAGCTGCTAGGCCAGGAGGACCAGCACTGCTTGGATTTGTTTACCTCACACCCAGAAAGTACCACATTCTTCCCTATAAATTCTAGCTGCAGCTTCAGCTAAGAGAAGTCCAGCTCAATTCCAGGCAGAAATGTGTCAGGATATGCACATGATTCAGGAAACAAGCCCCCAGAATCTGTCCTGCACACGTAATATAGAGGCTTCTAGTTCTTCTGAACGTACTTCCCACCCTTTGATCGTGGCTGTCAAGACTGCTTAATAAAGGCAGCCTCATCTTCCAAGGGCTGTGGCACCATGGGCCACATGCTAAACTTCCTTCACCCAGTAAAGGTAAGGAACAGTGCTGGTAGAATTGGGTTTATGACTGAGTTTGGATATTTGCATGTCATTTTTAATCTTGAACAAACATTCCAATGACAGACTCTTGAGAGAAACTGCTACAACATGAATAAAATACAAGTCCTTTCTCACCCATTACTTGCTGATAAAATATTGACAAGATGCCTGTGGAGTTTCTTCATGCCCCTTATAAAAAACACTGTAATATTAAACCTACGTTGTTTGTTCTAGCTGTTGATTATTTTTCTTCTTCCTTGGAGGCTTCTTCTTCTTTGGCTTGTTGGCATTCTGGTTATTCTGTTTGTTGTTCACACCAAAGTGCCCTGCTGAGATATCGCTCTGGAGTAGGTTAACCAAGAGCGGACTTGTGAGCGTCACATCTTTATTGACAGGAAACACAGGGTTCTGCCCACAGGAAACCTGATTCCCATTGGGAGTTCCACTAAACCCTGTATTGAAAGGCAGCCCATGGCCAGAGAAATGACTCCCTGAAGCATTGTTGTTTCCTTGCATTCCTTGCATATGAGAAGGCACCATGTTTGGCTGCTGCACAGGAACCTCAGGTAACATCTGTGTCAAGTTCCCATCGTTGTTTGTTGTGGTTGCAGTATCCCCAAGTTGCTGAGAGATGTGAGGACCAGGTCCAGTGGGTCTTAAAACTTGCCCTTGAATTCCCATCACCTGAGAAGGATTCCCATTTACAGGGCCTTGCTGTGCCATCATCTGCCCAGTGAACTGCACCATGTTTCCTTGCATGTTTGGGGTTGGTCCTCTCATCAGTTGTGCTGGCCCCGTCATAACATTGGACTGGTTTTGAGTATTAAAAGGCTGTTTATTTCCTTGCATCTGAGTGGTCATCATCTGTTCCATCATTGAGTTCTGCTGTAGCATGACCTGGCCCTGAGGTCCCATCATCTGATTGTGTGTGGACATCATCTGCTGTCCCTGCTGGGGAATCATCTGTTTGGGTGGGGTCATCCTCTGGGGAGAGGGACCAAGATTTTGGTTTTGAGGTGTCACCATCATCTGGCCTTGCGGCATGAGCTGAGTTCGAGAAAGTATCATCTGGTTTTGAGGGTTCAGTGATCCCTGAGCCTGAATGTTCACCATCTGTCCTTGAGAGGACACGATTTGCTGATGCATCCCCATAAGCTGGGACTGTGGTCCTTGCTGAGGCTGTCCCTGCATGTTGCCCATGTTAACCTGTGGCACCCCACTAGCACCAGCCTGCTGGTTGTTCATATTTCCATGAAGTCCCATTAGATTGGTCTGCATCATATTTGGTGGGCCATGTGCTGCTTGCATCTGAGTTTGAGGAGGTCCAGATCCTTGGCCACCTTAAGAAAATAAAAAGAAAATACCAGTAAGAAACTAATTGGTGTGGTGCAAGAGTTTTCACACCTTTAAATGCTGAGTACTCCAAAATTGCTTTCCTCCCTTTTCCAATAAACTGGCGTATCTCATATATTTGCAGTTCTGGATGCAAAGTTTGATGCTATAGGTACATGTTAGTTATGAAAACAGAACATCATACATCTCAAAATAAACACTTGGACTGGCACTTCCCCTGTATCCCACTGCAGAAGACATAACAGAAACTTAATTTCAGTTGTTATCTACACCCAAGTTTGAAAATCTTCCATAATGTCTCCCAACTCAGCAGAGTAATTCCTAATCAAAATGAGGTTCAAACCCTGAGGTTACTTTATAATGGGTAAAGAATAAATGCACACAGAGTGCTGACGAAATGACATCCTCAGGGTGTTTGTAATCCAGCCAAAAGACTAATAATTGAGTTGTTAAATGGAGGCAGACGTTTGTGAATTAAAGATTTCATTTTCACACTTTAAACAGACTTCTGAAATTTTTGAAGGAAGTAATAAATAATCTTTTCAATGCAGAACAAGATTATTTTGCTGTTCTGCTTCTAAGATAATTACTTTTTTTTTTTCCTGGATAAAAGGTTCATTTTGTGTTGTATCTTTATTACCCCTTGCCTCCAAATTTCAGTGCTACCTTCCATTCAGTTTCTCAACAGTTGCTTCTGAAGCCCAGACCTGCAGTCCTCATCAATAATTGTTGGGTTTTGAGAAACATGAGCAGCCTTATGCTTTTTTTTCCTCTATCCAGCACTACACCCCAGAGTGCTGCTGCAGCCCCAGCCAGCAGCTCCCTGTTAGTGGCAGGAGTTTAATGGCCTGGGACCCGTGTGACACAGGAAAAGGCATCATGTGCTACAAAAGGACAAAGCTGAGGAAGGCCCCAGTGCAGTCAGACCTGTGTGCTGCACGCTCTGGCTGGTTTGCAGCTGTGGTGCTCCGCTGTTCCCTGCTGTTCCCGGAGCTGTGGAGGGCACCTGGCCCTGCAGGAAGTTCTGGTTAGCCTGGCCTGCAGGGAACCCCGGGGGGAGCCGCTTGGCCATTCCTGAACATGAGAATCCTCTGGTTAGTTAGTATGGAAAATGGGAAATGAAAAATAGACAAAATCTGTAATTGGAGAATACCTTTGAGTCTGTGTTGTCATATGACAGGTTTAGGCAGAAATTGTTTTTTTCCAATATACAAAATCCACTGAAGACATTTATAGTTCTTACCTGTGCAATAATTCTGTCTAACAAATTACTATGACTAATTTCAAACTATAATTTAAGTACAAAACTTACTACCCAGAGAAGGTGAAAAGTCCACATTTGACCTTTTGGAAACTAGAAATTAAAGTAATGTGGTTTGTTGCTTTCTGCTCTACTGCATTTCTTCACACACCCTTAATTTATTCCATGTACACAAACAGAAATAATTGGCATTTTTGTTAGTGATGTGCTTCTCTCACCAACTCTGACACACCAGGCACACACTCCTTATCAGTGCACACAGTCAAAGGGTCTTTTCATCCCAGAGTGGGCTGAAGAAACCCACAGTTCAGTATGTCCAGACCTGCTGCTCATTCAAGTAACTCTGCTATTCCTGCTGCAAGAGCAAGGAATTCTTTGAGGCCCTTATGTGGCACAACACCCACACTTTGGCACATCCAAAAATCACTGCTGCCCTGGGACAGAGAGAAAAACCTCCCCTTACCTGCCAACATGAGCAGCAGCATGGATGGATTTGAGAACCCACTTCTTTCTAACTCACTGTCCACACAATGCCTCAGACTTTCAAACAGTCCTGCCCACTGCCCACTTTATTTTCCTGACCCGGTGGCAGAATGTGACTTCAATTCCTTCTGCAGTTACAGCTTTCTTGCACACCTGATTTTACTGCTCGTGCTAATTATCTGGTCTTAGGTTGTAATTAATATCTCAAGGTAATCAAGTCTATAGGCCAAACACCAAATATATCTGCAAAAAGAGAAACAGACTTATTGAAACACCACATCACTGAACTCCAGCTTTAGTTCTGCTAAACTTCTAGGGAAGTTTTGCACATAGGAATGCTTGAACTGAGAAAAAAAGGGTGTTAGCTTGGCCTATTCCAAATCTGATATAAATTCTGATTTGCCAAATTGGCAGTGTGAAATGCAAAGTGTTTGAATGCATTCATTTACACCAAACCTTTAAATGTAAGGTGGCTTAAAAATGGAAAGATCTATAATGACAAATTAACATATAAATTGCAGCAAAGAATAGTATGCAGAGAAGCCAGGCAAAATTCTCAGCAGTGGGAGCAACACAGCTTTGCTGAAACCCAGGAATCCTGTCTTTTAAAATCACCTGAGGAGACAGCTCACAGCAGGATTGTTCATTTTAGCAATAAGGTCTACAATAAGACCAAATAACATATTTTGATAGTTTATTTCTGGTGTGACTTTTAACTCAAAAAAATTGAGGTTTGTTTGTAGTAGCTTTAGTTAGGAAGCAGAACACAGAGATTATACTGGCTGAAGGTCATGGATGAGATTTCTGATGGAGACATATGGCTGGTGAGACAAAACTGTAGGGAAATGTGACTATAATAAATAATGAATAACTGCTTCCAGATGGAGACAAAATAAAGTACACCAAGTGTAGGGCACTGACAGATCCCAAGAGAATCTTGAAACACAGAAAATTCATCTGAATTCAAACAAGACCCATGGTACAAACCATGTAAACAAGAAGCTTGTCCAGATCAGTAGACCAAGAAACAGGAATTCCTTACAGTGTTTGGACAGATTTTGGATGTACAACATGAGAATGCAAGACATTAGAATGTACTTATGTGTCTGTAGGTGGACAAAGAATATGGGCCATATATATAAGTACATAAAGAAATTATTTCAAAGGCTTAAGCAAGAACTGGTGTATGGGACCTGAGAATAGCCATCTGAGAGGAAGATGAACAAATGAGTGAGCAAAGAGAAACAGGACAAATCTGCATGGAAATACAAAGGGCTCAATGGGAAAAACCATCAAGGACATAAAAGAGATCCTGGGACGGACAAAAGAAATGCCTTCATTGTTAGAGAAGAACTCTAGGAGTAGTAAGGAAAAGAAGTGAGTGCTTTGCTCCAAAGAGGAAACTAAAGACAACACAGCCAAATGAAAAATTAAAACATCCCTTAACCTCCTAATTTTAGGACAGGGAGTACAACAGCATGGCAACAATAGCTCTTTCCTCTTTATACAGGAAGAAACTGGTGACAAATAAGACAGGGTGAAGAAGAAACATCCACAGCTTAGAAAGGAAGATGCAAAACAATGCCTCACTTCTGTAGTAGAAAATGTAAATGGTGACAGAGAAAGCTGAACAGAGAGGAAAAGTTTTCATTACACTCTCGCAAGAAATCCTCCCCTTTCCCCCTAAAAAGAACAACCCCAAACCTAAAAAAACATCCCCACACCATCTCTGAAGAGAGATGTTGCCCTAAGCTTGCTTAAGGGCAACAGAAGAGCTGTCAACAGGATGCCTGGCAGCAATAAGAGCAACGCACACAGCAACTCTGCCCCGACCCTTCGGGCATCTCTGTGACACTGCAGGACAGAGACAGAGTAGAAACCAAAGTGTGGCTGATGCTCATTCACCAATACTCACCCCATACTCCATCTATTTGTTGATTCTGTCTCATAAAGGATCTTTTCAGAACCAACAGCAACATTAGTTCTGGCCACTTTATGTTTCTTTTCTTTTTGAAATAAAAGAGGGTGTCAGTACTTCTTACCTCCTAAACCAGGGTGTAAACCTTGTGGACCTTGGTTTTGCTGCTGCATCACCATGAAGTTGGGGGGTACATTCCCCTGTTGCACCATAGGATTACGACTAGGAGAACTGACAGGCTGCTGGAATCCCTGGGGAAGAGTGCTGCTCTGGGGGGGCCTTGGTCCCAGCTGCTGCTGTGTCTGGTTAACGGTTGGAGATGAGGCAGGAGAGCCCTGCTGGAAGGAGGAGGGAGAAGAAGCAGGAGACTTGTTGGTCAGGTGGGGTTGTTGTAGTGGTGTAGGAACCCGTGAGGGTCCTCCCTGAAGGCTTTTCATTTGAGGAGCAGTAAACTGGCCAGGATTGCTCATCTGGGGAAAGTTTGAGTGAGCCTGGGAAGCTTGCTGGCTTCCAAAAGGATATGGAGGTGGAGGATGAGCAGGAGTTTGTACTGTTGCTAGAGATGGTCTTGCTTGAAGCTGCTGCTGCATTTGTCCAGGCAACGGGGCCTTTTTCCAACCCTGGTTTACTGTCAATGTACCCAGTGCTCCCTGGGTTGGAGGAGGCTGAAGTGCTCCAGAAGGAAGCTGGTTCCAGCCAGGGGGAACTGGAACCTGTGCTGGTGAAGAGAATGAAGGTCGAATCCCCTGCTGTGGCTGCTGATGTGGCTGGGGAGGCCGATTCTGCAACTGCTGCTGCTGCTGCAGCTGCTGAAAGTTGGCTGAGTTCATCTGCCTGTTTACAGGAACTGACTGCATTGAATGGAGCTGGGGAGCTAAAGATCCAGATGGATGATTTTGTTGCTGTATATTTAGCCCAGATAAGAGTGGGTCCATTGCATCTAATAAAATAGCAAAGAAAAATAATTTTTAAAAAAACTCTTACTGTAGATAAAACCCATCCTGAAACAACAAACACTAAATTGCTTGCTTGCATTTTTTTACTCTGCATAAAAATTCATATTCCACAGAAGCCAGGTCTTACCAATTTATATCCTCTAAAAGAAAGCACAACAGCCCCACAATGCTACAGACTGATGTGAGCCTTCTACACACTCAGAACTGCAGAATCACAGAGTATCTCAGCTGGAAGGACCATTGAGTCCAACTCCCTGCTCCTGGCAGGATCACCTAAAATTAAACCACAGGACTAGGAGCATCATTCACACACTCCCTGAACTCTGTCAAGCTTGGTGCCATGACCACTTCCCTGGGGAACCTGTGAAGAATAAACCCTAAACATTCACACCCACCAGACCCCCAATCCTTAACCTACCAGACTATCTACCCATCCTGAAAAGAGGGCAAAAAAGCACCAGAAATATTCCTGCCTCATTGAATCAATCCTTTTCTTACCTTCAGTTAAACACAAAGCTCAGTCATGACACTTCAAGTGCAAAAATACCATTGCCATTGCCCAGCATACTTGAACAAAATACCAAGAAAGCAGATGACTTACTACACACCCAAATTATTTGAAAAAATTGAACAGGTTAAGGGGGAAGGGAGATTTTCACAGAAAGAGTAGTGCCCGGAAAGGCAGGGAAAATGCTCCACAACAATTCTGGAGTACTCTCCTGAGGACATACTCAAGCCTGTGTGCTGAAGAATCAAAGTTTAAGAATATTTTCAGATCAGTATTATGACTAAATTTTACCACCTGGCTGTGAGGAAGGCCGAGGTGTTCGTGGCTGCAGCTCAGCAGTAGCACCACTTGCCACCATAGAGGAGGGCACATTTCCACCCTGGGACATCATGACAGCTGCAGCATTGCTCATTCTTATTAAACCTTAAAGAAAAAGAAAGGGAAATGATCAAGTCTTGCAGTTACATAGAGAAGAATTTCAGAATTTTTCTTTTAACAAGAAAAAAGTGTATTTGTCAGTAAAACATTTCTTTAGACTTCAAGAATTGTTTGTTCAAAATTACCTGAGAACACACCTCTCTGTCTGAAAGCTCAGATTCCCTGGTATCAAGCAAACAAGTTCAGGTCATGCTGTAGCTCTTTCTTTAATACCAAATTTTTAAAAAGAGTATAAAAGAAAACACTACAGACTCATGAATTAATGTGAGCCTGATCTGTCACTGAAAGCACCAAGTGACAAGATTGTATCAAAGCTGTACATGTAACTCAGGCTTTTGCAAAATCTGAAACTAGAAAGTAACCGAGATGTTGCAAGAGAGAAAAAAATTCCACAGGCTATAATTTTCTAAAATTATTACTGTTGTTGCCCTGTTGGTTATATTGCTGTGATGTTGTTGACCTGCAGACAGGAAATGAAGGCGCTGATCGGCACACTGGAGAGTAGAGCCCTTCTTTAAATGTTTTAGTCTTTGTTAAGGACAAAGATTTCACTGCTGTTTAATCAGGTTTCTACACAGTTGAAATTTCTTTCCATTCCTTCTCCTCAACAGCCACAAATGCATCTTAGATGAACTGACCAAAAATGCTCCTGGTTTAATTGCTTTAAATCCTGTTTACTAAAATATTTTTTATTTTGCCTTACGATTCAGCTATTTTAATAAATTAGATAGTAGCTGTCTTTATAAAAACTCTTAGTCAAATCTGAGTTTTGTAGTTAAAAATTCCTTATGAATATACAATGCTCTAAAATATAGTTAATAAACCACACCTTTCCACAAAAATTCCTTCTTTATGATCAGATCTCAAAAGCTTATCAGAAAATAAGAAGAGTAATATGACAGTGTCCTGTCCTTCTTATAATCCTAATGGATTTAATCTAAGTCAATTTATTGTACACTGAATAAAGACTTACACACATTTCCATTAAGGGAGCCAAACAGAACACTGTGAAAATTTGTGCATATTTCAAAGTGAATTCACTACACTCAACTCATCTGCTTCAATAGGCTGCATGTAAAAAACCCCAAACAAACCAACGAAACCCCAAACCACCACACCCTCAAAATACCCGAAAACAAACTGATTGGCCCTGCCAAAATCACTCCAATGTTTGTGGGACACAATGCACCCAACAATTCATTTACATAACACAGGACACAGTTTGAAAGCACTGAACAAGAACAGACATTAATTTAAATGGCAATTAGAATTCTGCAAACAATAGTTGCTGTAACCAGTGGAGTTTCATTAGCCCAGCAGTAAATTTTTGAGTGTCTGATGCAGCACAAGAAGCCCTGAGGGGATTTACCTTGCCCCCCCTGCATGGGGAATCCCGTGTCCAGGCGCATGGCGCTGCTCGCTCCCAGGGGCCCGTTGATCCGCACATCCTGGCTCCTGCTCTGGGCTAAAGCCAAGTTGATAGCACCTTCCCCTAAAGGAAGGCACGGGTTGGGTGAGCAGGAGAGACAGAAAAGCAGAACACAGACATTTGCAAAAGGACATTTAAGAGATGCCGAGGAGGGAAGAACAGGCTTCACCTTCCCTGTGCACTTTAGAAGGACCTTTACACATCACACCACTCTTCTGGCTTCCAGTTTAAAGAAGAGCAAATGTCATGACAAGCATTGCCTGCCCTTGATTTCATCCTGAGGGTGCTCCTGGACAACTGTCCAGAACAGATATGGTAACTGCAAAATCCACTGAAAACTTGTCTTAAAGAAAGCCTCATATAAAACAACAGGAAAAGAAAATCAGCCAACCCTCTCCTGGTCAACACACAGAAGACATTTCTCAGGAGGGTTCCTGGTGCCCGGAGCATTTCCACTGCTTTCATTTTTATTAGTAGTAGATTTTATTCTTGAAAGACTAAAAGTCTTGAGCTATCTTTTCACTAAAGCCAAAGCAGTAACTTACAAGTTTTGCAACACTAACCAAGTACACAAAACTGCTTTTTGAGTCTACTTAAATCTGTGCTTTGGAAGCAGATTCAGTGTGCAATACCTTCAATCTGAACTGAGAGGATGCCCAGGTCCCGGAGCTGTTGGTTGTTGTTCTGAGCCAGGATTCGCAGCCGCTCAGCAGCTTCCCGGGGGATGTTGAAGGTGACACGAACGCTGTTCCAAGGCTCTATCTTCTGCACTTTTAACTTGTTGGATTCTTCAAAGAAAAACAATCCAGGTCAGTGCAAAGGCAGTTTTTAAACATGTCTGGTGAAACAACTTGGTTAAAAAGTTGAAAAAAAATGAAACCGTACTTGGCTTTGAAAATTGCCAGTGCTTAGTCTCAGGTACAGGAGATTTTTCCCCACAGAGGTGTAAGCCAACCAATGCTGCCAAACCACATCAGGGATTTTTCAAAAAATCAGCAGTAAAAAAACAACTCAAATGATAACCAATGCAATAGACAATACAATCGCTTGATAGTATTACTCAAAAATTGAAATATTCTGTGGATAAACTACTTTGGAAAGATGAGAAAATATCTAATAAAACAGATTTCATACAATTATAGGTATTAGGCTTGGCTTGGAGGGGACCTTAAAGCCCATCTCAGTCCACAGCGCTGCCATGGGCAGGAGCACCTTCCACTATCCCAGGTTGCTCCAAGCCCCAGTGTCCAACCTGGCCTTGGACCCTTCCAAGGATCCAGGGGCAGCCACAGCTTTTCTGGGCACCCTGTGCCAGGGCCTCCCCCCCCTCACAGGGAACAACTTCCTCCTAATATCCCATCTAAAATCTAGACTTCTTCATCTCAAGGCCATTCCCCCTTGTCCTGTCACTCCATCCCTTGTTCCAAGTCCCTCTCCAGCTCTCCTGGACCCCCTTTAGGCCCTGGCAGGGGCTCTGAGCTCTCCCTGGATCCTTCTCTTCTCCAGGTGAGCCCCCCCAGCTCTCCCAGCCTGGCTCCAGGGCAGAGGGGCTCCAGCCCTGTGATACAGTACATTTGTTTGTGAACCAGATGAATGTGGGAAAAAATTGACTACAGGAATGAAATGCTTGAAATATTTGCTCTACAAATGCGTGTGAAATCATCTTTTTTTTATAAGACCAATGCCAACAGACTCCTAGCAATATTTCATTGATTTCTACCTTATTATTTAGTTTTCTGGGTAAGAATTTCAAATCCACTGTGAAAAAGCATCTCAAAGTAATGAGAAATATTTACTTGCAGGTTTTGTGAAAACCTGTTCTACAAATGAGTGTTTCTACAAAGATCAGTGGTTTTCAAAGTAACAGCAGAAAGGTTGGGCAGTTATGCTGGTAACATTACCCAAAGTGATACCTATCTAAATGATTGCTACAAGATGCAGTTAAAGATAGTTAAAAATATACCTCCAATATAGCTTTATAAGTTTCCAGTTTCTATCTTCCTGTGAAGAAAGTTCCTCTCAAAACAGAAAGCATTGACCCAAATGTTCATCAGCCAGTTCCTCCACTGTGACCTTAGGTTTACTAAACCCTTGCTAACTTTTGGAGTCCAAAAAACATGTTAGTTAATAATGCCAACACTCATTCCTATTTAGGAAGCTCTTGTTCACCACTAATTCACCAAGCCCCTTTTTCTGCTACAGTAATGGAATTATTAAACTAATCCTCATTCTACCTATAAACTTTTTTTTGGCTGGAAACATGGCCTGAGGAGTTTTAAAATCCCCTTTTGTGGAGGTTTGAACAATCCCATATTTTCTGTTATTAATGTTCCAATATTTTACATAGAAAAATTGTATCATCAGTTTCAGTATTTCTATGTATTTGTACTCAAGTTTCTCATTTTTCAAATGCTGCATCTGCCAAGATAACCCCAAGCTATTTACCAACTCTGGATTCAGGATATCCTATTTTGCTCTGAATCAGCTTAAAGAACTTCTCCATGGATAATTTTCAAATTAACTTGACACTGATTTTAAGAATTTGCTTTCTCAGCTGAGGTCTGAATCATATTTATTAATCCTGGCATTAATATTTATAACAGACTCAGCATTCAGATGCCTCTATATAACAAAGATGACTACATGCAGTTAGAGACTGAATTTTTTTCACATCAAAAACTACACAATTCATCTTTGCTATTACACACATCCTTCACACCAGTAATGGTCTGTTAGTTTACATCTCCTTCCAACTGCTTGTAAGATACAGCTCAAAACTGATATTTCTTCACAGTATTTTTGTCTTATCCCAGCTATTTTATCTCTCTGAGCAACAACAGCAAGAACCCAACAAACTGATGTCAGCTGACTACATGGACAAAAGTGAAAGAAAGGAATAAAGTGACAAAGCAAATTCAGTTTGGTTTTTGAGAAGTAATGTGTTATTTTCCTGAAAAGGTGTTTGACAGTGTTGAAGAAAACAAGCAAGGCTACTTAACCGAGCAGTCATCAGTAATCAGCATAGGACCTTTTGCAACATGCTCAGACAGGGGACAAACGTCTTTTTCCAGATCCAAACATGCTGGTAAAAGATGTCCCTAAAAGTCTTTTATCACTGACTTGCCATTAGCTGTTCTCAGCCCTGGGTGAGCATTCCGGGGTAAGTCAGAGCTCTACTCATTCCCCAACACAAATCAGTCAATCAACCAATCAATCAATCAATCAATCAATCAGGTAGGGTAGGTCAGAAAAGGGCAGTAATGTCACAGGTACTGCAAAGTGAACCCACTCTCAGAAGAACTGCAGGAGTTTAAACTGGACAGTTTGGGCAGTAAAACACATCTCCTGTGTCAATAAGCCTGGTTTCACTTTTGTATAAAACAGCCATGTGTCATGGCCATAGAGGGACATGAAAGAGAATAAAATCAGGTAAAATGTGGAAGCAGAAGAGAAATGAATGAACTAAATAAATCAGTTTTGAACAACAAAACAACTGCAGACACTTGTAGTCTGCATTTCTGAGAAGAACAACTCACAAATTCACTAAGAGTAACTCCCACAAATATCATTACAAACTAAATAGCTCAAACCCAATATAATCTATTTTTTGTGCAAGTACCCTGACTACCTAAATAAGCATTTTAAGGACAGCTGGGAAGTGACAATAAGGTACATTACCCATGTGTAAAAGGCCAGGCACATTCTCCAGTATGGTATCCAGCTTCTGCTCAAAGTCTCTGTCACTTATATTTCCTTTAAAAGCTACAAAGATCGTGGAATCCCCAGGAGCAGCCTCCTGTTTCAGTTCATCTTCCTCCAGTCCTGAATCAAAATCCACCTCTAAGTCTTCCATAGCTGAGGAGTACAAGGAGGCATATGTATCTTTTAAGTTAGGTAGATCATCCAAAACCATTGTTTCTAACAATGGGAGCCTGTCAGACGTCAAGGTGATGCTTGGAAGGGAAAAAGAGAATTATAATACATGTAATAATAATTTTGTAACGACATTAACAGCTGCTGTCAATGGCACATTTGCTCATTGACAGAAAAATCTACCTGGTGACCCAGTGTTGGGCTCTGTGAGACCAACTGTGTGAGGCTGAAAATGGTGGCCATGGCAGTGTCCAAGCTGTTCCTCCACTAGGACAAACAGAAAGGGGCTCCTGGCAGAATCGTGCTGCACGTGACTTGAGAAGTATTCCAGTTGATCTAAAAGACAGAAAGGTAGAAAGGAAGGTAGAGAATAAAAAATCAGAGGAAAATTAATTACAGTCATTTCTGTATCATAGAGGGGACAAGCAAGCACCTGGTACCAATGCTGCAGTGCCTAACAGTCAGGGGACTAAAACTCACAGCAACAGCTGAATTACAGAATGATAGGAAGAACCACCAAATTTAGTTTTAGAGACTGCAGATGCAATAGGTCCAAAGCACTAGGAAAGCCACAGCACATTTTTACCAGAAGTGTAGCATTTGACAAATATTTTACTCACACCCAGTGAAGTCTCAAGCATACTATGCCTACTTTCCTAAAATCTGTAAAGATTTATGTATTTTCAGCCTCTTATGCACATAACAACCTGAAATCTACTACCCCTGTCACAGCCCACAACTCTTACCATGCCCCTACATCACGCTCAGATAAGAATGAATTCAGTAAGTCAAGTGCCACAGCTGATGGATTTTGCATAATAAAATGTCTAAATTTTGCACTAAATTTTTACATTATGACATTAATCTAAGCTGTTACAGAAGTACAATCTGTGATAAAATTATCCCTGAACTTACAGTGGACACCACCAATGTTAAGATACACATTTTCCCACTCCATCATGAGGGCAACGGCGCTATCCTTTCCAGGTGAGA
Source organism: Illadopsis cleaveri (assembly GCA_013399915.1). Lineage (NCBI taxonomy): Eukaryota > Metazoa > Chordata > Aves > Passeriformes > Timaliidae > Illadopsis > Illadopsis cleaveri. The sequence continues at coordinate 275,143 of VXBB01016397.1, read as the reverse complement.
CATCTGCTCTAACACTCAGCACTTTGCAAATACTGCTAAAAGACTCAAGCCATCTGTAGAAACAGCCAAAAAAGGGACCTGTCCCTGACCACCATCGTCAAAATCAAATCCATTCACCAGCCAGGACAATCAAGACCTCATAACTCCAAAGCTGTGGGTGTTCGGCACAACCTGCCCAGAAGGTTTAGCTCAGGACAACATACCCTTGAAGGGGATACAGATTGGGGTTTTGGCAGAGGTTCAAGTTCCCAACACAAATTAAAAGCACAACTTTGAGATTAAAGTGAGCTGCAGATACTGGCCAGAAAACAGCCTTTTCTAATAAAAAAACCTAACCATGTTAGACAAGCAGAGATGCAGTTCTGCACTGTTTGCACACTCACAAGACTGCTGAACGGACAATATTACAAAGGAAAAATCAGGGACTTGGAAGTCACAAACTCCCCTCAGCTTTTGGTCAGATCTCTACACATATAGTCATTATATTTACAAAATACTGGGTTTTTTTCTCCCTTGCAACCCTACCCCACACCAGGCAATCCAACAGCACTAAGGAATAATCCTCTATTTTACACAGAGTTACTCTCTCATCCTGCAGAACCAGCCTTCATCCTGAAATCTCAGATTAAAAACCAAGCAAATTTTGTCTCACAAGCTCTTCTGCAGTCCTGCATCAGAAGGTAGGTTCTATGTTTCACAGATACTGATCTATTTCCACAGTGCTTTCATATACTTACTATTCCCATGGAAACTTTAAGATGGGCAATAGAGAAATAAATTTTAAAAATTCATTACCAGGTGAACATAGACACAATTCAATTTTTCCCCCCCTCCTTTTTTTTTCCCCTCGTTGCTTGGCTTTGTATCTAAATTTCTGCTCTTGAGTGTTTGGCACCTCCATTAAGGCAAACTCCTCAGTTTCATGTCAGATGCCCAGATAATGAGAATCACAATTAATAGGAGCATCTGTGAAAGGATGTTTTAACTGATTTTCATACAATTTCTTGGACTGATAACTTCCTTACCCAAGCTGACTTTACATCAACCAGGACAGCAGTCCTCTTCCTTCTGCATTCCTACATCTTTCATTCCACATCCACTGACTCCAGGGAGAGAGGAGCTGAGAGTCCTACACAAATAGCCTTTTTAATGACCAAACACAGCCATTCTGTGCAAGGAATGGGGCAAGGAATGACCCTGTGAAATATAAGCACTATAGTTTGAGGAAAATGACACAGAACATTATTTGTCAGAAGATTGTGAGTAAACTTTTTAGGGAGAGAAATCTCAGCTCAAAATACATGTTGAAAAGGTACAACTACTTAGAGGTGATGGGGTGTTGCACCTGCAGCAAGAAACACAAGTATATCTGACAATCCCTAACACACAAAAGAAATAAGAATTTATCTACAAGAACTCAAACATTTCAAATCTTTTTTTTGAATGGAGATGCCTGAAGCCTCCATCTTCCCTATGAAAGAGCAGCAGACCCCCAGATTGCTTAAATCATGGTTTTTAAACAATCCACAAAAATGCTCCAGCTTAGACCCAATTTCATCAACCTCATCAGAATGTGCTTAAATCTGACAGGAGGATTTGTTGAAGTTATGGCCCTTTGTAAACACTATAAAAACTGAGTTTTCTAAATCCCAAAGGACCACAGGCCTTGTTTCACTCGACTCAGAGAATCACGGGACTGCAGGGATATTGTGAGTGAAGGAAGCAAACCAAGACCAAGCTTTACATTTTACCTCCCAGATCAACAGACACAGCTACAGCTCCCTTTGCATTTCTTCATTACATCATGCTCCTCAAGGATCTCTGCTACATTCATCTGCACTCTTTCCCTCTCAAAGACATGAAATTCAGTCCATTCCTATACTCAGCATCATTTATCTCAAATATGACATGAGAAAGTGATGATTTGCAAAATTTTCCTTTTCAGGTGGTGCACAGCACACCATCCATGTCAGAGAGCAAATGAATCCCAGCTGCACAGTGTCCTAACAACAACTGTAATTCTCATGGTTATAGGGTTGGCTTCCATAAATCCTGAACAAGCAGTTGACCATAACTGGCATGTACCTTCCCTCAACGCTCTTCCACACAAACATAAAAAGCCTTCAGCATAAGCACACACAGGTAAAACACTGCTCATTCAACAATCCACGTAAACCAGAACTCCCAGCAGGTTATGAAGGGTCTCTGATGAGTAAGAGCCACACCTGAACTGATCTGCACAACCACAGCACACTTCAGGAACTCAAGCACCAATGCTCACTTGCCAGTACAAGAAGGTCTCTGATCATCCTCCTTCTTTCAAAAAGCACACATGGCCTCCTTCCTGTCCCTGCACCTCCTCCTTTAGAGTTTCCAAATTAGTATTTCCCATTACACAATTGTTTCTGGAAACTCAGAGCAAGTCCAGTGCTACCACATGGCAACCATTTACCTTCAAACCTGGACTGGAACTGACTACAGCAGCAGAACCAGTGTTACGCCTCTTTATAATAAAGTTGGTTTTATTCAGTACAGTCTAATTATTAAAAACATCTAACTGAAGTAAGAGAGGTGGAGGATAAACAGCCAAATAACAGACAAATGGCCCAAATGCACCTGCATTGTTGTATGGGGACAGGGCGTGGAAGAGCTCAGTCCATGCAGACCAGGGTGTCCAAACCGAAGGATGGAGGGCACACCCTGCTGAAGCCAGGAGCTCCCAGGCACATTCAGCTCATGGATAAAACAACTGACCCACTCAAATGTGCAAAACAGAGACTCTTCAGAGGAAGAATTCCCCCAGGACAGAGGATGCCACAGTTGAGACCCGGGCTGAGGGACAGCTGGGTAACACACACACCACCAGGAGCCCCAAGGCATTTTGTTGTGCCCTGTGCTGTCCCCACCAGCAGCCTGACAGGCAGCCTGCACAACAAACCCAGCACCACGTTGCTGGGCAAGGTTAAAAACCCCATCCAGACCCCAGGAGAGATGGGATTAGAGCAAAATCTGAAACAGCCAATTGTCACTGGGGAGCAGCTGAACATGAGAAAGCTGGCAGGCTCTGGAGTACCTGGAAATGCTGATCTCTGGAGTGAAAAAACAAGACAAAGGAAAAAAACCCCAACTGATATCTTGGTATTTTTGCCCCAAGATTCATTCAACTGATCCAAGCTCACGTCACTTTGTCTCTTAAATAAAGCTTGAGATTTCTTGCCTTGCTTTCCCTTATCTATTGCACTACACAGAGCACACAAACCAAACTAAGGCTTTGTCTGGCCACCTGTCCCAGATTTTCTGCCACAGTCTATTGATTTACAAGCTTTTTATTGTATTCAAAATAAACACTTTCACAACTGATGTCACACCAGAACCTGCACTCTCCCAAAACAAATAAAAAGTACTAAAATCATGCTCTACATCTCAACAAATACTCTTCCAAATTACACAAAAGATTGGGAAGGATGAGAACAGAAGGAAGGATGGATTGATGCCCTTCACTAGCAGATGGCACTAGTTGGCAGTAAGCGGGGTCCTTATCCTCACACTGACCATTATTTAAAGCTGCAAGAGGGAAGGGAAAGACATGAGGTTACAGCCAAATCCCTTGGGGAAACCAGAATTGAGAGTGAGGAGGAAAAGTCTGGGATAGCAGTAGCAACGTGATTTCTAAAGGTTTTAAATTGCATTTGCTGTCACTGAAAAATGGTTTTCAAGTGACTTAATAGCAAAAAATATCAGGAATAAAGGATGTCTTGGATAACACACTTTAATGTTTTCTGCTTCCTTTGTTTTAGGTGCCAGTGAAAAAAATATGTAGATATTTTCATGATGGGAGCAGAAGAGGTTCAGCATTGCCAGAAAACTCCTGAGAGGATGGCTTTCTTTTAACCTGTAACATGCACTCGCACACAGTCACACAGGCTATGTTCAAAGTGCAACACCCATAGACCCCAGAAACACTGATCACAACACTGTCTCCACAGGAGATTTGTTAACAGTGTATTATCCTCCTACAACTGTTTCCTTTGTTGCTCAGCAGAGTGATCTTGGAGCTTGTTAAACCTGAGCAATGAATAAACCGAGACACCCACATCCATTCTATGGTACAAAGATTAAAATAATATCACAGTTCTGGGGAAAACAAAACCAAAACAAAACAAAATCCCACCAAAACTTTTAAACAAATTCTAGGCATATATCAATATAACACAAAGAGATTAAATAAGGCTAAGAATTGCTATTATATACAAAAGAATGCCTAAAAATAAACTTAAACATGCACTAAAATTTCCTCTGAAACAACTTAGCCAGAGTTCCAGTAATTTGGAACTTCGAACGTTGGTGTTAGATGAATGACACCACTAAAGCACCTCAACTGTTCTCCTTGGGAGGAGCAGCCACAAACCTGATGGCAAATACCCCTAACCCTGAGTGGGAAATCAGCTCTGGAGCCAGCCCAGCTCTGCAAACACATACAGCAGTGAGGACAGGCAGGGAGAGAATGTATAAAAACGAGAGATATTCACATGCATCATATGCTTATTTTACCTACCAAAACAAATTTCACAACTTCAGTATTTTGAGGTGTGCAACAGGACTTCAGGTAATTCCAGGGTGGCAAACATGGTTAAACAGCAACTGCCAAATATGGAATCCTGAAAGAAAACCATCACATTTCATCAGACAATGTGGAATAACAGAAATACTGAACATATGGGTGAATAGATCAATTTTTAATATGCAGTTTTGCACCAAGTCAGATGCTCTCCTCAGCAATGTAAAAAGCACATGTTACTATATTCAGATTTGAACAGCAAAACCTGAGTAGCTTGAAAAATCAACTTTTCATTATGGGCAGAATATGGAATACCTCCTTTAGCTGGAAATGACATTCTATTCTTCTAAACAGGGCAAGTTTTATCTAGAATCATGTATTTATTGAAGTTTTAGGACAAACTCATCTAGATTAAACTAATCTTCAGAACAGAGAAACTGGCACAGCCAGGATGTCCCTCAGCTCATCCTGAGCAGGCGCCTAAACTGGCTCAGGTGAAGCTCATTCCAGAAGCACCTTCTGAGCCCACAGGACCACCTCAGATATTGCTGCTGCAGCTGGCCAACACGGGGAGGTGAATCCATTCCCAGCCCCTGTTCCTGCCACAGGCTCACCAAGCTGCACTCCAGCTCCTGGGATCATAAAAACACAACAGTAAAGCTAAATGGCTTTGAGACAACAAAACGCCACCCCTCAAATCAACGGGATTTATAGGCACAGCCAGGGGTGGCTCTCAAGGAGATTTTCTGCTTACGTGCTTGCCTGCCCATCAGTGGGGAAGGGGACTGCCCAAAAACAAACAGGGGAAGCAGAAAATGGAAGAAGACTCAGAAAGAAAACGCAGAGATTTGTTGTCTTCTATCTAGACAACAAAGCAAAGTTGCTTTAAAAGCCTTATTGTGCTGCAGCCTGTGCACTTTGCACCAACACAGCTACTCAGAGAGAAGGAAAGAGGTTTTGCATTAAATCACATCATATATGCTTTGCAGCACTTTTAACGATCATCTAACACTTTTCAACCTCTTGTATCTTCTTGTATGTCTAAGTCATTGTAACTTAAGAAGTGTAGCATCAAGTCGAAGGCCTGATGATTAAATCACAAACAAGTGACCTGTTTCCAAATATATGCCTAAATATTATGGCCAGACACCAAACTGAGGAGCAAAATCAAAATCTGAAATAGGAAATTTTAGTATTGTTGTACAAGCCAAATACAACTAAATAAGATTTTCACATTCTGCAGCAGATACTTCATTAGTTCTACTTTTTCACCCTCTTCATAAAAGGAGGTTCCACAGCCTAAAGGTGAGTCCTGTAACAAACTGGCTGGTTACCTCCAAAGCCAGGCCAAGATTTCACAGGAAAGGCAGTGCCTTGTAAAAGCTGCACAGAAGGAAGCCTCCAAGATGCAGCAGCCAGTTCCCATGCCAAGCACCTGTGCCTTAGCCCAGCAGGGAGAGGGTGATTTTGGCTAAAGGGTGGGGAAATGGAAGGAAGAAAAATCTTCTGAACTCCTTGGTGTAAGGAACCAAAGGGTTTTTGTTCCTTCAGTTCTCCCTTCTGAGTGTCCCTCACCATGACACTCAACTGCTCCAAAGAAGGACTGGAAAAGACAGGCTGCCCTAGCAAGATCCAGTGAGAAACTCAGGATGGTCAGCCTGGGCTATGGGAAGGAAAAAAACCCCAAACTGCTGCTGTCTCCATTCCCATTGCGCATATAGGATGAGACCAAATTTGGTTAAGGAAAATAACCAATCAACATTGGTTCATTAACTCCAACTTTCACTACAGTGAGTTATCTGACGGACCTGGACACTGAGCACACACCTTGACAGACCCCAAGGGATCACAGGAACAGCCTTGTGAAGTGTTCCAGCTACAGAAAAAGTTTTGTTTAGAGTTTATGCTTTCCCAAACACAAAGAAAACAAACCAAGTTAGTCTCCAGCAAGGCAGGCTTTGTTCACTCACACTGACACAGAACTGGTCACTGCTCCTCACATTGGTCTGCTGCACTCCCATAGCCCTCAAGTATAAAACACTGAAACCCAAATGTTTCTGCCAAGGAGAAAATTACAGCTTATTATAACACACATGACTCTTTGCAGTGATATCCTGATGTAGTCTGACAGCAGTCTAATGAAACATCAGTTTGTTAAAGTTTCATGAGGTTTGCTGAAAGCCCACGACTCGTGCCAAGCTGCAATGGACATGCCTCAGCCGAGCCATTTGGTTTATTCCAACAGAATTAGACTGCTGAGATGCTCAGGACTGCTCTAAAAAGCAGGATGATAACTCCAGAATAAGCAGCTAAGGCAGCCAGGTAGAAATTACCCCTCTCAGCAGCCGAGGTACAAACCAAGGCAGCTGCCAGGCACAAGGGAAATGGGAATCAGCAATTCTCTTGGAAGTGGCAGTCTACCCAGCACAATATTTGGGCAATCAATTCCCATTTGTTGAGATACTGATTTCCCATGATAAGGATATCTTCATTTGGAAGAAGCACACTGTGAATACTGACAGAGCTTTGCAGCATATAACTTTCCACAAAGATCCACCAACGCAATCAGCAAACAAAATGAGTTGCTATTTAAAATCAGGAGCATCTTGACTGTATTTGATCTAACCCTCAAAAGTTATGGAAAATGCCTTTTCAAGGAGCAATCTGTGCTCTGTGTTACAACAAGATTTTATTTAAACCTGAATTTAACCACAACCAGACCTTTCTGGGCTGACACACCCCACAGCTGCTCCTTTATCACCAAATTCTCCTAGGGCTTCCCAAACACCAATATAACCAGCCCAGAAATTCCTGTGATCATCAGCACTGAACTAAGGTTTGACTGAAAACTGCATCTGCTGCAATATTATTCCTTCTTACATCAAATAAATTACATTCTTATATCTAATAAATATCCAGGAAATCTCAGGGAAGCTTTTAAAATTCTGAAATGATATAAACAATTAAGAAAGAATTGAAGCTAAATGAAACAGCTTAAAAGTAATTATTTGATAGGAGACACTCAGTATCAAGGGGATTGTTTACCCAGACCAAAAAACTCCTCTTCATATAACAGAAGTAGGTATAGCTTTGGTTAAAATCAAGATTATTCTGAGAGATTCCTGACTGTATTAAAACTTGCAGTTTATTTTGTGCTGCTCTGGACTTTTGGAAAAATCAAATTTTAAGTGTTATTTATTGTCACTGCTGCCATTAAGAACCACGTAAGCAGCTTAGGACCTTCTGGAAAAATGTCAATGCAACAGAACTGGAGAGCAATGTATTCTTGCAGGGATGGGGAGAGCACTCCCAAAAAACCCTTCAAAGAAACACTGCCATGCATGGCAAGGGCTTGGAAGGAGGCACTCTTTAAGGTTTCCCCCAACCCAAGCCATCCTGGGATTCTGTAAATGCAGACCAGAGGCTTAACTCAGTCTCTGTGAGCACCATACAGAAACCACAATGAGAAACACAATCTTACACCAGCTGCGTGGTCCTGGCAGGTCATTTGATTTTCAAAACAATAAAAATCATAAAATTAAAATGACTTGCATAGGACTTGGAGAATTCAATAGCATGCATCTTTTGGTGGAATAACTAGATGATGCCCTTTCATCCATCAGACTAAAGCTTGGGGTCCCGTATATGCAACCCAGCAAAAGCAACTTCCTGTCCCAAACTATTGGTTTACACAAATTAATTTAGACAAGGTATCATTCATCTTCTGTACTTTTCTATTTTCATACAAATCCAATCCAAAGCCTTGAGTAGGGCTAAGCTTCAGGTCACTTATGCCAACTGGAGAAGCAGGCAACTGGTCTCAGTTGCAAGAAGATGATGGCCCTCATGAGCTGTGGTGTTCCACACGTGTCTCCATCCCTCACCCCAGCTCCCAAACCAACAGCACTGTGACACACACTGGTTGCCTTTCTTTTTCCCCAAATGCATAAAGAAGAGTTATTTACTGAGTTACAGCCTCAGGGTTCTCACATATACATGACCAATTCAGTATTTATTTCTATTTTTGATTACTACAGCAGCAATTTTTGATGTGCCGTTCAGCATGCAGGTGGGATGCTGTTCCACTGGATGGAAAATGATGTAAAATGATTTCTCGATTGACTGAGAAAAATCCCCAGCTCCTAGACCTCTGGAAAACTTCCACTACCATCCTGCATAATCCAAAGCTTAGATTAACTTTAAACTCCAGCAGCATCACTCTAATTACTCAGGACACAAGACAATCTAAGTTATCTTCATCCTCTTGAGCTAAACCTCCAGCTCTCCATGCAGGAACACACTGACTCTGTGTGAAACAGTTATCTGCAATTGGTGGCTCCTGCTGAAGACTATGACTGACCTGCCCCAGAGGGGACAGCAGAGTCCGTAACAGTGTCAAGAGAAAACACAAAATATCCACGGCTCCGCTAAAAGCAAAGGTGACTTGCTTCTCTGGCTGGTGGAACTGGAGAGACTCGTCTGGAGGTGAAAAACACCTCACCTGATGAAGCATCTTCCCTGCTGCCTCAGCTTGATATCATCTGGGGTTATTTCTCCTTCCACTGCTGGCCCTTACCTTCTCCCAGCCCTACATATTCTTTCTCATTCCTTCTGCTCCAGCTGTGCATTAAGGAAAAAGCTTATGCTTGAACACAGTTTTTGCAGCACTGAGGGTCAAGTCCTGCTGCTCAGTGCCCTACATGCCAGCAGGCCTCTTGCCCCCTCACACTGTCCCTGCACCACAGCTTTGCATTTCTCCACAGAGACCACAGGATTTTGAAAGATACCCTCATTGCACCTTCTGCCCTTCAGAGGTTCTTCTAGTGACCTACAAATTTCACCATTCTCAATGCAAACTGCTACAGCCACATTAACTCTTCAGTCCCTTCAGCAGCAAACCCTTTGCCACTGCAAATCTATTAAATTTAGTCAGTCTGTGTAATTGGGTTGTAACTCCAGCTTCCATCCAAAAGCAATCACTATTGTACTAGAAAATCAAAATATACTGCCAATTTAAGGTTTAATTGTCACGTTGAAACATTTAACATCTCCCACAAAGGCAGGAACCTTTGGTGTGCTCAGGCAGCACAAAGAGTGGCATTGCAGCTGTTCAGCAGAATCTACCTCCACAACCTGCATTTTCAAATATTTAAGCCACTGAAAAATGGAAACACCAACACCTCCAGATGCACAAGAACCTGGAATTCTTTGGCATCTCTACACAAAGTTGTTTCTTATGTTAGAGAAGCACCTACTTTTTTACTAGAAAAATGTAAGATTAGTCCATCACCTGGAAGCCTGTTGTAAACAACTCCTTCCTCCAAGTCCCACAGAAGGACAGGCCTTCCAGAGAGAATGGCTGGAGAGCACTACTGGGAGACTTCCAGCCCAAATCCAACATCTAACAGAACACCCTTCCTTGGGTTTAAAATACTAAGAAATGTAATTTCTCAACCGAGGATCAGGTATGTGCGCAGCCCCCCATGTTCTGATCTTTCTTCTCATAGGAGAGCCCAGACACATTGTTACTGTGAAACATTTCCTCCCGGAGCCGGGTAACTTTCAGAGGAAGCCACAGGGCTCAGTGGATACTTAGAATCTCCAGCAAACACTTCGGTGCTGTGCTGCAGGCACTGCCCGCAGTCCCCAGGCTGCAGACCTGGCCATTCTCAGCACAAGCCTTAAAACCTTTGTTTCTCGCTCCACAAGATACATAGAAAAGCTGGGACCATTTGTTATAACTTGAAAAGAGCTGCCAAATCCAAAAGTTGTGGTTATTATGCTTGGTAACCTTTATGGAAAATGCCAGATTTGCTCTTCATGGTTGTTTTCACATATAGAAAATACTGAAGGGTGCTTTAGCTAAAGAACCAGTCAGAACAACACACAATAATTACAAAACCAACAAGAGGCATGGTCTTTCTTCTAAGAGAGGTTTTACTGTAGTAAAACCTTTCTCAGGTTTTACTACAGTTCCCAGTGAGTGGAATGAGCAAAAAAATGTGTCTGTGAGGAAGCTGGGGGTTATGGAGAGACAAAGCTCATGAAGCTCCAACCTGCTGCCAGGATGCAAACCCACAGAAGAGCTCTGTCCTTTCATTCCACAAAGCAGCGGGAAGGAATCACACCTCTGAGCTTACTGAGATGGTTTCAAAGTAGCTGTAATTTAGAGAAACGCAGAAATCACACGGAGGGGACGAGTGAAGAGCCTTTTTCCGACTGGTTTAAGAGTCACCGAGGACTCGAACAAAAGCGAAGCGTCAACGCGCCCCGGCTGACACGGCACAAAGCCGTCACCGCCCGCATGAGGTCAGGGCTGAGGGACCGGGCTCACAGACACCGGCCGGACGGCGGGCAGCTCCCGAGTCTGACAGCGCTGCCGGCCCGGACGCGCTTCCCCGCGGGCCGGCGGGGCCGGGCCGAGCC
>VXBB01016397.1:239070-264108 GCA_013399915.1 Illadopsis cleaveri | reverse complement strand
GGGACGGCCCGGCACCCACACGGCCGCCCCGCCGCGCCCCCCGCCACGGAGAGCCGTGACCCCTCACCCGCCAGGGTACCCGCGGTGGCGGCCGCTCCTGGGAATGGGGACAAAGGATCTGCCGGATGAAGCTGAAGAGAAAATTATAACTGGGGCTTTTATAGGAAATTTCCGGGAAATTAGGTTTTTAAATCGGATGAATTTTAATTCAGAACGTTTCATCCAAAGGTTTCCGACTCTTTGAATATCACTGAATTATACTTTCATTTTGCCAGTGGGGAGATGGCGAAGAGGCCAGGGAGTGACCTAGAATGGACTCAGCAAAGGTCCCAATGCTGAATTTTCATTAAAAGTCTATTAATGTGTTTAATGAACAGGCCCATGGGCCCAAAATCCCCAGGGGGTTAGTGCTAGATCCCTACAATGTCCCCTCAGCACACAGGGACACAGCTGAGGGGACCCTCACAGGGCACACAGCCCATTGGTTTGTCTCTTCCTATGTCCTTTATTAATAGGAGAAATGAGTAATACAAAACCTCTGAAATGTCTGCTTTCCTGCCCAACTTTGCTGTGGGCAGAAGGCTCTTGCCTGGCACTGGGGGAGAAATGACACACGTGGCAATTCCTGTTTCAGGGTAGAAAAACAATCAAAAGTCCTTTATGGGAAAAATAAAGACTCTGTTCCTACAAAAGCCTGTGTGATTCAGTAGCTTGAGATTCAGTGGCTTGAGGAGGGGTTTCAGCAGAGTGTACAGCTGGAGCCAGCCCTCACAGCCACCTTTGGCTTCATGTGGAATACTGCTGGATAAACATGAAAAAGAGATTTGTTTTCTTTACATTTTTTTATTTTGTAAAACCTTTTAAATACAACAAACCCACATCTCATTGGGCACTATAGCATGCAACATCGAGAAAAAGCCTTTTTTTAAATTCACATATAATTGCATTCCACAAAACCCACCAAAACAAAATAATTAACATCATGGTTAGTATAGGACTTATCTCGAGCATTAAATCTGGGAGCTGCAGGCAGATTGCTGCTTTCCTCAGCGTGTGCAGCTCTCAGGCTGCCTGCTGGCAGAGGGTGAGGAATCCTTCACTCAAGGATTGTTCTGCTCATACTTTCTTGTGTCTTCCACAGTCTCTGGGGAGCAATTCCAGCACTTCTCCAGAGTGCTGAGACAATGGCAAATCCCCCCAAGACCCTCCAGGATATCAGGTCAGAAGAGATGGGGATCAATCACAGTGGTGAGAAAGAAGAACATTTGATTCATCTGATCATCTCTTGGAGTTTCCACTTGCCTTCGTGTGAATGATTCCCAGGCTTTGCCTAGCTTTGCTCCTGGATTTTGGGACTGGCTGGAAACACAAGGAAGCTGAGAGAAAAATATTTGGTACCAAGAATTAACCTTTCTTCCCCACGTGACTTCATGTTTTCCTTGTTTCATGAAACTCTTATTAAACCAGCTGCACTGAACTTCCTTCTCCAGCCTCATCTGCCCCAAAAGGCATCCCTCCAGCACAGCGACATCACAGTGCTGCTTCCAAAAACTTCCAAAAAACTTCCCAACTCCTGTTGCTGTGCTTGTCATGCCAGATTGTCCCTCAGGATTCTTGGCTTGCCTTGTTTTATCTGTATTATGCACATTGATACCAGGCATGTCCCAAATCCCTCAGCAAACAAGAACAAGCCAAATGCTATTTTCCAAAACCTGACTTTTCTGGAAGGACAATACTGAGGTGTCCCACCAAGACCTGCTCAAGCCATCCAGGTGCTGTTCTGGGCTTGAGAGATCCCACACAGGCAACTTCCCTGTGCCTAATCACAAAGAGAGTTTGCCAACAAGCCCTCCCTTCCTTAGCAGCCTGAGGCCTGTATATCCACTCTTCAGAGCACGCTGCTTCCCATGCCTTCTGATGCTTCTGCTCACTGTTGGGAAAGACCAGAACTGGCTCAGTGTCCACATAACTAAAATTAACCCCAATTCTGTTAAAATAACCTCGTTGCAAGAGTAAGAAAGCAAAGGGAAACTGGAGCTGAAGGGACACTAGGGTGACAGGACACAACCAAAGACATTTTGAGGCAACTCTGCTGGAGACCAGCAGTTAAAGGACCCCCAGGTGGCCTTGGCATCCATTCGCACTGGGGAAAAGGGAATAATGTGATGTGGAGGGGCGAGAGGGAAGAAACATGGAGCAGCTCCAGACCTGCCACACCACATCCCTGCAGCAAAGTGTGCTGCAGGCTGGTCTCCAGAGCTGAGCTTACTACACAGCCTTGGGTGTTCCTGGGTCTTGCCCAGGCTCTGTAGAGCATAAACAACACAGGAGGAGTTGTGGCTGCCCCATCCATGGAAGTGCCCAAGGCCAGGTTGGACAAGGCCTGGAGAAACGTGGGATAGTGGAAGGTGTCCCTGCCCAGGGCAGGGGCTGGAACGGGATAATCTCTAAGGTCCCCTCCAACCTAAACCATTCTGTGATTTTTTTGTCTTTCTGTTTGTGGAACTCATCCAGGAGCAGACCCCCGGTTTGTTTGGGATGCTGAAGCTTTGCTGCCAAACAGTGACACAGAATGATACCACAGCACCTGCAGAGAAGGAGGGCTACCTGCAGCAGAGACAGGTGTTAGAGCTGCCTCATTGTCCACAACAGAACACAAATGCATTTGATATCATGACAACCAAAACTGTGGGTTTATTTACACACATTTTTATGTGGCAGTGTTTTCAAACGACAGGTATTACACAGAAAAATGGCTTGAACAAAATAATTTCCCCTCTAACACTGGTACAATGCTCACTTGGAGAGAAGGAAGGGAGATCTGTTGCGTTGCAGTCACTATCACTTCGGATCTGGTGTTTTGTTAAACTGTGAGTGTGGTGAGTGAGAAAGAGAGAGGTGGGCAATTGGCCACAGATGTGATGGGCAAGGCAGGGTTACACAGGAGTTAATCTCTCCTCCTCTACTCCGAGGATGTGGAAAGGTGGAACCTGCTGGATGAGGAGTCTTGGCTGTGCCAGGAACAGTCCTGGTGGGTGAAGGTCCATGGCTGCCCAGGAGCTGTTGTAACATGGAATGCTCCCCACAGGCAGCCAGGCTCAGCTCTGCCAGGACAATCTTCACCTAAAAATGCTGTAACCACTGGAGAGCCCTTCGAGGGCAGCGTGTGTCAGTGCCTCCTATCCCACCTGCCCTCCACACAAGTGTGCTTCATTCTTAATGGTGTCCTGCCTCTCTGAAACCAGCTCTGTCTCTCAGAGCTTTCCTTTCTCTGGTTAGGTGCCAATTCCCATCACTGAGGTATGGAAGAGCTTTCCAAAACCGCTGGAAACGCCAGGGTGCTACGGGAGATCTTGCTCCATTTGATTCTTTGCAAAATTTTACCAACCCCTCAGTGGTTTTGATATTCATAAAAGAGATGCAGGTTTCCCCTCAGAGCATTTACCGAGGCCTGACTCCCCTTTCTCTCCCCGATGAGACCTGTCGAGTTGGGCAGCAGTGGAAGGAGGCTCTGCGATGACCTGGGCAGAGTCTCCAGCGGGTACCTCGAGGGTGACCCGGCCAGCCGACACTCAGTGGCACTTTCAAACTTGCTGCCCCAGCTGAGGGGCCCCTCAGGGTGACACTGTCAGAGCTGCAGGACGCTGGTCATCACCCCTGTAGACGGGGGACTCGAAGCTGCTGCCCCAGCTCCGGCAGCAGCGGCTGCTCTGTGCCCTCCCCTGCCCCGGGCAGTGCCCGCTTCCCCGGGGACGGGGCAGGACACGCTGCCGGAGCTGCCGGAGTGCAGGAACAACCGCCGTGCCCAGGCCTGCTCCTCAGCAGGTCCCACAGCCGTGCCCAGGGGTCCCTTCTCCTGTGCCAAGCCACAGCAGCAGTGACTGAGCACCGTGACACCCCAGCAGCCCCTGTCCCCCCGCAGCGCTGGGAGCAAGGCAGGCTCCAGCCCCTCTCCATGTCTGGGCGCCCACGGGCCAGTGGTGGGAACAGAAGGGCACAGCCCAAAGCCCAAAGCATCCTCATCCCCGCGCTGCAGGAGGGCAGTGCTGGCTCCTGCCTCGTCCCCCTCTGGCTGCTCGCTGTGCCCGGGTGAGCAGCAGTGCCCAAAGCCACCAGGCAGTTTGTCACCTCTGCTGGAGAGGGGCATGCAGCTCTTAGGAGAAACATGGATAAACTGCTGACACTTAGTGGCAGAGCCTGGCTCCAGCTTATTCTCACGTGAAACTGGCACACGTTGGTGTGGAGCACTGCAAACCTGGGCAGAAACAAGCTGGCCACATTCCAGATGATAATTTACCGCATTTAGTAAAGGCTTTTAAAAAAAATGTATTTACTTTGTTTGTGTTTATTTTGTTCCTTTTAAAATCGTTATGGTTTTTCTCAGTCCCTTTGTATTTTGTGTTCTGGACTCCCCACTGACACTTCCATGACAAAGTTTGAGGACAAATTCTGCTTCAGAGCTGTCAGATGCCTGCATGGGCCAGGCTAAAACCAGCACAGGTACTCTGCACATACACATCTCTGCAATACAGCCCTTTATTTCACCATGTCCATCTCACCTGTACCGAGGGAAACATCAGGTATTTCTTGGTACCTTATGTTAAATTTATCAGATCTTAAATTCATTAGATGTTAAATTCATCAGATCACAACAGATGGGCTCAAAATATTAGAGACACTAGGCCAATTAGCAGATTAAAGGTGTCTATGTTGGATACATCTGTGCTATACTGATGCTGCTTTTAAACAGAAAAAAAGGGAAATAATTTAGAATACCTTTACTTCTCTTAGCTGAAACCTGGCGGCATAGGTCTCATCTTCCAATTATTTTCAGTTTTCTCTTTTTTTTGCAGTGCAGGCCATGATCCAGCAGAACACATTGGAACATGCTTTATTTTAAGATTCTGGACAATTGCTGTGAAATTGTACTTTGGGACATAAGAGTGCCCTTTTGAATCAAGACCAAAAGTCTTTTACTCCCAAAAATATACACAGTACCCAGCATCAGAAGTTGGTGAATTCAGTTAATAAGGAATTTCATCTTTCAAAGTGTTTTGTGACATTTCATGCAAAGTCCTGCACTGACAGTGACTCAACCACATATTTTGCAGCTGCTCATAGAGAACCTCCATGCCCGAGGGACAGATCTGGGCTGGGACAGACCAGAAACCCCCAGATCATCTCCAGAGAGGTTCAACACATGAAACTGCCTCCATCCCTTCCTGTGGAGCCTGGAGAGGTCTGCTCCTAGACACGTTTATGAACTCTCCATCCTTGGGCTGCATCCATCAGCAACTCCAGTGCTGATGATGGAGAAATAAATGAATAGATTTGATGTCCCTGTGGTGTGGTGAAGAAAAGCCTCTTCTTGGTGGCACAGAACACGTTGCAGATACAACACTGTGCTTCTCCTGTCCCAGCTGAGGGTACAGATGCACTTGGAACAGGAAATGCTGCTGATGGTCCTGTCAGTGGGAGCTGCTGTGCTCCTCTCACAGGTGGCTGCACTTCAACAGAGCATGAAAACACCTCTGTTCTCACTCAGCCCAAGGCTTCACTGGGGTCTTCTGAGATCTGCAGCTCTGGGGTGGCAGGAACAATTAGTCCAATTATCTGCCCTGTGGCCCTGACTACCCCAAAATCAGCCCATAGCATTGTGTGCCAGAGGGTGGCACAAACAGGGTGGCACAAACAGGGTGTCACAGGGTGCCTGGGAGGAAGGTCAGGGTGAGTGGTGTGATCATCAAATCAAAGAGCAAACAACCATAAGCAGACATACATATATAATATGTACAGTGGCCATGGGTGCATTTGCACCATGAAGGAAAACATCACATTTTAGACCACAGAAGATGATCAGACTCTGGATTTTTTAGTGCCAAGTGTCTCTAACTTGCCAGCAAAAAGGGCAGGAAATGTCCAAACGAGGGCTGAATGACCTGGTGCTGATGTCAGCTGGGGTATTCTTCCCTTCTCAATTTCAGACATGAAATGCAAGAGCATTCTTTTATTTTCACTACATGCTGTGGACAGAAAATTCTCAGTAGTGTTTGGTTTATACTTTTTCTCTCACTCTCCTCATCTTTTCCAGTTAATTCACTAGGACTAAACCACAGAGCTAAGGTACAGCCATTAATTCAGTCAGCAGAAATTGCCAAGCTTCTCTTTAGGAATGACCCAGGCTTTTGGAACTGAGATAAGGCAGTGGAAGGAAAGCTCTGAACCCACCCAATTGCTCTCCATGTGGTCTTCAGTCCATGATCTGTGGTTTTTCACAACTCTGTGGAGAACTGCTAAGATATCTCAAAAAAGTGTCTAAGAAAGTTAAACCTGTTGCCATTAATCTGAAATTCACCAGTGAGGAGGTTGAACCTCTCTAAGAAAACTGCTGGGGGGTGCACAAGTTGTTAGAGGAAGTTGTTAGAGCTGTTGAAAACCACTGCTCTGGTTACAAAATCAGACTGCCAGTGAGTCTGCACAGCAACTGGATTCAAAATATTTACTGCCAAAATTCAAGGTATGTAGTGATGTGAGCATAGGAACTTCCCTGGGATGCTGCCTGCCAGTAAAACTCAGCTGGTCCAGATGGAGTATTAGAGGACTCCCCAGTATTCCAACTGCAGGCATCTACAAACACTCCATCAGGCTGTGTTAATTACTGGCTTACACTGGAGGCAAAGAAGGAACTTGGGAAAGACAGGGAGATGAGGATAATCATCATCATTAACAACATCAGCAGCAGCAACTGTTTTTCCCCTTGCTCATGTTCCTGATGCCTAAAAGTAAGATGCTGGCTAGAACTGGGCTTTGGAAAGACTGAACTATTAGCAAGACTGCCAAAAGAAAAGTGGCTTCTGCCTGTAACAGGGATGGGGCTGCTTGCAATCCAAATCATTGAAGAGTAAAAAGAGCTGGATGTTGGTGCTGCCACCTCCTCTGGTGCTGTCGGGGTGGGGAGTGCAGAACATCTTCCCAGCAGTGTGCAGGGCTGGAGAAGGGGCCACTTCAGAACATGCACATCACTGTGGTTGTGTGTCAGCCGTGGGCACAGAACACGGCCCCTGGGAGCTGCTACAAGATCGTGGCTCCAGCAGCATCTGCACTCCTGGGGTCCTTCAGGCCAATGATGAAACTGTTGGTTCTCCTGGCCCCATGAACCAGGGACAGCACTGGGATTTTATCCACCTGATGGCCCCTGGCTACGAGAAGTTCAATATCTTCTTCAGGAAACTCACCTGCAGGGATTTGAAAAGAGGAGTTGGTAACTGAGACCAATGCTGCCTTTGATGCAAAGGTCTGTCTAACACTGCTGGGGTCTGCAGTGGGGAGAACCTGCCTGCAGCCCCTTCAGAAGGTTCCAGCTGGGCAAGCCAAGGCCCAGGGGCCACTGCCTTGTGCCGTGGGCTATGGAGGATCTACAGTACCAATAAAAGATGTGGAAAACTGTCCCCTTGGGAAGAAGGGGAAGATATGTGGCTGACACCAATTGTAATTATTCTTAGAGAACATGAGGCAGTGCCTGCTCTTAGTTACAAATAAGAGTATTAACAATTATTAGTCAAAATAAGATGCAACAGAGCTCAAAACAAACAACAGTAAAACAAGTTGCCTAATGATAAACTTTGTGCTAGGGCTCCCAACTTCCCTTGCATGTATTTCTTAATCTTCCAGACATGTAACTCAGGTTGCTGCTCTTCTGCTTTTATTTGGCTCATTTGATGGTTTGTAATTTCTGTATGAGTAGAAGAGCCCAAGGCCCTGGAACTGGGGGTGCAGTTGGACAAATGGAGCATGGACACAAAAACCCCACTGGTATTTAAGCTTTATATGTTGTGTCCTAACATGTATTTTGTTGATGCCAAATGTCCAAACTCACAAACTAGGACCTTATGAAGTTTTAGATTTAATTCCATTTTAGTTTCCAAGTCTGCAGGGCACACTGCAGGACAGATCCTTTTTAGATTCTCCTCTGAAATGGGAAAGCCCAGAAAGTTTGGCTATTTGCTGTGGAATAAGAACCAAATTTCACTTATGGTTGGCCCTGGTGAAGTTTGGGGCCGTGTGAAAAACACCAAATAGACCAAGACTTACAGTAACAAGGACAAGAGCTGACAGTACAGACTGCAGAGTGCCAGCACTGATGCTGTGTTTTCAGCACTGCCAAGCTCCAGGCCTTGCCATAAGCCTTGTCTCCTTCCCAGCTGCTGGAATTAAGGGAAAAGTGAAGGAACATAATTTATTTCAGTGGGAATAGAGAGCAGGAAGCTTTGAGCACATGTCTGGGTGAAGGTGAGGCTGCAATCTTGTTGATCTGGATATTGTCCATGGCATCTGATCTCCAGAAGGATTTAAGAACAGGACAAGGCCACTACCAGGAGATGAGCTGGGACAGATGGAGGGTTGGGGAGAAGCATCTGAAAGAGCTTGGAGAAGTGGTGCTGGAGGGGTCAGGAAGCACTTCCAGGACAAGAGGGAAAGGTCATGGCTCAGCAAAGGCTCCAAGCTTTGAAGAAGTTGAATTTTTGTCTTCCCCAAAACCCTCCACACCCCTGGGGACCCTAGAACATCATGACCTGTGGTTCTTCCATTGCAGTGTGCTAGGGAAATCCTGCTCTCTTCCTAAACTTGCTGGATTTGTAGGTTGCACACCACCCAGTGTCCATACTCACTGTCAACCTGCAAGGTGTTGGACTGAAGCTGGGGGTGAAGTCGACCAAGTGCCAAACTTTCACTCAGATTCTTGTTAAATGTTAAAACATTTACCAAAACCTGCAAGAGAATAAATTATCCTCAATAATAGAATAGAAGCCAACTTCCTGAGCATCCCCCAAATTGGTGGCTCCAACACCTGCACATGCAGCATTAAAAGGAGATTTTGAACCATTTACTAAACTGCATGAACTGCTGCAGGGGTGTGCACACACTAAGAGGTCCTTGGAATATGGCCTGTATATTGTTGCTTGTGAAGCAGGACATTTTCATGATAGCATGGGCTTTTTGTCACACCGTTCCTGCTAAAGTAGCAGAGTTGTGTGTCTGGAACATGATGTAAGCTCTAAAGAAGTGTTTGTTACAGCCAAAAGCTCAGCATGTGACTTCTCCAAACAAAGCACGAGGAAGCAGTTCTTGGCTTTGGTTTTGCTCTGAATAATGCTTTCCAAGAGGTAAGAAAACTGGGAGCCTTTCTTGGGCTTGTCTCTTCAGCAATCCATTACTGCTGTACATGCAATCAAGCTATTGGCAAATACTTTGTTACAAATCATAAATTAAGAGGAACTGCTCAATTTATATTCAGTGTTAAGCTGGAATAATTCCGTTGGGAATGCTCTAAAAGGAGCTTTTCATGTGGAAAAGGGCTAAAGGGCTGCCAATTTCCTGCAATTCTCTAAGTAACAAGATGCTCCTTTTTTTCTTAATCATCCTTAAGGTGAGTTTTGAACAGGTATTAGAATGACAAAAAACATTATAGCTTTTGCTTCTCCTCTACAGTTATGAATGGTTCCACCAGGAAAGGCACAAGAAAAGTAAACTGGTAACCCTTAGAGATTTGAAATAACTGAAGTGTGGAAGTGGTGACACTAAAGATTGAACCAGTAACCTGTGGCCACCAGTTCTGACCCAGTCTGGGACAATTAGGAAGGGAAAGGAGGGGACCCTACTCAGCCTTGAGCTGAGCAGCTGCTCTGGGAGGACACGGCGCTGACCTGGACGATGCTGCTCAGGGCTCTGTCCCCGTTGTTGGCTCCCAGGCACAGGTAGGTGCCACACATCCCCTGGGAGGGCCTCACGATGGTGGGCAGCAGGAAGGACCGCGGCCGCTTCCCAGGCTCAACAAGGTTTTGCTGCAGTTAAAGAAAAGTCACACCAAAAAATGTCAACAAGCCAGCTCTCCCACAGAAGGAACATGGAGCTCATCACCCTCTTCCAAAGAACCACTCCAGCAGAGTGGGGTGGTTTTGCAATGCATAAGGCAGCACTGGAAGCCACCAGCACAGGTCTGTATTTGCTTCTTTCCAAGACCTGAAGACATTTTTCCTGCTATCTGTTACTTTCTAACCTGCAGAGCAACAATTCATGAAGAGAGTGCTTAATACAAGTCCACATTGTTACTCAAAGTGCATCTGGGCTGCAGGGAAAGTAGGTAACAGTGTTGTTTGATAATTCTGCATTGTAATAATAACTGATGGACATGCAGCCCTCTGTTTTCTCACTTTCAGTGGCTCATATAATAGCAAAAATAGCAGCTATATAGAAAAATGGCAGCTTTCTACAGGCTGTTATTAATAAGGCATTAAATAGGTCCCCTGTTGTGAAGATGAGAATAAAATTGGAAAAAAAAAAAGGTAAATAAGGATTTGTCATGTCATTCATTACCGGCCTGGGAATGGAGTGGTTCATTGTTTTATTTTGCCAGGAGAAGTCCAGCATCTGGCTGTTCAGGAGGATTCCAGAGGGTGTTACTATTCCACTGCCAAAGGGACGATTCAAAGAGCTGAAAAGAAACCCAAAGAAATTTCATAAAAATCATCTCAGAGATTTGAGGCTTTCAGGGCTCCAACTTTCTGTGCCACCTTGTCTTGATAGATTCTTTGGTGGTTCTCTAGGGCTGGTGAGATTGAGGAGAAACAGTTTCCATGCACTTAGGAGCAGGAGTCACGTATGCCACAGCAGCTTTCTCTCTCCCCATGTTTGAGGATTCCCTTTGCTGTGATGGATCTGTCTCCATCAGTCCTACATTTGCCATCACCTCTCCCCCAGGGAGCAGATACAGGCCACTCCAGCCATGTTTCATTGTCAGAGGGCTCTCAGACTGCACAGGGCAGAGCAGCACCCACCCATCTCAGCCCCATCTCCCCCATTCCTCTGCTGCAGGACCGATGGGGACAGAGCAGCCTGGCTGCTCCAGGTGTGGCCCCATCCTGTGCTGCTGAACCTGCTCCCTGCTGCCAGCCCTGAGCTCACCGTGGAGGAAGAGGCCAATCCTTTACCTCACCACGGCGACGATGAAGTCATCGGGGCCCATGACGAGGACCTGGCTGGCGGCGGGCCCGCCCTGCAGGGCGGAGCGAGGCACGCCGAGGTCTGAGGGCAGCGACTGGGAGTCATTGATCAGCTGGCGCAGGGAATTGGCTTCTGATTGACTTCAGCAAGGAGGGACAGAGAGAAGAAAGCAAGCCATGAGCCTGGGGAGCTGGACATGTCCTGGTGTCTCTACACAGCTACAGCTGGGTGTCCCCAAGGGGCTGCACGAGGACAGGGGGCTGTTTTGGTTCACCCCAAGGAAGGAAGGAAGGGGTGACAAGGTGGCTCAGTCTGCACAGAGAGGCACTCAGTGTGCCATGAACCTCCAAAGGCTCTGTCTACCCCTGTTAGCCCTCACCAGGAGTGAACCCAGCCCAATGGCCAAGGTGACAACCCCAGCTGAACGTCAATCTTCAGCAGGGGGACAAGTCAGGCCCACCAACTGTGGCTAAACCTGGCTCTGAGGTGGAAGGCTGGGCTGAAACCCCAGGCCTGGCCTCTCCTGCATGTCTGGGTGTTCTGCAAGGCCCTGAGCCTCACAGTGGGGCAGGGATAGGCAGAAGTGGCACATGTGGCCATGCCCACAGGGATGGCTACTGGTCCAACCCACTCAAATGGAATGTTTAGAGATGTGGCAAAGTGGGAGAAACCCTCAAGCTCAAGCTGGATCCAGGAAACCTCTGAGTGAGGACATCCTGTGACCCATCCTCAGTGCCCTGTGGTATCAGCTGTGGTCCTTGTGAAAGACTGAGCCCTGGGAGGATGCTCAAGATCTGACCTTGCCTTCATAAAACAGAGGGAGAAAAAGCTCAGGGCACAGCAAACCCTGGAATGATATCCAACCCACAGATCCTGCAACTGTCACCATGCCTTTCCTCCTTAGACATACCTCACCATGCCTTCTGCTGTGTGAGTGACAGACATGTCACCAGATGGGTCTCCCAGGTTGCTCGCCAGACTCAGGGCTATTTTTAGTGTCTAAAGAAAGAAAGGAAAGAAAGGAGAAGAGGAGGAGAGGAGGAAGAGAAGGAGAGGAAAAGAGAGGAGAGGGGAAAGGAAAAACATTTTTGTGGCCCTGGAAATACAACTTCTGATACTCCAAACTAGAAGAGGTATCTGGTGTCCTGGTGTGTTGGCTAAAGCTTATGAAGAAAAATTACCAGAAGTCTGGGTTCTGGGAACACCTCAGTGCAAAGGGCTGCCACATGTGAGTATGGGAACCAAAGAGCCTCAGTCCAGCATGGCAAACTGTTCTTGGGGAGCCAAGTGAATCCAGCAGCATTTGTACAACTGCAGAATCACAAAATGGTCAGAGTTGGAAAGGACCTTAAAGCTTATCACATTCCACTCCCCTGCCATGGGCAGGGACACCTTTCTATGTTTTTCCAATCTGGTCTTGAATGCTTCCAGGGATCTGGTAGCCACAGCCTCTCTGGGCAACCTCTACCGGCGGCTCACCATTCTCACAGGGAAGGATTTCTTCCCTATATCCCATCTAACCCTGCCCTCTGGCAGGGGGAAGCCACAAGTGCAACATCTCTGGCAGGGGCTGATATCCAGCTCAGTGGTTCAGCTTCATTACCAGCTGGCAGACAGGGTCTCCAGGATGCCATTTACTTTCTCTTTCCATTCCTCAGTGGTCCCCACAACAGCAGAGACCAGACTGAATCCCAAAGGGACAGTGGGTGCTGGGCTCGCTGCTGGCTCTGGATCCCAGCTCTGCTGGCCCAGCACCAATGCTGAGCAGAAATGAGCTGCTCTGCTCCTCAGCTGCTGCCCAGCTCCTGGCTGTAAACCATCCAAAGGGTTTGAACAGAAAGCATCAGTCCTAGCACACATCAGAGAATGATGTGCAAAAGGAGGAAAGGATCTGGTTTCTCAAACATGCAGAATCCTGCCTGAGCCAGTCCGTTGAAAATGGGAAGATGCAATTTGAAAGGACATGGTTTATCCAGCCCTGGGCAGAGCCATGAGGAGAGAGAGAGCTGCTCTTCAGCCACGCCAGCCTGTGCCAAGCAGAAACACACCCAATGTTCAGCTTGCAGGTCTTGCCATGGTCATTCAGCATTCAGAACAGTCCAGTCCCCTGCAGGCAGCCAGTGACTGCTGGTCTGGAATGTCCCACACAGCCACAGCTTCTCCTTGGTTATCAACTGTATGGAGAGTAGAAGGTGACAAACCCCTGGAGAAGGCAGCATTTCCATGGAGCAGTGTCCTGACCACCACAGCGTGTCAGTGGGGACAAGGCCTTGCAGGCCAGGGAAGAGCTCCATGGAAACATGCAGATCATGTCCACCCCAGAGGTTAAGGACATCTTGGTCCTGGTTGTCCCAGGGTTGGATACCTGCTGGCCTAGCACTGAACCTCAGCCACATGTTCTGGACAACACAGAAGTGACTGCCTTGGAGCTGGAGATTGCTGCTCCAGGATAACCAACAGGTGAAACTCTCAGCAAAGCAAATAAATTCGCCCAGAGCCTCCTGAAGAGAGCTCAAATATGACTCAGGTGAGTCAACCTCCTGTGCCTCTGCAGAGTGTGTAATTCAGCACCTCCAGGTGCTGCATTTTTGCTGAGACACTTCCAAGCCCCATTGTCCTGTCTGCTACAAGGATGTAATTAAATCCTCAATTAAAATTCCCAGCTCATAAAGCCCAACTGTGGATCTGTAAATTCCCAACTCATAAACCCCATCTGTGGATGTAAGAGCATCTAAGAGCACAACTCTGCTTACAGAGCAGGAGACAGAGCACTTGCTCAACCTCCTGGGAAGCTGTAATGTTTTGGCAGGACAGTTCTAAATACTGGAAAAATTCTGGACCTCAGAGATCAGGAGGCGGGCAAAAATGTAAAGTTTTTTTTAAATGTGAAGTGAAATATTGGGTCAGTTTTCTTTGTCATCACCGTGCAGAGGCTTTTCTTGCAGCACACTTTGCAGTGCCCTCGGGTGCCCTGCAATGGCCAATGCCACTGGAGCTAAGAGGTGGAGGAGCTTGATGGGACCACCCTCAGGTGCTGCGGGGTCATTCTGCAGAGATGATTGTATACAATAAATGGACAAAGCCACAGTTTGTTCTGAAAAAGCTCTTCCTAAGCAGGAAAGATCCTGCTCAGCCTCTGAGACAGCAGCACTGTTCAGTTTTACACTTTAGCAGTCTATTTGGTCATTCTCCTCTGGAAATAACCTACAAACATTTTTGTACAACCGCAAAATAAATAAACCATTCTCTAGCAGCACAAGCAATTCAGCCAAACATTGAACCTCCTCTTACCTCTGTCATCCAGTGCAAGATATTCCCTCTGGATGCCTGCCGTGTGATGTTAAAGCCCTCGAGGATGTTCAGTGCTGTGATCAGTGCAGGACCTGCATGTGGAGCTGGGGGGGTGAAAACAAGGTGCCCTGTGGAGGGAAGGAAAGAGGAATGAAGCTGCTTTTGTCAGATACCATCCAGTGAGAACAGTTGCCCATGAGTCAGTGTACTTGAGGACAGGGAAACCCTTCCAGATTTGAGGGGAAAAAATAGAAAGCAACATGATTTGAGAAGGGTTTCCCAGAGCATCCTTGTTGTATCTTTCTGTTTCTTCATGAAGGATGAAGAAAGCTCAAACAGGGGATGCTTTTTTACCTCTGAAATTCAGTTCTTACTGGTTTTCTGTTGGTTTCCAGACTGCATTATGGAAGAATGGAGATATAATCATAGAAAACCAGAATGGTTTAGGTTGGAAGGGAGCTTAGAAGTCATCCAGTCCCAACCCATGCCATGGACAGGGACACCTTCCACTATCCCAGGTTGCTCCAAGCCCCATCCAACCTGGCCTTGGACACTTCCAGGGATCCAGGGGCAGCCACAGCTTCTCTGGGCACCCTGTGCCAGGGCCTGCCCACCCTCACAGGGAGAAATTGCTTCCTAACATCTAATCTAAATCTCTTCTCTTTTAGTCTGAAATCATTCCCCTTGTCCTGTCACTGCGTACCCATGTTAAAAGTCACTTTCTTCATTTTTCCAAACCCCTTTTACATACTGGAAGGCCACCTAAAAAATGGGTTTGCAACATTACAGCTATAAGGAGGGTAAATACAGGGACTGCTAAAAAAGAATGGCATTTTAGAAACTTCTTGCATAAAGTTAGTTTTTTTTCCCTTTGGGAACTGTCTTCAGATGCAGGTCAGGCTTTTATTGAGACATTGCATCAAAATATGACCATGTTGCATCTTTAGACTTTCAAGGGAAAAAACGTTTCAAAGTGCTGAAAATCTCCTGAACCACCCATGACATATCAGTGTCAGCAGGGAATAGCAGGAAACTCCCTGGAAGGCCTTTCTGCAGACATTTCAGCACAGCTTTGACTTCAACTCCTGTTCAATGCTGTTGGCACCCCTTGCAAGGTGAAGAAAACTTTCCCCTGGAGCTGCATGGCAATGGGTGAGGATGTACCTCGATAGATTGTGTGCACGGGCTCCTCCACAGTCACACTGTAATTGCTGAAATCTTCCTCCACCAAGACTCCCCCGTAGCTGTGAACCTGCACGAGAGCAAGGCAGTCCTAACATCTAAGGCTGGGCCAAGGCTCTCTGCTCCTCCTGCTGGCCCAGGGGAACACACTCCTCACTGTCAAACACATTCCACTGAGATTCCTAAGCCCAATGCCAGGTTCCTCAGGATACCCTGGAAATCTGTGTTTTCTCAGCCCTGGTGACCTGGCTCATTGTCCAGCATCACAGGAAGGCTCTGCACTCATCTCCAAAAGCTCACCCACCCCAGGGGTGCTCCCAGGACATTCTGTCTGCCCAGGAAAATGGGGATTGGTCCTGCCCTGCAGCCTTCCCTGCCCTGGCTGGCAAACAGGAGTGTGTTTAGGGGTACTGAACACTGCCAGGATTATGGATCTAGGAACAAGGAGTCTGGGTGTAGCAGGTGGCCATCACTAAAAATCTCAACTAAAAAAATCACTATTGCCACTCTATTTGAAATTATTTCAGCTGATAGTGGGTCTGCTGTAGCCTTGATCTTCCTGTAAGATTCCTGTGAGAGGTACAATGTACCGGGGTTGGTAATTTTCATGAACACAGGAAAGATGGGCTATGCCCTCCACTGCAGGTCTTCTGTGCTTGAGTCATGATGGAGATGAGGGAGGACCATCAGAGGGTGCTGGCACTGCCCAGGCTCCCCAGGGAATGGGCACAGCCCCAAGGCTGCCAGAACTCCAGGAGCATTTGGACAATGCTCTCAGGGAGAGGGTGGGATGGTTGGGATGTCTGCATGCTCTGATCTCTAACCCAGCCAGCTTCCTTGGTAGGAAAACTCCTTCTCTGGCAAAACAGAATGAATCCCTGGAGCAGGACAGCTAATGCAGGGCATGCTGTGGGGCCAGAATATCAAACAACCCCAAGGATAAAAATGTCTCTCCTACTTGGGATCCCTGTTTCCTTCCCAGAGAAAAGGCTGTTTGAACCACAGGGCTGTGCTGAGCCAGGACCTGGCTCCCTAGACCTAGCCAGTAGGGAATGGGGCACAAGGAGCAGAGAAAGGGGAAGAAGCCCCAATCAGCCACACACTGCAGACACCTCAAATTCCCTAGAGGACACTATTTTGCACCTGTGCCTGTAAGAAAAAAGTGGGTGTTTTGAAGCTATTCTTGATTTTACCACATGGATGCCCTCCATCTGCTGGAACAATAATCACTTTGTGAAGGCAGCACTTTGCTCTGCAACCAAAGCTGGAATTGTGCACTGGATCCCAGAGCTTGTCAGGGTCTTTGATGTGGCAACCCGAGGCCTTGCTCCTCAACAGGGAATTTGTGCCTCCCTGTGGCAGTCCCCAGGTCAGGAGAACACAGTGACAAAGCAGGGTTTGGCTATGGAGATGCTCACAAGCTTGGGACTCTTCCTGCTCCTCAGACCTCACCTCTGCTATAGTTCAGGTGAACTGTAGATTTCCAAACACAGAGCCCACAGATATCTGTGGCTTGAATGGAATGAACACATTCCAGATTCTTGATGAGCTATTGAAAGAGCATCATTTGAACCATGGTGGCTCAAATAAAACAGTGCCCCGACTACCCCGACTGCAGCCCCACAGATATAAAAGTTGCTATGGTTTGTTGGGGGCTTTTTTCACCAGAATTACTTTGTCTGTTTTGATATTTCTTCCAGAGCACCTCTAATAGGAGTTAAACTAGGGTAACCCCAGGTGGGACCAAGCCTTTCTAATCCTCTGCTCACAAGACTCACAGCTGTTTTTCAAACCATCTTCCTGGAGTCTGTATCCTACAGTCCCATTGACCACAACAACTTGTTTCTCAACAGCCTGTCGTTCTGGGGGAAAAGGCTTTGTCATCAAATGAACAGAGCCCAGAAACTAAAGTGATTTTTGTTTTCTTTCTACACTGTCCTGGTTATAGAAGAAATGGAGGTTTCACTTCTGGAGACTGTGGGAACGGCCTGTGTGTCACTTACACCACTGCAGGGACAGGAAAGGAAAAGGAGGCATCTGTCCCCATCATTGTGCTGGCACTTGGCTTAGTTCCAGTTTGTCACCTCGAGCAGGTGGCAGCCCCAGGCCAGCGGGTGACAGGGGCAGTCCTGGCTCACCTCGGAGATCATCTCCTGGGTCAGGTTCCCTCTGTAGAAGGCTGACACCCCCTGTGTCCCCAGCAGCTGCAGCACGGCCGCCAGGTCCGGGCGCCGCACAAACATCCCGGGCAGCAGGGGCTGCCCCTCCGGCAGGAAAATCTCCTGGAATCGCTCAGAGTAGTTCAGGTCCTTCAGTTCACTCAGGGCTTTGGCTGCAGGTGAGAAGGGGAAGGTCCAGAAAAAGCAGGGGTCAGGAAGGTGCAAAGGACCTGGAGTCACTGTGCACCTGATGGGGATGTTGGAGGCCTGTTGCTGCCTCTGGCCCCACTGCAAAACTAAAGGGGAACTGGATCATGGGTCCTTTGGAACTGGGAAAGAAACCCAAAAAAACCCCAGCACCCTTCCCTGCCTGGCCCTGGGCACTGCCCAGTGTGGCTACTCTGCCCTGGCTCTGCCCAGCCATGGCAAAAGGCCCCGTTTTAGCTGCCACCATGCTGCCCCTAGCAGACTGTGGCTCACACATTGCTCAGCTCCCAATGCCATCCATCTCCAGGTCCACAAAGCCCTGATTTCCCATGACAAACCCCCTGCATCCCAGCTGCCTTGCACAGTGAACTGCCCTGTGCTGGGCAGCTGCCCACCAGGTACTTACCCAGGTCGTGAGTGACATTAAAGCCATTCTGGGCAACATCGGCCGTGAGGCTCAGCAGCTCGGACCATGGGAGCCTGCCAAAGGAGAGAGGACAAGGAGAAACAGGCCTTGGAGGGGTGCAGTGGGGCAGGGTGGTGGGGAGCAAGCACTGGGCTTGGCCCTGCAGTCAGGGGCTCCTGGAATACCAGGCTGTGGGCCAGCAGTGGCCAAAAGGAGCACTGAGCTTTCAGTGCTTGTGTTTTTCCTTAACAAGATCATCTCAGTGCTCCAGGATGTGCACCAGAGAGGAATGGCAGTGCATGGATGGGGGAAGGGGCATCTCAGCAGCAAAATCTCAAGCCAGGCTCTGGTCCTGAGCAAGTAATTCAGATTCCTCCATATCCCAACAGAGCACCAAGGACAGGCACACCTATTATGATCCAGCTAAAGAGAGAATGAAAATGCACAGACATGCGAGGCAATGTGCTGCACCTCTAACAGAACATTTATTGTACATCTTCTTAGCCAAAATTTCACTTTGCAGAAAACATGACAAAGCTGAATTTTTTCTTTTGTATATGAAATAGCAAAAAAAAAAAAAAATCTCTTTCAACACAAGCCTCCATTAGCTAATGGTTTTGACTGGTGGCTGAGAACATGGTCTGATGGCAAGGGCTCGTGTGCTTCCAGCTTCCCATGGGGACCCCAGGACACAGCCTGGACCAGCCTCATGTCTTACCTGCCATGTAACTGGTGTGCCTGGTGCATTCCTTGGATCATGCCTGGCACCCCCACGAGCAGACCTGGCTGTAAAATAGGAAGGACAAAAAGGAAGAGAGTAGTCTCCTTTCCATGAGGACATGGGACACGGTCCCCAGTTGCAAGTCAAGGAGGTGCAAGTCATGTTTACTTCTGAACCATCTGCAGAGTTAGGTGAGGGGAAGAGGTCTGTAGCAACACACTTTACTACAGAATAAATGGTTTTAGAAGGAGAGAGGCAAATTCAATCTTGTTCTCAACACAGTTTGGTCAGGAGACATAACTCAGCAGAACAAGCTGTGATTATGCTCCTTCCTGGGGCTCTAGTTCTCCCAGGACCCTGCTGCCACAGAGATGTGCCTCTTTACTCCCTAATGCTCTGCAGGCATTTTGGGGCTGATAAAGTGTTTTCCCTAAATTCCCCATGTCTGTAGGGCCCAGGAACCTCCCATGATGAGAGAGACCTCTTGTTGCTTTGCCGGCCATCTGCCCCTCGGCCTGAAAGTTGGAGGGAGGAGAGCTGGAGACAACAGCCCTGGAGGCAATGGCTGTGGGATACTGGTTCTCACCTTGGTGTCCTGTTGCAGGTCCCCTTCCAGTGGGATGCCCAGGGGAGCCACCTCACGGAAGTCGATCACCCAGCTCCTGTTCTTGCGGATGTCGTGGACCAGCATGACCCCGCCCCTGCGGCGAGACAGGGTCAGGGCGTGGCACCGGCTGCTCCTGCAACAGCCTCCGCCCTAGAGCTGGGGGGTCTGGGGCCGGGGCCGCTCCAGTGTGGTAGGGGGTGCTGTGGCAGGTCACCAGCCCCAGTAGGGCCCCGGGGTGGCTGGAGGGGCAGGGAATGCTGCTGTCCTTCCCTAGGGCGCACACTAGGACAGCCAAGGCAGGGCTGGTGTGGGACAGAGGCAGCCCTGTGCTGAGCCTGGTGAGGCTGGAGCAGTCCCTGCCTGCCTGGCCAGGGAGCCACTGGCTCTGTTCCACTGCCAGGCTGGGACCATCTGGGATTTTCTTTCTAATCTGAGCAGTTTTGCAACAAAAGAGGGTGTTTGCTTACAGCAGCAATGGGTGGTGCAGCTGGAGCAGTGACCAGGTGCCTTTGGTTTATGCAACGCTCCTGAGCCCTCCTGCAGAGAAGCCAGGAGCACCAGGCTCACTTGGATGCCACCCTGGGTAAGAGGGCTGGGAGAAGGCCACCCCTCCCTGGCAGCTGCCTGGAGCTGGGTTTGGACCTCAGCCTCAGGAGCAAAGCTTGTGGAAGGCAGGACTGGGCTCTGAAAGCACTGGGACTGAGCCTGGGGTGTTTGTAGCACACTCACAGCAAGGCTCACCAGCCCTGGGGCTTGGATGCTCCCCGCAGCCACTACAGCAGAAGCAAACTTTCCTGCCTGGGGGGGTTTCTTTCCTGTGCTGACAGCACGGTGCACAGGAAGGGTCACTGTGGCAGACGTGGACACATCCACTCAGAGCCCTGGCACCACACCCTGAGCTTTTCACGGAGGCATTTCTCAGCTGCAGAGGGATTTTTTACAAGGGCAGATAGTGACAGAACAAGGGGGAATGGCTTTACACTGACAGAGGGCAGGTTTATATCAGGTATTTGGAAGAAATACCATGGAAGATCCTCTGTCTGAGGGGGAGGTGGTGGGGGCACCAGGCACTGGTGCAGGCTGCACCACCCCGGCAGTGTCCAAGGCCAGGTTGGATGGGGCTTGGAGCCGCCTGGGATAGTGGAAGGTGTCCCTGCCCATGGAAGGCGGTGGGACTGGATGGGCTTTAAGCTCTCTCCAACCCAAACCTAGGGTCTGGGTCTGGGTCTGGGATTCTGTGAAACCACTCCCCTGAGGACAGCTGAAGACAAGAGCAGGGGCAGTAGCCCACACTTACCCTCCCAGGCCCGAGGTGTGCGGGTTGACGATGCCGGCGCACAGGGCCGAGGCGATGGCCGCGTCCACCGAGGAGCCGCTCCCGGCCAGCACGCGGGTGCCCAGCGCGGTGCAGCGCGCCGCGTCCGTCACCACGGCCCCGTGCTGGAACAGCTGCTGGACAGGACAGGGTTCTGCTGGCCACTGCTGCTGGTACTGCCCGCATCTGCACCCACCAATGTGGCACCTGGAGCCTGGGGCCGGCGCTGAGGCCGTGGCTGATCCAATGAATGCCAGTGGGAACTGTATGTCCCATGGCACATCCCTGATCCAGGGCTGCTGCAGGTAGCCACAGCCAGCAGTTCAGACAGCTTTCCACACTCCCTGTGCCAAGCTGAGGGCCACATCTCCCTCTGCCTCTCACAAGGCCAGAGCTGTCCCAGTGCTGCAGCCAGGCAGTCACTGGGAATGGGGATACAGCTGCAAAGAATGCAGCACACCCCCAGGACTACAGCTTGTTCTCATCCTTGTGCCAGTGCTGTGCTAATGCAGTAATATGGTATTTTAAAGAGTTGATTTCATCCCTATGGCACAAACTGCAGCATCTCAACAAGAGCCAGGCTGGCCTGGGGACATACAAATACAGAAGGGCCATGGCAGCCTGGGGAGATGGTGATGGTGACTCCTGTTGGACTGTGACCTTGGCAGAGGTTCTGCAGGAGGATCCAACCCCATGGCCATGCTGCCTTGGCTCTGCAATCTAGCACCAGGCCGTGGGACAGATTAGCAGGAGGTTTACCTCTGTTTTCAGCAATTGCCCTGCTTGGTCCTGGATGAATCTTCCAGAGGTGAATCTAGGCATGTATGCCCATAATCCATAAAACTCTGTCCAAGTGGACAAGATGCCTACTGTTTAACAGAGGATTATTTTCTGAAAGCACTCCCATCTGGCTCAACCACAGCTGGAGTCACAGCAGTGGGGTTGTCTGTTCCCCCCCAGCAGCACCCCCAAACCTGCCTGACACAGCCCCCCACACTCTGGCCATGTGGCAAGCTCTGGGAGTCTGGCTTGGCTCTCCAAGTACAACCTCCAGGTGCAGGAAAAGGCTTCCAAGCCAGTTTGGGGTGGAACCAGGGGCAGACTTAGCACCCAAGGCCTCACTGACACCAGCCATGGCTTCCTAGTACTCCCCTTGCTGAACTGCTGACCAGGAGGGAAGTCACGGAGCTCTCCCATCTTTGGAGACAAAGCCCAACCATAAAGCCACTTTTGTCTTACCTGAGGGTCCCCAAAATAGATCTGCATGATGAGGGCCACAGTGACCCCTGTGGCGAAGGTCAGGCAGGCGGTGATGATGACGGTCAGCCCATCCTGCCGGCAGCTGCACTCTCCTGAGAAGGGGTCCTTGCTGGTCTCCTGCAGAGGGGACACGTCCTGGCTTCCCATCTCTGAGGAGGACGAGGGCAGGCGCTGGAGACGTGCAGACTTCAGGAAGGAGTCTGGGTCTTTGTGGGCAGCAGGGAAAAAACAAGTGTGAGTTATTGAGCAACTTGGGGCTCTTATTGCAGTGTTTACCCAGCACTAACATTACACTGAGCCCCTTCCAGCATGGCTATCACCTTCCCTATTGATCCCAGCTCTCAGGAGCCTTTCTGGCTCAGATACTGCTTTGAGTCATTTTCCTGATCCTTTTCTTTAGCTCTAGTTATTCCAAACTGACTTCCTTGGAGATTAAGAGAGACAAAAACCTCTTGAATTTTACTCCATTTCAGTCCATTCATCAGTCTTCAGTGATAGGCCCACTCCTATGCTCCATTTGGAGGGGTTCTTAACACAGCAAACAGGTCTCTGAAATGCAGTGGGACTGAAGAAGAAGAAATTAAGATATAAAAAAAGATGCAGCAGCTTTACTTGGAGCTGTGATTGAGCTAAAGCACCTGAGCAAAACAGAGGTAAAGCAAAACATTTGGCCTGGGCACAGAAAATACCTCTAGGGAAATGAGGGCAGAGAGGAGCAAACCTGCAAACCGGAGGCCTCGGAACATCCACTCGCTCCGCTGCAGGAAGGACTCTGCTTTAATTCCTTGCTTCCTCTGGCAGATTTTCCACTGTGAAATGAAGCCACACACAGGACACCTGGCTCCAAGATGGCAAAGCAGTGGGGCAGGGGTTTGCTGGGCCTCAGCAGGATGAAAAAGTCTCTTTTTTGCTCTGAAAGATGCTTTGAATCTCTGTCAGTGGCTGCCCTTGTGCTGGGAGAACACTGGCTAAGGATGCCCTGCCTGTCCCAGTTGCTGCCAGGCACATGGAGCTGCTGGGGCAGCTGAGAGGTTGTGGCCATCCCTCACAGGCTCTGAAGGGGATCAAGGAGCTCAGGGCATCATCCAGGGCTCCTGGAAGAATTTTTTCAGGGGCTGCAGTGCTCTGTGCCTCCATAATGGAAAAAGAGGGGCATCAACTGGAAAAGACAAGATGAGAAGGTTGTCCCTCCATACAGATGTTTCCTGGGTTTGGAAAAGGAGAGGGGAGTGAGCAGGAAAGCCCATGTCTCCCATCAACTGCCTGTCTGTCTGCTCTGGCAGATGATATCGCCCTGGGCACTGCCAGCCCAGCCCTTGTCATGGCATTAACATGACCTGGCTGCAGCTCTCCTGAGGCCAGGGAGGGAAGGAGTTTTAATTTCAGTGATGCTGAAACCAGGAATAAACTCCCACAACCAGGGAATCCCCTCAGGGTGAATTAAACTTCATTTGTGCTGTGGTGGTTTTCCAGCCTGAGCCTCTGAGCACACACTGAGCCCCTCATGGGCTTCTGGTCTAAGTGGGCTGGACTGAGTGGGAGGACTGGCTGCTGGCCTCAGTGGGGGCCACAGCTGGCCTGGCAGGGGCTGCCATTGGGGTGGGATGTCACATACAGCCCCTCACACATCTGAGTGAGGTCCCAGCCCCACCTGCAGGGAAACAGTAAGGAGTAAGCTGGACTCCTCTGCCCAGTCCCTCCAGGACACCATCCCTCCGCTCTGGTGACAGGCCAGCCCAGCAGGAGGGGATATGAATACCTAGGAAGCAGCTGTGGAAGAGGGCAGACCACAGCCCTCCCACCACAAAGTACCTCCATTTTCTACCACAGACATCCTATTTTTAGTCTCTGTGACCACTGGTGTTGCATAGGGACAGCAGAGCTGTGGTGTGGGGGTGGGAGCAACTGGAAGGGGTCACTTGGGAGCAGGGGGAGCAAGAAGCAGCCTGCACAGCTGCCCATCCCACCACCAATGTGCATGCTTTGAAAGAGAAGCCACCAAATCCCACTTGGCTTCCGTGGGGGTGGCTTTATGGGGGTGCCAATGCTTTGGAGAACCAGGGCCACCTCACATGTGGAGCTGCTGCAGAGGAGACAGCAGAGACTGGAGGTGCTGGTGAGCTCTGCAGGTGCCCCGGCAACAAGTGTCAGGAGAGCAGCAGCTCTCTTCTCCAGCCGCCCCACCTGCAGGTATTGGCACTGCCAGAACTGCACCAGATTCTGGGTGTGTGACAAGGCCTCGTGCTTCCAGGAGAGCTGTTCCCACACCCCTGCAGGCAGTGGCTTTGCCTCGACGGTCAGGAGAGCACAGGGTGGGAATGGGCAATGGGAGCTTTACCCATGGGCACGGTGGGACACGGCAGAGGGCAAGGGGTGCCTGGGGCTGTGGAAACATGGGCCCGGGGTCTGACAGGCACTCGGACTGGGAACCAGCCCCAGGGGAGAAGGGCAACACCACTTGAAGAAACATGACATGGGGGAGAAACAGCATTTCTCTCAACTACTTCTCTCAACTGTTAGCAATCAGTTAAAAATAGGCAGAGGATTTTCTTACAGATCAAATGATCACCTGACTTTATTCCAGCTGAGCACCAGAGGGATGGAGCATCCCAGACCGAGGGACATGCAAGGAGCACCCCAGGGTAGGGGGATGCTCAAGAAGCATGCAAGGAGGCCATGCACAAGTGGTCCAGGCTGGAAGGCCAAGCTGGCTGTGGGAGAACGCACAGTCCAGACCGCCCTGGGAGGCTCTGTGGCAAACCCCTGCATCTCTGGCTGCCTTCCGTCCCTCAGAGTGAAGGCGGGGCCGGGGCCCAGGGACGGCGGGAGCCCGGGGAGCCCCGCTCCGGGCGCGGGGCCGAGGGCCGGGGGGTGCCGGGGGCCGCGGGC
>VXBB01016397.1:163902-203867 GCA_013399915.1 Illadopsis cleaveri | reverse complement strand
CAGGCAGCCCCGTGATTGGCTGCCCCCGTCCTTTGGGCTCAAAATAAACAGGTGGCTACAAGGAGTGGGTATGAAATTATTTATAAAAGGGGTGTTAAATATCTACAACAAATACTTCTCAGATTTATAAAAGGCGTGTTTAAATATGTATAACACGTTTCTGTACATGTGCTACATGTATTTATATGTATATGCATATAGAAGTGTGTAACTCTACCTCTGTATTTGTGTATGTATTTTCATATATGTAGGTGAATTTAAAATATTGTATTAATTATAAGGTACAAAACCATATTAAAATTAATTAGTTTTTACTGCTTTATAAATTCACTTACATGTTAGAATATAGGCACATATATAAATACAAACCCACATTCTATAAGAACATAAGTATTAGGAGCAAGCCCAGCCCAGGGCAGCAAGGATTGTTTGACCGCTCCATGAGCAGCAGCTTAGAAGAGTAAATTGCAAAATAAAAAAATTAACTCCCACCTTTCCTTGGTGCTCCCCCTTTCTCTGCCAGAGATGCCTAAAGCTGCATCTTTACAATCCACCCCGAAATCCAACAGTGCAACCCAACAATGTCTCTGCCCCAATAGAATCTTTAGGTTTGGGAAAGGCCTGCAAGATGAGTCCCAGCTGCCACCAAACCCCAACACGCCCATGCACCCCTGGGTGCCACCTCCTGGCCTGGGGACTCTCCCCCTGCCCTGACCACATTTTCCATGAAGGACTTTTCCCCAGTATACAATGTGAACCTCCCTTCCTGCAACATGAGGCTGCTGGCCCTTGGCCTCTGGGAACAGAGACTGAGTCCCATCTCCAGCCCAATCTGAATCCCAGCACAGCCAAGCTTTGGGAATTCTATGGCTGGGGGCAGAGACCTCTGAGAGCAGCTTTCATGGACAGCCCCAGACAGCACACAATGGGCAGCAGGCATCATTCAGGATTTCACTTTTATTTATTTTTTGCCTTCTGGATCACCAACGCTCTCACCAAAACCACTGGGATTCCACCTCCACCCCCATGACGGTAGCACACAATCTCCCAACTTGTTCAAACGTGAAGAGGAGAAAAAAAAAAAATCCCCAGCGAGATCCCTCAGGATGGGACAAAAACCTTCAGTGTGAGAGGGTGGCAAAGAATCAGGAGGTGGCAGCTCTGGCTCTGAAGAGCCAGACCGGAAAGGAGACCTACAAAGGGGAAAAAAAAAAAAGGGCTAAAAAATATTTAGCAATCCTTCCTCTACCCAGAGAGCAGGGAGATAAGGAAAAAATAGTCATCTGCTTACACACAGGGTATATATTTTTACACACACTTGGACACACATCTAGATATAGTACATGTAAAAATATATGCTATACATCTGCCCACCCCCGCGGCGTGGGCCGGATCCGTGTGTAGGAATACTATACAGGTACTACTAAGTGTATATGTGCATATGTACACCCCCTCCTCCTGGACACACTGACCCCACAGCCCCGCTGCAGCAGCTCCTCTCTCCACCAGCCAGCCAAGGAAAATGGTGTGGGAACAGTAAGAGGAGGGAA
Organism: Illadopsis cleaveri; assembly: GCA_013399915.1. NCBI lineage: Eukaryota > Metazoa > Chordata > Aves > Passeriformes > Timaliidae > Illadopsis > Illadopsis cleaveri. The sequence goes on along the minus strand of VXBB01016397.1, from coordinate 202,317 downwards.
ATCAAAGTGATGTGGCTCGTGCTCTGCTCCTTCAGCTCCGCTCCTGTGCCCGAAGCGGGGTCCGGCTCTCGGCATCCCCTGTGCCAGATTTATTGCACATTTTGCTTCTGGGCTGCATTTCAACCCCACATTCCACAGCCCTGATGTCCTCTCCCTCCAACAAACTGAGGATATGGGCCCCTGTGCCCGTCCTTCCCCACCCCAACATCCCCATCCCAAGAACACAAAGCCCAGGAGGCTGCTGGCTGGACAAGGCAGCAGGAAGGACACACCACAGGTGTTCTCTGCAGGGACAGGGGGGTCCGGACACAGGAACCAAAACCATGCAAAGGGTGGGAGAATGGGAGCAGGAGGAGGGAAAAATAAAGGATGAGAAGGGCAGAACAGATCTGAGGAGGAGGAAAAACACAGCATGGCAAGTGCTCAAGGCTTCATGTTTTCTTGTCCTCTTCTTGTAAACAAGCTAATAATTCTCATGAGATAGAACAAGTAAAAAGACTGAAGTTCCAAGTCGAGGGGCTGGAGTTCCCAGGAGTCTGTCCAGTCCATTCAGCAACACCACAGCTGGGGAGAAAACAAGGGGCATTTTTTCTTTTTAAATTTTTTTTGTTTGTTTGTAATTTTTTTTTTTTTTTGTTAAAATCTTCATTACTTAAAGCTGAGAGAGAAAAAAGCCAACTCAGGAGCCCTTTTCAAGGATGGCTCATTGTCTCTAGACTGAATAAATCACACCAGTTTCGAGAGAACCTTTTTTTTTCCATTTAATGACTTATAAAAGCCGCGGGCTGGCCGTGGCCGGGCTCAGAGGCGGGTCTGGGCCTCGGGGACGTAGATCTCGATGCTGTCGGCGCTCTCGGTGGCCGAGTTCTGCCGCACGGACGCCGCGCGCTTGGCCGCCATCAGCCGCTTCCGCGCCTCCTGCCGCTGCTTGTCCGAGTCGGAGCCTTTGTCCCGGCTCAGCTGCGATTTGGACTTGGCCGGCTTCTTTGGCACTGGAGGGGGCGGTTTCTTCTCTTCCTTTAGGGAGACAGTAAGGAAAAACCCAGACCTGATATAAACGTGTGGAGCTGGGTGCCAGCTCGGCCCTGGCCTCGCTGGAGGGACTGGGATCATGTCATGGAGACCAGCTCTGCAACAAGGCAGACACCCCGCAAAATCAGCTGCCCCCATTTCTACAAGGAACCATTTTGCAGTTCATGGAATCACACAATGGTCTGGGTTGGAAGATCATCCAGTTCCACCCCCTGCCATGGCAGGGACGTCTTCCACTAGACCCTGTCCAACCTGGCCTTGGACATTTCCTGGGATGGGAGTCCATGATCCAGAGGTTGATGATCCACAACCCGGATCATCAAGTCCAACCCCAGCATGGACTCCTGCAGGACACCCTGTCCCTGAGAGCACCATCCAAATGCTCCTGGAGCTCTGCCAGCCTTGGGGTCATGCCCATTCCCTGGGGAGCCTGGGCAGTGCCCCAGCACCCTCTGAGGGAAGAAGCTTTTCCTGTTATCCAGCCTAACCCTCCCCTCCATGCAGTTTCCATGGTACAGGGCTCCTCTAGAGTGGCCTGGAGTTCAGAGATTGTTTGACTCAGCTGTAGCTCACAGCACAGGCAGCATGAAGACACAACTTGATATGGAACTGCAAAATTTTAATAAGCTACCCTGCTCTGAGCCACAGTCCTCCCCTCCCTCATGGCAGAGCCAGGACACCACCTCTCCTGCATTTTCCAAATGTTCAAATTGTTTTTTTTACATTACTTGGGCACCAGGGATAGTTAAACCCATCCACACAGTGCTAGGAACACTTGAGGCCCCTGCACCACTGCTCACCACTCCAGGCTCTCCCCATCCAACACCTTCTCCCCCTTGTATAAAACTGTATCCACTATTACTCAAGAGGAATGGCCTTGGTGCCCTGTGAGGCTGTGAAATGACAAGTGCAGGATGGCAAATGCCCTTGAGAGCATCTGTTTGCAGACAAAACCAGACCTCAGGTACCCCAAATGTGTACAAGGTGCTCTGGCCACTCCCCAGTGCCCCTCACTCACCTTTCTCTCCGGTGTCTCTGCCAATTGCCAGCTATTAGCTTTGAGGTGGTACAGCTCATCAAACTTCATGCTGATGTCTTCAATGGACAGCTGGAGGAGATCCCAAAATCCAGCCAAGTCCTGGGCTGTGGGTCTGGGATTGGCGTTAGGGTTCTAGAAGGGAAAGCATTAAAAACATCATTTCAGAAAGAACACACCCAGCAGAGCAGTGTGCACAGCACCTTCGCCCCCTTTTATGTCTGCTTGCAACCAAACCCAGTGAGAACTCACAGGAGACACCAGCCCTAAGCATGGACACACAAAGCCATCATTTACAGCCCAAATAATTTCTGCCAAGCTCAGGAAGCAGGTCCTGACTGCACACCTCCTTACAGCACAGTAATTCTGAACCAGACACCCAGTGCTGGCACTAACCCCACAGCAGGAACCTCCAAAAGCAGGTGCCCAGCAATCAGAGCAACAACACTGATTTCTTACACAGAGACCCTGATTTCAGGGAGGGAAAAAATGGAAATGGATACCCAGCTCTGATGTCTGGATGTGCAGCACTTCAAGGAGCCAAACTAAGCTTTCATGAAAAAAATTATTTTGCTACATTTCCACCCAAAACAACCTGAAAGCACCAGTACTTCTCAGGCTGGGTTGAAAAATTTTAAGTAGCTTAAGTTTCTTCCAAGAACAGGATTTTCCCAGTTCCCAGACAGCCAAACCACCACCACAGACCCTGGAAAGCCTGGGATCAGATCCGAGCAGCTCACACAAAGCTCTGCTGGTGCTGCTGCCCAGCTGGGATCAGCACTTTACCCCCTCCTGCTCCTCAAGTCTCTCCAAGATTATTCTACATCTAAAGGGGAATTCACCTCTGAGGAAGCTTGCAAAATCCATATTACCATAAAGCTTGAGGGGAAAACTAAACTACAGATTCCATTAATCCCCATTAGCCCAGGTCAGCTCCGAGCAAGGGCAAACCCCCGCATTCCCTTTCAGAGATCAATTCCCAGTGACCTGGGGACAGTGTCACCAGCCACACGCAAAGGGAGCATGTGTGGTCAAGAGCAGACTATCCAAACAGTCCCCCCTATCTGGCCCAGCCTCAGGGGTTGGCCTCATAAAGCCCTTCAGAAGCAGGAGGCACCTCTGTGCTAACCAAGCCCTCCCCAGCCTGGCACTGCAGGCTGCGGCTGTGCTGGCTCTGTTTTTGCAGGGACAGCAGCCTGTTAACACCTGACCAAGTCCTTGTAGTGCTGTTGAAAGAGAGACATCCTCTCAAAAACCAGGAAAAAAAAGATACAGACTCACCAAGTTTTGTTCACAGAGGCCGTGGAATTGCTGGAACTTCTGTGACATTAGTAACTGTGCACTGCCAACTGCACTCAGGACTTTTCCTAACACTGGGGGGGGGACAAAAAAAAAAAAGGAAAGAAAAGAAAAGAAAAAGACCTGAGTTGAACAGACTATTTATTAATTGTAGCAATGAGCTCCAGCATTTCTGGAGCAAAGAAACACTTGAGTCATCAGAAAAGGAATTTCAGAGATCCTCAAGCCATCAACTGCTCTCAGGAACAAGATGTTTTGAAACTACTTTTGTCTGCCATTGCTCCTTCTGGTAGGCCAAACACAGACCTGGCTGAGGACATTACAACATCCAAGCTGGCAGAGAGCTCCTTAAACTGCCCTCAGCCTCTCAGAAGAGCCACCAGCACCACCTCAATGAGGCCTGCTGGCACCTGCTTAGAGATCCCAGCCTGCTCTCCCAGCCCTGAACAAGGGAAAGGTGACACAGGGACCACTGTCCAGCCTCCCTGTACCAGCAGGGATTAACACACAGGCCAGGGCTTTCAACACCCAGGACTTTATGCTGCGCTTGATGGGTTTTCCAAGCAGCCTCTGGGCATGGACATGTTCCTCTGCTCATTAAAGGAAATACAGTCTGGGTTTTTCCCTTCCAGAGGCAGGTTTAGAGCCCCACGTGCCTGCAGCTGCATCACCAGCAGGGACCACCTGAGTCCTGCCCCTGAGCCTGCTCGGGAGGTCTTGGCTGGACAAGCATACCCTGGGCTCTCCCATCCACCAAGGCTGTGATTACACAATCAATCAGCCTGCTCCTGGCAGTCACAGAATATTGCCATGCAGGCCTTGCTGTCTTTTCCTTGCCACAGGTCAGGCCAGGCCAGTCCCGAGGCAGGGAGATCCCTGGCACGGCCTGTGTCCCTGGCAGCCAGGGCAGCACCTCAGGGAATCGGATTAGAGATCAGCTCCTGGAGCCCCAGCAGTGACAGTGAGCTAAAACTGAGTCTCACCTTTGTTTCACCTTTCTCAGGTTTTAGAAGCATCAAAACCAGGCTCCACACAATGTTCCTGCCCTCTTGCAGCCTCGTCACCCACTCCTGTCACTCTGTATGCACCAGAGGCATGAACCCCACTGCAAAAAGCCCAGGTTTTGCCAAGGCATTTGAAAATAGAGGAACAAGCCCAGCTGGGACTGAACCCCATAAAATGACTTGGCTTTGTGTTCCCTGTTCCATGCTTCTGGTGTACCCAACACAAATTCAGTGAGGCTTTCCCATGTGAAGAAACCTCCTCTTTGCTATAAAAACAAGGTCATCAACTGAACTGAGCAAACAAGCTCCAAAGTTGTGTTCCTTCTGCCTCACTTCCAGCTAAGCTTTCCCCTGCCTGTTTGAGAGGAATGGGTGAGGCAGGGAGAGATCAAACAGCCTCCCTGAAAGCTTCTTCCATTTAACCATTTTTAAGATTAAATCCATTTAAGCTTTTAGCAGTTTTGAATGGTCAGAAGCTGCACCATCCCCTGTATGTCTTTTATGCTGCCTCACACCATTACTTCTTACTCTACTTGCTACAGGAAGCTACATTGCCCTTTCCAAGGAAAAAGCATTCCTTGTCTCATCCTCATCTCCATGCTCTGGCTCTGTCGGCTGTCAGCAATTTCACAGAACCCCAGAATGGTCTGCCAGGGAAGGGACCTTAAAGCTCATCTCATTCCACGGGCAGGGACACTTTTCACTAGACCAGGCTGCTCCAAGCCCTGTCCAACCTGGCCTTGGACACTTCCAGGGATGGGGCAAGCCACAATTTAGCTGACCCAATACTCAGCTCCAGCTCCTTCTTTAGGGAGGAGCTGCGGGGCTGCTGCCCACACCCACCTTCCTCAGAGAGAGTGTTCTCTTTGGTCTCCTGGTCCATCTGGCGGCACCAGCCCTCGAGGCGCTCGGTCTCTGCCTGCAGCAGCTTCAGGAACCAGAAGCCGTCCCGCCGGCAGGGCCCCGGCTGCGCCGGCTCCGACGGCGACGTGGAGGAGCTCTCAAGCCAGGGGTCAGGAGGAGGGAGAGAAGAAGGCTCCAGGGCCGGGTCGTTGTTTTCTCCATAGGAGAGGTTTCTCTTAATCTGTGAGGGCTTGGCTGGTTGCCTGGTGGAGGCATCAACACCAACAGAGTTGTTGTGCTGGGGGCACTCAGCGAGGCTTCTCTCAGATGATTTACAGTTGGAGTTATTGGGCTCCTGTGTGTCAGAGTCTGTGTCCTGTTTGGAGGACATGCTGCGGGAGTGGCTGTTTCTGCAGGGATCAAAAGCCATCGTTCAATAGCACAGCTCGGCCTGGCTGGAACTCCTGCACTGACACCAAAATCCACGGCCACAGCAGAGCCTCTCCCTGCCCCTCCTCACACACAGACACACCACACACTCAGACAGACAGAATTATAAGGTTGCCTGCTTACTGCAATCGGCCGTTCAGACGAGAGGGCTGACGCATGTCTTTACAGCTTGGAATGTTTAAATTTTTTATTTAATTTCAAGCTCCCATTGATTTGGCTGTTAGAGAAAAGTGCTTTTTGCAGCAGGTGTGCACTGTGGAGGAAGAGCTCTCCGTGGGCCCCATTCAACACCACTCACTGGCACAAAGCAGGGAAGAAGGTCTAAGCACAAGTAGGGGAGGCACAATTTAAAATAAAAGGAAACTGCACAAGTTGCGTCTCACTTACCGCCACTCGTCCTCTACCTGTACCCCGATGGACTGGAATTTGGTGGCTGGTGGAGGAGGCTCCTCTTTTGCCACTGGCTGAAGGCAGTCAACCTTATTGAACGAAAAAAAATACAGACAAAAACAGACACAAGAACTCGCGGCTGGAATCCACGTTAGTAGACCAGGAGTGTGCACACACCGAGCATGTCGACACCACAGGGGAGGGCTGGCTAAGGACAAGCACGAGGCTCCTGCTCAGCTCTGCTCCCATCTCAGGAGCAGGGCTGTGTCCTGCCAGGCTGCTGCCATCCCCAGTGCCAGGAGCCCTGGGCTCTGCATGGCTGGGGCTGTGTCCCCGTGGCATCCCACACAGTCAGGGACCATGGCATTCAAGGGAGGACAGCGAGGTGATTGAGACTGACAGCACAGCCTCTCTCCCAGGGACTGACACCCTCCATGGCTCTGGATAAGAGGGTTGGAAGGTTTTAGGAAAGAAATCTAGGTGATTTAGGAACCAGCTCAGAAAAGGAAAAGCAGAGGAAGGCAGTCAGCCTCTCCAGTGTGTTTCTCCCTCCTCGCTGCCCTTTCAGGTGTTCTGTCCAACCAGCCTTGCAAAGAGGCCTTCACTGTCACCTGTACTGAGCTGGCCTTGCAGTAAAGCTGATGGAGAACTCGTTCAGCATGCAGAGAGCAACTCAAAGCTCAGATCCTGCACTTGGAGCTGCCCAAGTTCCCCTCTGCTGGTAACCAGCACTTGGGACAGCACCAGAGCTCACAGCCACCTGTAACTGAGAAACCTGTCCCAGAGGAGGGCACAGCCCCAGAGGCTACATTTTGCTGACTAAAGCATGGATTTATACTACTCACTGGGTTCTCATTTCACTGTGTTATCACCAGCTGATTTCCATTGATTCCCACAGTTAAATGCTTCCAGCAAGGGAAGCACCAATCTGCTGGGAACACTGGGCAGCAAGGAATTGCTCTCTCCTGCCTGCAGCCCTGAGACCATTTGGCACTGCAGCAGCCCTTCCCACGTGGACATCAAGAAGAAGGGCCCACCTCTCAGGGGAGAATTGTCCCTAGAACCATGATGGGACAAGGAGCAGACTGATGGGAAGCAATACAGAGTACAGACAGACCAGCAGCAAAAGGCCTCTTCAGAGGGACTCACCCAGTTAACATGGCCCCTCTGCTCTAGAAAACATTTTAAATTTGTACTGAAAGAGCTTAGTCCTTTCTGGGCTGTTAAGGCAAAGTGCTGCTGTCTCTCACCCTGGGACACACAGGCAGTTATTTTGACAAGGCAGTGAGTGTCTCTTGCTATTCTAAGTGAGCTCAGATGCACACCTGGTCACAGAAAAGGCACATGCTAAAAGGATGGGGCAAGGACATTCCTTGGGACAAAGGAGAACAAACTATTCCATACTTGTATTCCTATAGAAGATAGCTTTCTTTTGGGGATATTCTCCACTTTAGGCTCTTCGTTAGTCAGAGTCCCTTTGTCACTTTTCAAAGTTGCATTTTTCTGAGGTAACTCTGGAGTGTCTCTGGCCGGAGTCACGATGCTGCCTCTGGTCACGCTGGGTGTCCTGGTGCTGTCCAAGCTGTCTGAGGAATTGCTGAGCCCTGACTGGCTGGTGACCTCACTCTTGTGGTCCTGGCTGTCCAGGTAGGTGTCCTGTGCCGACTCAGTGCTGCTCTGCACAGTGACAGAGATGAACGGCTTGGACGTGGTCCGAGGTGGGACGGGAGGTGGAGTCTTTTTATATGCCACTAGGCATGATGAACCTGCAGGGATGGAGGGGGGAGAACGGAGAACCCAGGAGACAGGTTGGAGGGAAAGAGATACGGTGGAAGAGAAAGAAAAAGCAGGTCAGTCACGACATCCAAGAGGAGCCTCCGAGCAGCAGCTGGAGGCAGAGGTGCAGAACCAGCCCACAGGCAGCAGCTCACGCCGGGGACCCACACCAAAGCATAGGGGAAGCGAAGGCAGAGCCAGAGCTAGCTTGCAAAAGAAGTCAAAAGGAATACCATGATGCGTGGAAATCTGGAAATGGAGAAGAGGGATAGAAAAGCCTCCCAGGAATGCTACAGGGTTTGGCAGGTGTAAGCCTCCACAGTGGGGAAATATTCTTTGGCTAAACCCTATGTTTTAGTGTCCTAGTACAGCCAAGTGTCTCAGATCTTTGTCCCATCAGTTGACAAGTTTCAATGTCTGGATCAGGGTGATGGTTTTTCCTATAAAAATGGAAAGAAGCCATAAAATTTGTTAGATGTGGATGGCAGGAACACACATTTGAAGCCCGACAAGCCCAGCTACTCCACGCCAGAGAAAGACTGTCTGGATGCAACAGCCCAAGACTGGTGAGGCTGCTGCTCCATGGCCCCAGATCCAAGTGGCAGCAAGGCTGGAGACGTGTGCCCAGCAGACACAGAACACACATATCCCACTTGGAGGGACAGATACGTGGCTGGCCACACAAATCAGGACAGCAGCCACAGCCCCAGCCTGCTCCTGTCTCTGGCTGGACAGGATGGAAGTCTACCAGTGAAAATACATGTAAAATACAAGTAAAATCCATGTGGATGCTGCAGCAGCCATGTTTAGGCTCTCAGTCTGTCCAGGATATATAAGCCCCTGAGGCCACAGTCCCACTCCAGCTGCTGTGCAGCCAGGACAGGCTGCACTGGGCAGGGCATGGCCAAATACACTGACCAGCCACCTTCCTACACACAACACACAACCCTTTATTCCCCTACCCCTGTACTCTCAGTCCTCCCCATGTCACCATACTCCCTTTCTTATCCTACCCCTGGTTCCTCCCATTAAGTCCTGTGCAATCCCAAACTGCTTTTCCTCTGCACCCCACAACACATCCCAGCCCTTGCCAGCAGCCTCCTTAGTTCCAGAGATCTGCAGTTACTCCCCATGTCACACCTGCCTCACCATTTCCAGTGGAGCCAGAGCCAGGTCCGAGCAGCCCTGGGAGCCACATTCCCTGTGGGGCAATCACAGAGCTGCCCCAAGAGCCGAACTGACAGTGTGTGGACATGCCTGCATTTACACGTCCCACTATTTACCATATTAAGAGCTAAAGCTCCACTTCAAAGGAGGAACTAAAAGGGAGGAATTACAGAGGAGGAGATCTGTGTTTCCAGCAGCATTTCTGCACCCAGAGATGCTGACCAGCACCATAATGGTGGCAAAGGAGAAGTGAGAGGCTGTAGCTCTCAGCTCTGCAGGGCTGCCAACTCAGCTGCCCAGCCTGGATCAGGAGCTCAGAAAGCACCAAATGCATCCCAGTTCCCTCAGGCCACTACACCAAGTCCAGCACAAACTGAGCAGTGTCCTGATGGCAGGAGAGCAGGACCCATCACTCTCTGCCTCACATGTGTGAGGGGTGACCACAGCCCCCCTGCCAGAGCTGCCTGATGTGGAGCATCATCGCCAACAGCAATTCCATGGCCCAGTCTCATGGCCGGACTCACACAGCCCATCCTCATGGGGCAGTGTAGGGGCAGCCTGACCAGAGCCACGGCAGAGGCACCCTTGGATCAGCTGTGCCTACACCCCAAAACAACAGGTTACTGCTGTTACTGCACCAGGGCTACAGTGGCCACTGGCCAGGGCAAGCTGGAGCCACCCCAACTGGCAGAGGTGACAGCATGTCACATGTCCCTTCAGTTAATTCTCCCCACATGGCCCCTGTTCTTCCCCAGGGACAGTGCCCAGGGTGCCCTGCTCCCCTATGACACCGTCCTGCTTGGAGCTGGACTGGCCACAGCCCTTGGTGGCTTGGCTGGCATGGTCACCATGAGCTCAGCCCAGCTCCCAGCTGCTGTGGACACTGCCAGAGCTGGGACTGGGAGAGGAAATTGATGGTTATCTGACATCGACCAGCCTGGCCAGGCAGAACAAGGGGAGGGCACAGCAGCAGAGTTCCTGGGGCAGAGCAGTGGTGTCCAGGGTCAGTAAAGCCAGACCCAAAGTCATTGTCCACTTACCAACAGACAGCACCAACACTGTCTGAGCTGTTCTTTTAAAGGGGGAAACTGCTGAATCCCCTTGGCATGTTCCTGGGATCCCTTTGTGCCACCTGGCTTGGCTGAAGGGCAGCACAGGCTTTGCTGGATGGGAAAGACCCAGGACCAACAAAACACACCCCTGTTCCTGTGTCTGTGCTCAAAGGGTTCACTACCTGAGCTACAAAAGTAAGTCTAAGGCTCTAAGAAATATTGCAAATGACAAACACAAAAGGATCAGGAGCTTTGAAGAACTGGGGATGCATTAGTTAATGCAACTGTAAATTAACCCCACTGAAGCCCTCTGCAAACATAAAACAGGACTTCTGACTTTCTGACTGCCCAGCAAACTCAGAAACCACACCTTAGAACAGGCTTCAAAAGCCCAAGTCAGAGCAAGCCCATCCAGAGCAGTCTGTCCATGGCCCTCAACACAACACTGAACTGTGGTTCAGTGCTTCCTGCACCTGTGGGAGGAGACAAATCTTGTCGAGAAAGACAAGAATATCCCAGTGTTTCCACAGGAGAAGCAGGCAGCATTCCCTCTTGGCTCTGAGGCCAATCCCACCAGTCAGGAACATTCCAGTTGCTGACTTACCCCTCAGCAGGCATGGATCTGCTCTGGACTTCCTGAAGTCACAGACTTTTATATTTTAAAATCAGCTTGAGCTGCAATGGGGAACTACAGTTCCTGTAAGCACTGGAGCAGGACCTCACTCTGCAGGACCAGCAGCTCAGTTTGCTTGGGAACATCATCCCTGCTCTGAAAAAGTGTGAAACAACAGGAGAACATGGAAGTCATACTTAAGCTTCCAGTTTTGCAGCACTAGGCTCTTTCTGCCCACAGGATCTTCTAAGGCTTATTTCAGCAAGCAGTAGAAATCCACAGCATGCTGTGGATGATTGATTTTGGGGAGGAGGATGTTTGTTTATAGTCTTTCTTCTGTAATTATTTTTAGAAAGCAGCAGGTTTCCAAATTAGCACCTTGCACCTGCCCTCAGGGGCTTGGGCAATCCCCAAGGATGCAGCCCTTGGCAGAGGAGCTGTTTGCAGAGCCTTATACCCTCAAAAACCAGCTGGACATGCTGGGATTCTCTCCCTCTCCTTTCAGAGGTGTTTGCTTCTTGGAAGACTAAAAGTAGAGTCATAAGAGCATGTGAAATCCAGCCCCTGCTCTCAGCCCACCATGCTGGTACCTGCTCAGTACCTGGCAGCACCACCAGGATCACAGCAAAGGTATTTGGAGTCATATTTAAGGACCACAATTGCCCTCAAGTGTGTCTGGCCTCAAGTGCCAGTGTTCTGCTGCTATTGCTGATTCAATACAGCCTGGTGACGTTTCCAGCCATTCCAGGAACTTCAACGACCTACTCAAACCGTCCTTATTTTTGGTGAATCACCTCAAAGGCCCCCAGCCACGGTCAGCTGTGGAGACAAGTTCCCCTGCCTCAAACATCAGGGCTGGCTGCTACCCTGTCCTGCTGCATGCATCCCCTTGTCCCCACGGAAAGGGCTGGAGGAACGACCTCATTTCCTCACACATAAAGCAGAACGCTCTGAAATAATCTCTCCCACAAGGCAAGCTCATTTGCCTTTCAAATAAAACAACCATTGAATAATCTTGCAGCAAATGGCAACAGTGGCATTATCCCCTTGGAGATTCCAGCTGCAGGGCTTTGGGCTGGCCTTTGCCACAGGGTCTCCCAGCTGGAAGGAGCTGCTTTGGGAGGCAGTTTCCAATAGCAAAGGGAACTGGAACAGTTGCATTCCAAGCAACCTGACCTCTGATTTTCATCAGCTCGAGGAACATTTCAAGGTTGGAGCTGTAATGAACTGTAGGATGTTTTATTTGCACAGAGACCAAATGAAAATGAGCCCCAGTGACAATTCATACCGAAGACAATATGGACACATTGATTTTATGGATCACAATAATCACTTCACACACGATTCTTCTCCTTCTGCACACTGAAGGTCAAGATACCTGCACCACTTAGAGGCACTGCTGAGAAACCTACCCAAATTTTGTCATTCAACAGGAAAATCATACACATCAGAAATCACAGAGGCTTGGGTTGGAGAGACCTTAATGCTCATCTTTTTCCTACCCATGCCCTGGGCAGGGACACCTTCCACTATCCCAGGTTGCTCCAAGCCTCGTCCAACCTGGCCTTGGACACTGCCAGGGATGGGGCAGCCACAGCTCCTCTGAGAAACCTGTGCCAAGGCCATCCCACCCTCACAGGGAAGACTTCTTTCCTAATATTTAATCTAAATCTCACCTCTTTAGAACAATTTCTGCCTGTGCTATCACTATCTGCCCATGTGAAAAGTCACATGGCTCCCATAAATTTCCATCTAGACATGATGGGAAATGCCTGTGAAGATGCCACCTCTTGCTCTGACAGAATGACTGCCTTTAGGGTGCTGGAGGAGATTTAAAAGAAGTTTTATAGTGATTAAACAAAACAACTCCTGGAAAGCAAAGTCAAGTGACTGCATTTGTTCAGAGAGGCAGTTTATGGAAATGCTATAAATACCTCCTACCTCAGCGCTTTCCCTTTGTAAATCTCAGTAGAAGTGATCTTTGAAAAACTAAAAATCTCACCTTGATACTACAAAGAGATAAGAGACACACAAAAGTGGGCTGTGAGAGCCAGGGAAGGGCCACGGGCTCTCCTGCCAGTCCTCACTCCAAGCTGCAGGGTGACCCCAACACCAGCAGCATCCTGGCACAAGCAGCTCCCCAGAGAACAGCCCAAACCATGTGCCACCTCCGGGGTGGTGCCCAGGGAGCCCTGCAGAGTGATCAGCCCAGCAGAGCCCTTTGACTCTCAGATGATCCTGAGGAACACCAAGAACACTTCACCAGCTGCTTCTGCTTGTCACAGAGCCCACACACAAGTCAGGCTGTGCCTGTGTGTCAGGGGACACAATTCCCCAGGAGCTCCTCCCAGGCAGCAGCACCAGGGAAGAGCCTTCTCACCTGTTGTGACAGCCCTGCATAAACCCAGCCCAGACACTGAAATCACCCTCTGAAGGAGGGCAGAGGAGAAATTCAACATTCCCCATCCTCAGCAAGGCTCAGGCAGAGCAGCAGTGCTTGGGCATGGCTGGAATGGCAGCTGGACAAGGGGACCACTGCAGGCTTGTCACTTCTCCCACCGTATAATCCTCTGGTTCCCAGGACAGAGAGCCAGGCCCTGGGCTCTGTCCCACGGGACACCCTCACCTCACAGGGACTCCAGGCAGAGCCAGGAGCATCCCTGCAGTGTCAGGGAGCACAGCAGAGGGCAGGAGGGTCTGCAGCAGGGACCAAGGAGAGGTGAGGGGCAGCAGGCTGGGGTTACACCCTGACACTTCAAGGCAGGAGTGTCACTCCAACCACTGCAGCTGCTCCCACCAGCAGCTAAAGAAGATGAGCAGCTCTCACTCAGAATTACACCCCAGTCACTTTTCCTGACCCAGGGGAAGTGGCTATTTCCCTCCTGAACAGCATCAATTCACTTGTCAGATAGGCACAGAGAGGAGAGATGCCCTTCCTGAGTATCACTGCTGCCACAGAGGCTCTTCTGGAGCAGCCTCCATCCAGCCCCACGCTGCAGGTCCCCCTTGGCACAGCCGGCACTGGGTTTGCAGACTGCCTTTCAGCCATCTGGCATTTTGTTACACAAAGAAACAGCTTCTTAGCTTTAAGCAAACGCCCTCCTGAAAGCCCTCCCTGAGCAGCCAGGGAGGCTGTCACAGCATTAACAGACCTGTGCCAATAGATCTTTGCTGCCCAGCTGGGAGACACTTCCCAGTGCTGCTGCAGTGAGCATGCAGCCAGAGCTGTGAGACATTTGTTATCCCTTGCTCCTGTTCAGGTCTGGCACACCCTGCCCACAGCACTCCTGTGCACCACAAAGGCTCTGCTGGCAGGACAGTATTTTATCACCCATGTGTCCATCTGGTACTTGGTGTTAGGAAAAAAGGGACTGCCCTGCACTTGCCTGACCACTGCCAAGTGCGGCGTGTTCCTGCCCATCACTGAAATGAAAGAACTGGACATATCTGCAGAAAAAGGACCTCAGACTCGAGGGAACATCTCTCAAATGTTGCAGTCAGAAGCAAAGGCTCCCTCTGAACATCAGCTGTGTGCTTGTAGACTAACAGTACAGCTCTCATCCAGAAATGCACTACAAAATGCTCTGTACAACCATTTGTGTTCTCTGATCAGCAGTGACTGAGGCGCCCTCAGTGAGATCTGCAGCCCTGGTCACCTCAGAGCCACCACACAGGGTGTCCAGGGGTGCCTGAACCAGGCACAGGGGCACTCAGGGCTGCATGAGCCCCAGCAGCCAGTTCTAATCACAGACCCAGTCCCTGTACTTTGGGAGGGAACATTTAACCAGAGAAGGAAAGGCTAAGGGCTGTGAACTCTTTACATAAGGGACTTTGGATTTTTCAATGTACCAGAAGCATCATGGAGATGCTCCAATTTGGAACTGAAGCACAGAAATGACAATAAGAACTGATACACTGAGAACTATTACACTGGGAAGGCAAGGCAGGTTGCTTTAAAAAAAAAAAAAAAAAAAGCCACAGATTTAAAAGAGACATGAAGCAACAGAAGCCACCCGCCAAGAATGCTGGGGGTTAAAAATAGGGTACCTCACACTGCTAGCTCCTGACAGATCTGGCCATCCCTCCTCTCAGCACAGCCTGCTGCAGAGTCAGCAGGGACACAGCAGATGCTGCAGGGGACGCCAGCCACAGGCACTTCCAAACCCAGCTGCAGCAGCTGACACTGGGGCTGCTGTGTGTGCTGGAAGAGACACTGATTTCTCCCCACCCTCCCCAAAGTGATTGTCAAGGGTTTCTAAGCTAGTCGAAGCCATGGTGAGCAGCTCCACCCTCCTCCAACCACACATCCAGCAAGTGTCCTGCCCTGGGGGCTCAGCCAGATCTCCAACCCAGCCAGCGCAGGGCAGCAGCCAAAAGGAGCACTCCCTGCCTCTCCCTGCCCCAGGGGTTAATTCATTAACAACCCCCAAGGCCCCCAGGCACAACCATTCTGCCTCAAGAAGTAACCCCGGGAAAAGCCCTGAGCCTGGCCCCAGGAGGAGCAGAACTGCATCTCTGATGGGTGGGGCTGCCTGATCCCCAGGGACAGCGTGCCTTGCCAGCTCACTGCCCATTTGGTGCTGAAACACACTTCTTCCACAGAGGGGCTGAAGGGATGCTCCATCCGTCCAGTGCTCCTTTGCTTCGTGCTGGGACTCGGAATGTGCTTATCCCCTCAAAACCCCTCACTAATAAAGGCTGATGCTTTTCACAGAGGTGAAGCAGCAGAGATAGTGGGAGCCCAAGCTAACAGAGCCCTGGGATCTCTGATCAACAGCCACACTCCTGGTGTCCACCCAGCCCAGGACCCTGCACCAGGAGTGCAGCACCAGAGTCCCCAGCAGCACCTGGGCTGTCCTGCCAGGTGGGCACAAGAGAGCCACCAGTGATTCCTCCTGCTGCCAGGTCCTGCCTGGCTCCTCTAGCTCTGCCAGGGCAGCCAGAGGAGCTGAGAACACACCCAGGCAGGCCTGGAGCTCGATCCCCTGGCCACACACAGCCCTTCCCCAGCCAGACCCCTGCACATGGGCACCCTGCAGCACAGGAGGGTGAGCACAGGCCACGAGAGAAGGGCCAGTGGAATTCTAGAGAAGGGCCAGTGGAATTCTAGAGAAGGGCCAGTGGAATTCCAGAGAAGGGCCAGTGGAATTCCAGAGAAGGGCCAGTGGAATTCCAGAGAAGGGCCAGTGGAATTCCAATCTCATGGCAGATTTTGCAGGAGTAGAAAGCTCTGGGTGACAGGGGCCCAGCTGGGCTTTAAGGCCACACCATTTCTCCTTGCTGGCCTTTGTTCAGAGGATGCAGAAATGGGGTCCCACAGTGCTAAGGAGCCACCAAGTTGCCAGACCCAGGATTTGCTGCACCACCCAGCAGCCTGCTTGCTACAGACTCCTCCTCACTCACAGCTCCAGAGGGCTCTGAGCCCGGCCTGAGCCATGGCAGGCACAGGGGAAGGAGCAGGTCCCTGGCTGCAGCACACTGGGGATGCCAGAATGGAGGGGTTGAAACCTTCCTGTGCACACAGCAACTGGAACATGGGAATAGGGAACATGGAGAACCCACACTGCTGCTTTTTCTGTCTCTGCAGAAGGCAAGGAAGCCCTGCAGATACCCTGCCTACACATCTGCACAGAGCAGCCAGTCCTCTTGAGAGGGCCATCAGGAAGGGGCTCAGCTCTGAACCATCCGTGCCACAGAAGGATTTCTAGAGAGAGCAGGCACTTCCATCAGCCCCTGGAACAGGTCACATGGACATTCCTGCAGCCAGTGGCAGGTAAGAGAATGCAAGACTGGACAGAATGGAGCACACAGAACCTCACTGAGCCTGCCCAGCAGCTTAGCATCCACCACACCCAGGGCTCCAGGAGATACCAGGACCACTTCAGAACTACATGGACCACAGCTTAGTAACCACGTATCAGCCAAAAGCCCTCAGACAGTGAGACAAGCTGTGCTGAAAGGTGCTGCCACAATAAGAGCAGCAGTCCTTTCTGCTGATGCACTGAAGCATCATCCACTTCATCTTCCTGATGCAGGGACCTGTGCCTGCAGCATCTCACCCAGATGTGGCAAATAAAGCTCAGCAGCAGCACAAGGAAGTGCCCACTGGACTCGACCACACACAGAGCTGATCAGTGCAGCAGCACAACCATGCAGTGTACAGGACAGCTCTAACACCGTCAGCCAGCAGGTCAGGGACCTGCTAGCACAACAGGAGAGGGAAAACACAACTGAAGATATGTAGAGATTTGCATTCCAGAGAGTATTTCTAGGAATGGCACTTCTTGCAGGCAGGTCCCATCCCTCCTGGCTTTTAAACACTCATTGTGGCAGTCCCAAAATGTTGATTCTGCCAAACTGGGACTGCAGGGACAGTTCTGTCAATTGCACTCTGCAGCTTTGTGTCTGGGCTGGTTTGGGCTCTGCAGCCCCCAGTGTCTCTAGGAGAGAGGCATGGGACATGCCAGACCATGGATAAGAAGCAGAGGGGGAAGGAACTGTGTGCCACAGAATTCCTGTCCCACAGCAGTAACCAGTCCTTGTGTCCCTCTCCCTGTTTACTGCTGCCTTTTCTGCAAGGTTTGCTCAGGGTTATCCAGCACAGACATGGAATTAGGGCATAAACGTGAACCAGACAGGAATTAGCCAGTGCCACCAGGTGACAGGCTGCTCCCCTATCCCTCCTCCACATGGGGTGTGATCCGGCTGCTCTGCAAAGCAGCACACTGCAGGGAGGAGGGGATGCTTTGGGAGGAGACACCTAAGGAGTGATGGCAAATCCTCCATGCACCCACTACTGTAGCCACTCCTAAGTGCACCAAGGGTATTAGCATTAATCATCCAAGTTTAGGGAGGTCTTTTTAGGTTTTCTCCAAGCTAGCAGTTTCTAGAATCTCCTGCAGAAGTAAGATCCACCAGCCAATGATGGACTGTGTGAAATATCCTCTCCCTTCACTATCACTTCATTTCATGCACTGCCACATAACTTGGAGGATGGCATATGTGGATGCTTTTAATTCACTTCCCTGCCACTGCAGAAGTCCAGGGAATCTCAACACACCTCCTCAAAGTCACAGCCAGTCAAAATCCATATGGCCAGAAATGGCTGGAAACCATGGCAAACCGAATCTTTCTATCTATGTCAGAGCTCAGCAGCTCAAATGGGCTATTTTAGGTTATGCTGATGGCTGAAGCCCCAAATCCAGTCATTCCCAAGCATTTGCTCACGTGTCACACAAGACACATCTCAAGTTCCCTCATGCAGGCAGCAAGATGCACCTTGGGCACAGCAGTAAGTGCAATAACCCCAGTCTTGCCATCTCAGAAAAGCGAGTGTGTCAGCCCAGCATGGCAAAACAGCACTGTGGCTCTGTGAGACCACCCATATGCCTCCCTCTCAGCCCAGGGACCTCCCCCCAGCCCACCAGGAACCACTTTGTCCAGGACTTTTCCACAGCTCCAGGAACAGGAGTTCTCCCCTACAGAATCACACCCAAAGCTTTGGGACAACCAAGCCCACCAGCGTGGTCCCCAGAAGGTTTTGCAAACACTCCCCAGCTGCTCAGGCATTACTGGCACATTCCCACTTATGGACAGCCCTGGAAGCAGGGTGGAGGGGTTACCATCATTTTAAGTGTGCCACTAAACACTGTTCACAGAAGAGTTGGCCAAGAGGGTGCTGAAAACACTGATGGCAGCCAGCAGCTTGTCAGCACAGAGCGTGATAACAGGAACAGGCCTGTGCTGATGGCAGCAATCGCTGAGTTTCCCAGCACAAATGGGGCTCCCAGGGAATTGCTCCATCCCCGAGAACACGAGCAACCAACAATTCTGTAGCCTACCTAAAATTTTGAGAAATTGCCGCCATTACTGCCAACAAAACCCCCCTCAAGGTAAGAATTAATCTCTCCATCACTTTGTTCAGCATCAGGATTTTTATCACAGTTTTCAGTCACTGTATCCCAAATTTTACACACTGTATCCCAATTTTACCTGATGCAGGAAATCTGCTGCTCTCCCTTGCTCACGGGAAGATATTCTGCTGGTTTAGGCAAGGGCAAGCATTTAGTGATGGCAGCAGGAGCAGCAGAGGTGGTTTTCCCAGGACATGATGAAAAACCCTCCCCACACCCAGATGACTAGGGATTCTTTGTAAGCTGAAAACAAACCCCACCCTGTAGCCATAGGGCCAGGGAAAGCACATGTGTCAGCAGCTGAGGAGACAGCAGTGAACAGTCTCTGCACCTCGGAGATGGGAAGGCATCAGGCTGGACTCATCCCACAGAGAAAAATTCCAGCCTTTAGTCAACAGTCTTTCCACTTGGACAGTGGCTGTCTGGCAGCCAGCACCCAAGATTTACATCTTCAAAGCTACAATCATCAAGAGGTTTTAATAGCCAGATTCAATTGAAGCTATTTCCTCCCTTAAGTATGTACAAACCAAGATGTGGCAACATTATGCTAATACTGAAGAATCAAAGTCAAAATTGCTGGGAAACTTCTGTTGGCTGAGGCACAGGATAAGCTTTGCATGTTAGAGAAAGCTGCTCCATATTCTATTTCATTGTTTAACATGGCATTATCCATAAGATTAAAAAAAAAAAATCACATGAACAAACACAGAAAAGGCTGTAGCAGGCTGCTCCCTCTCCATTAGCATTAATTTGACAGTGGTTCAGCTGTTGCAGCACAGTCTGGTCTGATCTGGAGAGGAAGTCCTCAGTCTCAGAGAGACAATTAAGCAAATATTCCAACCTTTTATTCCCTTTGGGTAGGGTGCTAGGAAGCTTTGGAAAGCTGTGCTCATCTGAACTAACCATGGACCCTGCAGAGCACAGAGCTTTCCTCCCTGGTGACAGGGGCATGTCCCCAGTGCCACTGCTCACACTGTTCCCTACGAATTTCAAGTATCACAAGCACTCCCTGAACAATGGGTGCCCCAGGGGAGGGGGTATCCGGAGCAAACCCGGCACTCTCTGGAGCACTTTGTCTCAGGAAGTGAGCAGGCATTGCCCAGAGCCACTGTGCAACTGCAGCTCTGAAACCAGAGAGCACAACAGACCCCAGGCGTGCACCCAGAGCCTTCTCCAAGCACATCTGAGGCTCCAGGGACCTACAAAGCTTCCAGCCACCACCAAGTCTTCATCTTCACAGCCTCAGTCTGCCTTTCCTGCAGGCTCCAAAACACCACATTTCTGCTTCACAGGCCTGAAGAGTCCGCATAAGCTTTCAAGAGGCCAGACCAGCACTTAGCCACAAGTACGGGTGGCAGGTCTGGATTCAGGGGTGCAGTACCTGTTTGACCACACACCCGGCCCCTCCAGCTTGCAGAACCTGCCATGAAGGTATTCCAAGGATCTGAGACAACTAGGAAAGGGACACAAGAGAGAGGCCAGAGCACAGCTCTATTCACCACATCTAGTGAACAGATTCAGTTTTAGGCCACAGAGCTGAAGGCACTGGCTTAGTCATGCTGTTCCCATGGCACTGGGACCTACTCCCTTCTGTCCCACTGTCTGGAATTCAGAATGGGACAATGACTCCCTGGCCTTCCAAGGAGGGTTATCAGTAAACACCAGCCTCCCTCAACAGCATTAAACGTCACCAGAGCATTCCCTGATGCTTTCAGGAACCTGCTCAGTGTGGAACAGACCATTTTCCTGCCTTGGAATCTATGTGCCAAAAGCCTTCTTGGCTTCATTTCCCACCTTGCTTATATTTATTCCTGTTTTCAAACGAGTGATCTCCTCTGCCTCCACTCCTTTCAACTTAGCAGTTGTGTAACTCCAGCTACAAAACAAAAACCATCTACACCAAATTCAGAAATCTTAGAGTGTTCTGCAGGATATTCCAAAAAGCTTCCTCCCAGTACTTCACCCATAAACACCAAGTACCAACCAGCAGGTGAAGCAGAGGCATTTTGGCTTTTCCTGATCTGTGGCTTGGCACTGGATGGTAGAGGGTGAATGGCAGGACAGAGAACAGGTAACAAGTGATTTAGAGTGGCATAAGAAAGGTGATGAGAATGATCTAGGCAGTCTGTTTTGAAGGTGTTCCTGCAAGAGACAGTTCACCAGAGGTGTCTTTGGAAGAAGTCACTCCTTGCTCAAGCACAGCAATGGCATCTTCCCACAAAACAGTGTTCACTTGGTCTCCCAGAGCCTGAAGGGCCTCCAGAGCTTGCTGGAAAACAGCAGCCCAGCTATTTCATAGTCCAAGGAGCTCTAAACAGATCATGAACAGCCTTGAAAGAAGCCTATCCACAATGCTCCCTCTTCCTGCCCATGTTCAGTTCTCCCTTCCAGCACGTTCCAGGTGCTCTCAGGCACCCACAACCACAGTCAAAAGGAGCACTGGGGTTCTTAGGAATGCAAAGCCCCTGCTCCAAACAAGCACCTTAGTCAGTTCTAAAGTGACCTAACCAGAAAGCACAGTGGGGCCCTGGCACAAATGTGGCATCTGCTGGACTCAGTCTAACAGAAAACATCAGTCCAAGTGACGTTCCAGATGGGAATTTATGGGGCTTTTGCCACAGGTCCTCAGAGTTACAACCCTGCCAAGAGCTGTGTGCCAGCCTTTGAGGGCTCTCTGAGGTTCAGCTGCCTGGTGATGCTCTAACCATGTCCATACCCATCCCTTCCCTTGCTCCCAGCCCAGGTCTCAGTGCTCTGGCAGCTGCTACAGCTCCAAAGCACATACAGCAAGTTCTTCCTGCAAGGGCAGATGGAGGGAACAAATCAAACTGCTCCTTGCAGACACCTCCTCACCCAACCAAGCCAAAATGGTTTTGGAGAGAACCGGCTCAAGATTTCTAAAACCTGACTACCAAGAACTGACACAGCAAGGAAAAGATGGTGCCATCAACTCTCCAGGAAAAATCCCATCTCTACCCTTCTCTAAAAATCCCAGCCAAACTGTGAAGATTGCCCAAGGCTGGAGTTATTCCTCCACTTGGCCATCTCCCCACACTTGGCCTGGGAACAATTTTAGACTTGGAATGCATTATTGCATTCAAGCAGCCACTCCTTCTTGTGCCAGTTGTCCAACCCCCAGACCAGCTGGAGGATGAAATTCCTAGGAACATCAAAATGCCAATCTTTGGATTCAGGGCTTTCCAGGGCAGTCACCAGCTCGATCTCTGCTGTGTTCAGCTCAAAGGCATTGCTGAGAGCAGCTACTGTGGCCTCCCAGGACAGACTGACTGTGTCAGCAACTTGGGGTGAGTCCAGCAAGTGCTTTCACCTGAAGTGGCCTAGTGAAACAAGAACCACCAGCCAAAAATAACCCAACAGTGAGGGCTGACACAGCCCCAGGGCAGCACTGAGCTTGTGGGATACAAGGGTGGGATCAAGGAGTAGGTCTCCAAGTATCTGCCCAAAGGGTTTGTTTGCCAGAAGGAATCCTCCATCATACTGTGGCAAAATACACCAGAACACTGTGCCACTGTGGGGGCACATGGCTGGGAAGGCCTGAAGGACACTGCTCTGCCCTTGTCACTCCAGGGTGAGGCACAGAGCACACATACCCAGGCACAGACCCTCAGCACATCCAGTGGCCCCAGTGTCACCTGTACAGGGACTGTGCACTTGGGGCCACTTCTGATGTCTGTGACACCTCGTTGGGAAACAAACCCACCCAATCCCTGCTGCTGCATTTTCCTGGAAAGCACTTTCAAGAAAACATCGGGTTTGTTTACATAGCAGAGGCCCAGTTTCAGAGGAAGAGCTGCCCAGTCAAGTTTCTTGGATCTGAGCCGTGTCAGAAGCCTCAGGACAGACACAGTGGATACTGACTGAAGATGGAGGTCAGTGGAACAGAATGACTCCAAACAACTCCTCCATAGGCCTCTGGCAGTCAGGCAGGACCAACACTGGGAACCTGCTGTCAGCAAGAGATTGATCCAGCAGGGAGGAGTCCAGTCCAGCGCTGGAAGCACAGAGGGCTTAAACTCCCACTGCAGCCCAGGCTACTGGAGACCTGGAGCTCATACTGCAGGAATAACTGTCCTCCTCAATACACCTAAAAAAAGTCTGCTCTCAGCTCTGTCACTACATGATAGCAAGAGAAAAAAATGTCCTTTATCCTCCAACATTCTTTCCAAGGCCAAAAGCAGCTACAAATGCTTTTGAAGATAGAATAATGGTAAACTGCAGGAGGCAAAGGTGGGACAACAATGAATAAGAGCCTTTAATTTTCACATCTGACTTCTCTTGTTTCCAATGGCACAGAGCTGGTGAAGAGCTGGCAGATCCTGGACCCCAGTCTGAGGGGGCTGGTGCACCCCAGAAACATGCTGGGCAGCCACTGCCCCACAGGGCCCCCACACTGCTGCAGGGTGGGGCTCCACCTGCTCCAGGAGCATCCCAAACCCACTGGCGGTGCCAGCTGCTCAGGGATTAGCCTCTTGTGGCCTTTCAGGGAGGCAGAGCAGCTTGGCCAGCCCTTCCCACAGTGCCCATTCTCCACATGCTATGGCTGGTGCCTCCAGCAGCACCCTCACACCAACAACAAATCCTGTTCTCAGGGGTGTTTCTATTCCTGTCCCAGACATGCAGCAGACACACGATGCCTATGAGATGACAGCAGACAAGCTTCATACCTACAAGCCCAAGGCTTGAGATGGGAAAGACAGCTCTGCATTAAAGCAGCCATAGAAAAGAACCCAACAGCCCCCTTTTAGCAAGAGATTCAATTCTATTCTTTAGCTGTAACCATGACACAGAGCCAGCTGAGGAAACAGAACAACACATTATTTTGGATACTGCTTAGTAAACTCATGCGTGGCCAGTTATCCAGTTGTGGGAACATGGATGTGAGTAGGCTTGGAGGGAGCAGCAGAGCACTTGCAGGGTTATTTCACAGCAAGCTCACAGCAGTTTGCATCATCTCCATCAGGAAATTTCCATGGACTGCAATGTCAGCAGCTTTGCTGCAACACACCTGGGAGAATCTGTGAGATGCCACCTCCCTGCCACAGGACTGTCCCCTCCTACTCTGGCCGCTTACAGACACAACCACCAAGACAGTTAGAGGAGGCATTTCCTCAGCTAATTGCTAATTACATTAATCGATATGACATCTGACTCAGCTGCTCTAGAGCCTGCTGGAAGCTGGGCCTCCTTCTCCCTGTAGGAGGAATGCCTTATCCATGGGGAGAGGGTGTAACAGCAGTGAGTCACCTCACAGACACAGCAGGCCAGCCCTGGGACAGGAGTGAAGCCAGCACAGCCTCCCGACTGCAGGAGGATGTCTGTCCTGGGCTGGCAGTGCTCCAGCACCACACAGGTGGCCTGCACAGGGTTAACACTGCCAGCATTCTTGAGATGGGATCCATGGACAGAGGATCACAGTCAGAACTGCTGAGCTCAAAGGAAAAATGGAAAAAGTAGCCCAGGGTTAGGGTGGCACAATACAGAACATAAAACTGCTTGCTCTCTGCACTGCCACACGAATGTTACAGCCACAGGGCCCAGGGACAGCAGCAGAGCCAGGGTCCTTTCCCTCCCACCTTCACCTGAGCCCCCTCAGTGCTGAGCAGCCACTGCCCATGCCCAGGTGGGCACACAGCCCCCAGCCCATTGCAGGGAGCTGGGGGCTCAGGTCTGGGCTCTGGTAACATTCCACTCAGGAAGGACAGATGATCCAGGCAACTCTTGGAGAAGGCATTCCTAGGTCTGGAACCCAAGCATGTTCCAATTTACAATACAAATATACTAGTATTGTGATAGGTTAAGTACCAGCTGTCCTGAAGGCCAGGATGACACCCCAAATCCAGCACACCCTCCCCATGCTGCTGTGTGGCAGGACATGTGCCTGGCACAACAGTGTCTCCCCCAGGACTATTCAGCTGAAGTGTTTCAGAAGTGCTCCCTGTTCAGAATTCAGGGACAGAGTTCAATGCTGTGGCAGTGCTGAAGGAAACATCTTGATACAACTATACTGGGAGTTTGGCTTAGCTGATAAATTTTTCACAGGAACACCAGTGCACGCCAGTTCTGCAGGCACAGATGTGCACACAGCATTTCAGTCAGTGGTCAAGAATGGACTGGGAGGCTGACTATCCCCTTCTAAACCAAAACCACCCTGGAATTTGTCTTACAGACTTCAGTCTGAGCTTTCTCTTTGCTCATTTCTGCTGTGATTTTGTAGTATGAATATGATTTAGGGGAAATTTTAACAGGGTATGAATTCACGTGATGGCTGGGAATCTCACCTCAGCAGGCTGCCTTTCCTCCCTTCTGTTCTATCCCAGGAGGCCTGTGCCCCAGCTCTTCAATACATGTAGCACTCTGAACACAGAGGAAGGCACAACAGCACTTCCTAAAGCTAGAGATAGGCTCTCATGAGCAAATGATCCTGCAGTTCCTTATCCAGGCTGTAATCAGAGGAATAATGCTCTCAGGTATCTAAGCAGAGAACTCCTTTATGGTTTAATTCAGCAGCCCCTGCCAGAATGAGCCACTGTGCTTTAGGCTTTAGCTCTTGCACACCAGATGTCAGGAGTTTCAAAACCCTCAAGTTATTTGACATTTAGATTTTCCACATACAATGCATATTCTCTGTAAGGATCAGAACAATCCTTAGTTACTGTTAGTGGTAAGAGCAATAAAGTGCAAAGAGCAACGCCATGGAATAATAATTGCTTCTGCAGTGTGAAAGCTCTCAGTCTGGCTGGGGCAGGTTTCAGTCAGACTTTGTCCTGCCATGTCCCACTGGCATTCAGAGTGTGCAGTCCCTGGACAGAGGGAGCGCTGGCTCCCTGAAGGTACCAGGGAACAAGAAGACAAACTGACCAAACCTGAAGGTACAACCTGAAACTCTGGAGAGAGAGCACACTCCAAAAATCCCCAAACCACTAAGAAGTGTAGGTTTCCCTATATTAAGATGACCCATCCCTGTCCCCCTTCCTGCCAGTGAGCAATGTGGGGATCTCACTGTGGGCAGCCCACCAAGGTGAGCAACAAGCATCTGCTGTCCCTCCAGAGCAGAAACACAAACACACCCACAACACCAGCACACATTGTAAAGCAGCTGCACCCTGAGGAGCAGGTGCAGAGCTGGAATCACACTGCTTCAAGAGTCATTTCCCGTATGTTTGAGAACATGGGCCCAGATTTCACGCCCTGGTGCCTAACAGGATACCAGGTAGCAGTTCAGATGTATTAAGCATTCTGTTTTACCAATACCAGAAAAATCAGGCTTCCCAGTCAGAAACTCCTTACTGAGGAAATTCACCTGCTTATCAGTCAGAGTTCACGATAAAGCCAGCTAAGAAATTTATTCATAAATCTCACCTGTGCAAGAGGAAAAAGGAGTTCTACCTTCAGTTTTTAGTTACTGGAACATGCAGAAACTGTGCAAAAACCAGAGTTCCCATATGCACAAGTTCCACTGCAGAACATGCAGAGTTCCCCCTTCAGCAGCTCCTGCTGGACTATTGCCTTCCTACATTTCTGACTGTAGCTACTTGAAAACCCCAACTCTGACCTTCACTGCTTAGAGATGGAGGAAAACAGCAACCAAGAGTTCAGAACTGCAGTCAGTGCTTCCCAGCAAGAGAACTCCACTGGCACCCTTCCAAGCCTGTGCACTGGACCTCAACATGTTACACAAGGCCAGCTCCAAAAGCAGGCAGCCATAAGCACCACGCTCCAAGGGCAGGGCCAGGTCTGGCAGGAGTCAGCTGTGCTACAGATGGATGGCTCAGAGAACCTCAGTACAAGAGGCCAACTGAACAGGAGCCACCAGCCCTTCAAATAAAGAAATCTGTTGGCAACCTGAAGCCAGGAGAAGATGCGGAACCGGTGAGCTCAGGTGTGCCCACGGTGCAGCACACAGGTATTCCCAAACCAGCACAGACCAGCCTCTCCTCCTGAGGAAAACCTGGGCATGGGCTTAAGCACAGATTATGGCTTCTGCAGGTTACTCAGAATCCCAGAATGATCTGGGCCAGAAGGGACCTTAAAGATCATCCAGCCCCATCCCCTGCCACAGGCAGGGACACTTTCCACTAGCCCAGACTGCCCCGCCTCTGTGGCCAGGTGTGCAGGCTTTCCAATTTACCAGCCATTCCCAAGTTTTTGGCAATCCTGCCAAGAGGATTAAGCACCAGTCAGCCTGAAGAGAGTTAAACTGTCAGCTCAGCTTTCAGCACCAGGAGCAGAGGTGTCTGACAGCACTGCCAGCTGTGCTTCCCTCCGAGCTCCAAAGTTTCTCACAGCATTGCACAACACGCAGTGCAGAAAGTCTGCCTAAAATATGCAAATATTACTGACACACAAGTGATTCACAGCCCTGAAGTTTATCACTGGCTGGAGAAGATCTTTAAGACTGAAAACAACCAAGTGCCACCCTTGCCCACTGTGCCTGCCTCACATCAGTACCCAGAGTTCAGTGAGTATAAAGAGCTCAGGCACAGGTACCTCGGCTCACTGAGCCATCTTCCTTCTGCTGAGGGCTTAGAAAAGCACAGACAATACAAAGAGCAAATGCATTTCTCCCCAAAGCTGCAGGAAGGACTCTCTTGTCTTTTGCCAATCACTGACCAGTCACCAAGAGGTAAAGAGACACCAAGGGAGAAGTCCTGCTCTTGTGTGGCAGCTTGCCCAGATGGGAACCTCAGGCTTCCACACATTCCACAACTTCACTTTTCTACTCATCTGCCTAAAAGCATCTGCCAGCTCTGCAGCCTCTCCTGTTTGCTTTGAGCACAAATCCATATTTGTTAACCTCCGTGTCTGGGTGATGCTGGCAGGAGCTATCACCTGTACATGAGTACCCAAGGCCATGGCTGCAACAGGATCGGGCAGCTCTGCTTTCACAGCCTTTATCAGAGATCACACACAACAATTGGATGCCTGCTGCAAGCCAGGACCTGGAGACAAGCAATCTGTTGACTTGCAATCGGAACAAGCACTCGGTGTCACAACCCTGAACCAGCTCCTGCTGCAAGAATCCTGCAAACTTCAGTGCTGGGAATATGCCCACAGAAACTTGTAGCAATTTTTAGTACTTCACCTTTCAGACATTTCTCTGTATCTTGTATATTTTTGCAGTTATTCTGTAAAAATTGTCTGTGTCCACTCACTCTTCCTTTTTAAGTCTGGACACTGCTTACCACCTTATAGGTGACCATCTACTACAAAGACATCTTTTAAAACTTGTTTGAATACAGGTCTGAAGTTCAGAGAACTTAGCAGAACACTACATCAATTTGCAGAATATCAGGTTTTTTGTTTCTGTTCCCATCCCCAAACACTCAGCCTGCCTTGGCTGGCACCTCAGGTTTTCCTTCTTTTCCTTTTCCAGAGGCTAACTGAGCTCACCTGAGGGGTTCGAGGAACTTGCAGGTCCTGAGGGAAGGGGTTTGGCACATGGGAAATGACCTCACCCAATGCATTTGCAAGGCTAAAACACTGGCACTGCAGCCCAGGGGGGTCTGTGCAGTCCTGCAAGGGAAGCAGATAACAGTTAATCCTCTAGAGCTCAAATCTGGGGGATAAGGAACTCCACACAGCCTTATTCTGAGAGAATAAGCCATTTCACAGTGATTTGCTCATGTAATAAAGGAATTTGATGAGGTTAACTGTTTAGACAAGCCCATGAGTAAGGACAGAAGGACTAGTTTCCTTCCAGGAAGCAACCTATTCATAGCCTTTAATGGAAATCTCCAAATACTCGGGAATTTGTTGTTTTGCTGTATTAAGGGAAACTTAATCTCACCCTTCCCATGGATGTAGTTCTCTACACACACTGAAAATGGATAACACACTACAATACAGCTAAACCTACAAACCATGCACAGTTTGTAAGTGAGCTTTTAACTCCTTTCCTAACAGTCTCTGTCTGCCCACTGCAGCCATTAACAGTGTCAATCCCAGACCCTCATGCAGTTATTTTCCCTCTACAGTACCCGGAGTGAGGGAAGTCAGAGTCAGGGAGCCTTGGAATGGCCTCGCAGCCACTAGGACAGATGTGACCAGCATCAGGAGAGAATGAAAAACATGTCCTCTCTTCTGTTTTTTTAAGCAATGCTGGTTAAAAAGCAGATTTTAGCATCTTTAGCCAGACAGCAGCTACTTTTAAAACAGTAGCATTATGAATTAACATGATTCAAATGCAACTGGTCTTTTCCCCTAAACAGGCCACGTTATCAAATGTTTCAAGGGAACAGACAAGGTGAAAAAAAACTTTGTTTTCATGCTATGGACTGTTGTAGCCTTTCATCCTGAAGACCCAGCAACTCAGAAGAAAAATTAGCCAAAAAAAAAAAAAAAAAAGAGTCTGTCATCAGAACTGAGAACTGCTGGAAAACAGTTTTGATCTTTTCAGGAAAACAGCCAAAAATTTCTCACACACTGAAAAAGTCAATTTGTTTGAGCTTCCACATTACACAAAGTTTTGTCCTTTTCGCCTGAACACAAGGTTGCTTGAAGAAAGCAAAGCTCAAGGGAGTGGATGTACTTGCCAAGGAAGTGTCAACCCTGAGAGATGATAACTCAGAGCAGCCCCAGCCAAACTGTGCAGGTGCCATGCACAGGTCCCTGCTGAGCAGTGGAACCAGCACACAGTACTAGGAGAGCATCCCAACCTCACCAGAGATATCTGACAAACAGGGGAAATCTGCATGTTCATCCCTCAATATCAAACATTACAAACAGAACAGTTACAGGTAACAAGCCTATGTGATGGGTACGACAGAGTCCTGTCAAAAACAAGGAATAACTGGAAAGCATCAGCTCCCTGCTTGCCAGGCCAGGCCCTGACACCACCCTGCCTCCCATTAATCAGGAGGAAGTTAGTTAATATTTGAGTAGGCTATTACAGCTCAGGGCAGAAGATCGAGTACACTGTGCCATGCTCTCAACTAGACTCTTTACAAAAAAATTAAAACAAGACTGAAATTAAATGTACAGCAAAGAAATTAAAACAAGAGCAGAAAACAAATGTACAGCAAAGACTGTCCAGGGCAGAATACATCCTCACAGTGTTTTGGTGACAAATCATGGTATTTAGGAAACTGGTAGTTCCCTTCATTTTGGTGGAATAGAATTAAACCACGAACTAAGCCCAGTTCTCTGCTACATCCCTGCCTCTGCTGAGCTCACAGCAGTGTTGGCTCTCCTGGTCTCAGCATTCAGCTCACCCCACTGTGTGCTTCCACAGAAAAAACAGCAGTCTCAGAAGTGCTGGAAAGGCAGGAGGCCCCAAAAAAGCTCCTCCAAGTCACAGCCTGGTGAAACACCAGCTTTTCTGACTGATGACAGAGCTGACAGCTTGGTGTACCTGTCCCCCAGCCTGGCACTATGCCCAGGATGTGGCACAGTGGGTGCCTGGGTTTTCAGCACCACAAGCATTTGCCAACAGGGCCCAAGTGCAGCAGCACAGCAACTGCTGGACATTTGGGGCTTCCTGATGCTAATTTAAGCGAGCTCAACAACACACAAGTAGATGGAGACAGTTTTGAGAAGGAGGGTATATGAGATCTTTTCTGCCATCACCACTGCGGTAACAGCCTTAAAATCACAGCTGTAATTCAGGCTCATTTCACAGCTCCATATCTTCCCTCAAGTCTATTGAGCTGTTCCACTTTTTGCTCCAGCTATTGATTACTGGGGTGGATGGGGTGAAGGGCAACATGAGTAACTGCCTCCCATGCCACATCTCATGACATCATGACTGTCTCCATGGTGACACAGCAACACAACTGAATCGAAACAGGAGGAGGCCAATTAGAACAAGAAAGCTCTTTTGTGGCTGGATCCATAGTAATTAGCAGAAATAAGAGAAGCCATTATTAAAAAGACATTGTTGTAACAATAAAAAGCTTGCTTTTAGCTTGGCAGGTGAACCCCAAATCATGTATCTAAAACATCCCTTCTAGACAGGAAAACCCATGATATCACTGCATTCCCAGTGCCACAGAACGCTGAACGCAGCCTGGATCCAAGAGATCAGTTTTCATCTCCTCTCAGGTTGAGTTCTCCTCTCCACTGGAGCCTGCTCACATGCTCAGGAGGCTGCTCAGCCCTTGAGCTCAAGCAGAGCCTCCAAGCTGAGGTGCCTTTCAGCCTGCCACAATTAGCACACACGTGTGCGGGGGCACACACAAAAGAAACCAACCCCAGGCCGCCAATGCACAGTGACTCACAGCAGCCAAGGCTCCAGCTTCAGGGATGAAGCACACTCAGGTTTGGGATGGATGATATGAACAAGATCTGGACCCTCTAAATGTCTACGTTTTGTTTTCAACCTCCAAACGAGACACACACAGGAGCAGTCTCAGCCAAGCCAGTAACACTGTGACAGCGCCAAATCTGACTCCAGCTGATCTGCACTCCCCATCCTATGGTGCAGATTGATCAGGAAGCACTTGCTGCAGTCCCAGAGATGAGGCAGCTGCTCTGTTGCTTCAGAGTGGCCAGAAGCAATATACAGCTCTAGGAATTCCCCAGGGAGAACAGCTGCCTGGAGTGCTCCACAGCCAGGCTGTCAGCCTGAGGCAGCTCCACTTTGGCCATACATTCAGCCCATTAAATACCAGTGACATGCCCTACACTCACCATATTTCTCTTTTCTCAATCAAGCCTAAAAACTGCAGCAGGTGGGAACAATCTGAGCACAAACTTCCCAAGAAGGGAAGCCTGGAGGTGTGAGGCACAGTACAAAGTCAGGGCACGTGGAGCAAGGAGAGCAGCACCCAACACAGCCACTGGAGCACAGCAACTGCACACACTGCAGCTTAAACCTCCACGGGTAACGCTGCTTCTCACAGCTCCTGGGAGCAGCCCTGCTGGGCTCCTCTCCCGCAATTCCATGGGAAAGTGAGGCATTCAGTGCTAGCAGGCAGGCAGAGCACACAGGTCCCTGGTACTGGCACACTCCTGGCATGTGGAGGCAGGGCAGCAATCTGCTTGGCAGCTGCCCTCTGATAGGAGGCACAGCTGCCCAAAACTGAGTCACCTTAGAAAAAAAAAAAAGATGCTGAAAACCATGACACCATCACACTAAGAATTAGGATAAATTAGATTTAACAGGTGCCCTCAACAACCTCTGCAGAAGCATTTTTCAGTCATAATCCATACAAGTGAGAGTCTTTGTACATAACCCTTGTACCAGCCCCTGCATCTGTCAGGTGAGGTTATTTCACATGCAGCAGCAGAACTTGAGGTAAGGCACTAACAGTGACTGGAGTTCTTGCTGGGATTCATCATTAAAAATGAGCCATCCTATGGCACATGCCTGAGAAATGGGACAATGGGACTCCCTCAAGCCACTGTTGCCTCTGAACACAGTTGGTTCAAGGAGGAGACACCTTCTGGCATATGGCTCCTGCAGAGCTGCACCTGAGTGGCTCCAATTTCCAAACGATGGAGACTGACCCTTCAAAAGGTTTGTGTTCATTTTTTAGTACATTCTGGACTCCATGTTCCTGCTTTACCAGCTCATTCACCCAGATCTGCAATCACATGCACCTGCTGCCTGCACACACACCATCACCCACACCCAGAGCATGTTTGCTAACAGAGCAAGCACTAGCCACAGCAGAAAACAGGATTTTCTGTGTGAACCAGGCCTTGCAGCAGTAGAAAAAGCCATTAGCTAGAGAAGGGAAAGAAACAGGCAGAGGCAGAAATAACAGCTTTGGAAATAACCAGCCTCTAAAGTTATTTTTAGAGCTGCCTCCCCCAACACCCAAGATATTCAGAGCCGTTGAAAAAAAATATAAATCAAAGGTAAGCGCACAAATAGCGCTGCCAGGAGAAAGCAGACAGCGCTTCAAAGTTACTGCTGCCACCAGCAGCGATGGCTGGCCTGGTTCTGCTCCACCCAGGGCAGCCTCGTTAGCCTGGACTCTGCTCTGCTGTGCCACACTGAGCTCCGGGCACGCAACCCACGTGTGCCGGGCACCGCGGGACGGGGCCAGCCCGGCACTGCTGTCTCTGGGACTGAGCACAGCCTGGGCAGGGGAAAGGACAGACAGTGCATCCATCCCCTTTGGAGAGCACACGGTTGTCACAGAATCAATTAGGTAGGAAAAGACCTCTGAGACTGAGTCCGACCTATGACCGAACACCACCTTGTCAACTAAACCACGGCTGAGGCCACATTCAGTCTTTCCTTAAGCACCTCCAGGAACCGTGACTTGACCACTGCCCTGGGCAGCCCACTGCAGTGTTTGACTGCCCTTTCTGTGAAGAAATTCCTCTTAATGTCCAACCTGAACATCCCCTGGTGCAGCTGAAGACTGAGCCCTCTCCTCCTGTCCCTGTTCCCTGGAGCAGAGGCTGATCCCTGCTCCTGCCCCCTCCTGTCAGGGAGTTGTGCAGAGCCAGAAGAGCCCCCTGAGCCTCCTGTTCTCCAGGCTGAGCCCCCCAGCTCCTCCAGGTGCCCCATTCCCTTCCCAGGACAATGAGGGTGACAGGCCGGGGCCGTGTCCCTGCACACTGACAGAGCACAGGGCGCNCTGGAAAACACCTCTGAGACCACCGAGTTCTATCTGTGACCTTGTCACCGGCCCAGAGCACTGAATGCCACGTCCAGTCCTTCCTTGGCCACCTCCAGGGAAGGGGACTCCACCATCTCCCTGGGCAGCCCTTGCAGTGCCTGACCACCCTTTCTGTGAAGAAATTGCTCCTAATGTCCAACCTAAACAGCTTAAGGACAATGTCCTCTCATCCTGTTGCTGGTTGCCTGGTAGCAGAGGCTGCTCCTCGGTCGCTGCCCTGAGGATGCCACTCAAGACGTTCTCCCTTTTATCTCTTAACCCTGCACGTCTCATCAGTCCTGATGCACTACAAACAGGAGCAATCACACAGATCAACATCCAAACCGCAGGGATCCTTCTGGCCGGGGCCCACAAGGGCTCGGTGGGTCTGAGGCAACGCGCGACCGCCAGAGCTGTGTGTTCACCAAACCCTCACACGGCTGTGACAGCTGACAGGGAGCAGCACTCACAGCAGCAGCCACAGCTCCATCCAGGCCTTTTGTCTGCCTCCCCCAAAGCCCTGATTCCCCCCGCCAGCCTGGTTCAGCGTTTGACTCATGTGGGAACAATAACTGGGAGGGAGCAGGGCTTGGAGGGCTGCTCTGGCAGCATCCCCTCAGCACCCGGGTACTCTGCAGCACTCATCTCCAGCAGGGCCCTCAATGGAGCAGCGATAAAAGTTAATGTGTGGCACCACACCGCTGCTAGTGCAACGGGGAGGAGATTGCAGGGTGACAGCAACGCTGCCACTGAACCTGTGCCAAGCACAAGGCCAAGAGCAGCAGCGTCGTGGCCAAGACAACAGGCTGCTGGTGAGCAGGGCTCTGCCTCCCAGCATCGAGGATTCCCCGCTCAAGGCCTGGCACTTGGCATGCTGCAAACCTAAGCACCACTGAAACCCAATACTTTGGAAATAAAGTAGCTGCTTTGTCTAGAGCCAGGTGCTCAGGAGGTGCAAACACTATCCAACACCCTTGTACTTCCAAGGGATCAGACTAAACACTGATCCAGGCACTGGGAGAAGTTCTCCAGCTCCATTCCACCAGTACCCATCTCCCTAAAGCCACCTCCTCCCCTGGAAAGTTCCAGCCCAGGCTGTACAAGGCTGGGCACTACAGCAGTCCTGCACTGCCAGGGAGCTTGCTGTGCTGCTCAGAGCAGCAGGGCTGAGAGGCCAGAATTCCCAGTCTGGGCCTGCTGCTGGAGCAGCAGCTCAGACTGGCAGCACTGGCAGCTGTTCAGAGGGCACCAAAGCCTAAAAGGGCTCCTGCACAGAAATGTTGGCACTCAGGACCCCATGTTTTGGGCATGCTGAGGGACTGAAAAGCCTCAGGGCTCAAACAAGGGAAAGGAGGGTTGCCAACAAAACAGCCACTCCAGTGACCTGAGAGCCCTGTCTCAGCGTGCTCTCCTGGCCTGTCCTGCACACGCTGTTCTCCACAGAGCAGCACCGAGCAGGCTGCAGCCAAGCACAGACACAGCTCCTAACGAGGCCCTTCACCAGGGTCCAGGCACTCCCTTGGGGACAATTCCACAGCAGCCTTTGGGACACTTTCTCTGGGTTCAGATATAGGTAGCTGGCTTATGTGTAAGGCCTAAGGGGGATGCAGCATCCATGCTTTAACTTCCCAATTTTAACTTCCAGTTCAATGCAGCTGTAGATATGCCCACTCTGGGTACAAAGTTTAGGCTTGGAGATCCCTCCTGCACACAGCAAACGCCTGGCTGGGCCCTCTTCAGGTGGATCTCAACCACTCCCAGAATAGAAACAAAACAAGACAAATAATACTTAGAAGTTTGACTAATCTTATGAAAGCAACTTGTAATAAAAATTCCCTTTTATGAACTCTTAAATAGCTTTCAGCTTTCATCAAACATCACCTTGCATCATGACAGCACATCAGCAGAAAGGCATAAGCAACTTCTGATCTCCACTTTAATTCCAGCTCTGACAGACCTGCATCACAGGTAAGAATTTACCTTTGAAACATTCACCACTCAAGTTTCTTGGTCAAACTTCAAACTGGAGAGACAAAAGAGCAGCTAAAGCTTTGATCTCTTGGAACTAGGTTCAGAAAAGATCACTGCCGTGAAACCTGGATGTCTTAATGAAGAGCACTAAATGGGATACACAAGATTGACTGTCAACACATCCCTGATGTAAATACTAGTGCTAAGGTTTAAAACTTTTGCACATTCACTGTTTCCTTTTTGAGCACTGCTGTCTGATGCACCGAGCTACAGTCTGGCTCAGGTGAGTCCCCTTAGACAGAGACTGGTTTCATGTTCTTGGTGCTCCCAGAGAAACTGACAAACTTCACCCCCCGAGACCCCGCAGAGCAGTGGGGATAACCCAGTTCCTGCATGCACTGTCTGCTCAGGTGATGCTGCTGCACCTCTGCAGACATCAATCACCCTGCCTGTGTCCCCCTAGGTGCATGTGCCCCTCTGCTTTTACTGGCAATTCACAGTGCAAGACCAAGATCAGCACCAAGGAGGGAAGGAGGAGACAATCAGAACTCAGTTGTCTTCCTAGATGTACAGAAATTTAGGCAGACACCTGGCAGTCCATAACTCATAGCCCTGTGCTCCACTGAAATCAAATGGTCTCCAGTCCTGGGGGACCATTAACTCCTGCAGTAATGCCTGTCACCTTCTGTGACAGCAGACTAGCAGCCCACACTGAGCTATGCAAACACTGGGACTGCCCTACCTAATGCTGCCCATTCAATTAGAGACTGGGCAGGTGGATCTGAGCACTTACCTCACTGTTTTCAGTGAAAATCACAAATGCTTTTGCAATGGTGCCTTTTGCATTCACCAGCCAGACCCTGGCAGAGCAGAAGTGAAGCTCAGGGCTGAGGCCCAGCTCAGGACTTTTGGGGCTGTTGTTTCTTCTTGCTTCTCCAGGGGACAGAAGGTTGATACTTAATGCACCAATCTGCACCAAAAGGGCCAGCAATTAATTAATTCTGCAAGACAAATTGAAGTGGACAGAATTTCTAAATGTTTTCTCCTCTCCTAAACTGGCCCATCTGCAAATAGTTTAACTTTTGCCTGTTTAAAGGCAGCTTATGTCAAACCGTGGTGTCATTCTGCATCCCACTACTTCTCTCCAGGTGGGAAAACAGGAGAGAAGGGAAAGAAACTCGTTTTTGCATGAGCTCTTCTGGAGAGACCCGAACTCACCATTCCCAACTCCAGTCCTCACAGAACTTTATCCGACAGCCTGAACTCTAATCGCCTTTCACAGCAACAGCAATCATACTTAGCACCACTCCCCTCCCTTTTAAATCTGCTCTGATAGAAAACACACTGACAACTTTTCACTGCAGAAATTAAAGTGGATTTTTCTTGAACAAGGCCACCCGCCTGCACCGCCTTAATCCTTCCAACTCACATATGTCCCTGTAACTTGCACTGCTCTGAATCCAATTATGCCTCCTCAATCCATTAAAAAATATCTGAGGCTGTTGTGCAGGTTGCACAGAGCAAGAGTATCAGCTGAAGAGGCACAACCAAGCCCTGCTGCACCGCGGCTCTGCAGGCTTCCCTCTGCAGGTGTGCGTGAAGTGGGTTATGAGAAACATTAAAGTGTCACAGTGACTTTCACACAGTCCAGTGACTATTTCACTCCACACCACCCCCCAATCTGGGCTCAAACAGCAAGAAAATCCATACAGGAGACAAGAACTGACACAGCTATTTGTAAACGCCTGGCCATCATTAGTTACCCATTAAAAGCTTTTAAAGTTCTCTTGCTCTGGCAGCACACACAGTTAGGAACGTGCTCACGGAGCAGCAGGTCTCCCATGCATCGGGCAGGAGCAGCACAATAACCTTGAGCTGAGCTGTCAGAAGTGTCCACAAATCCAAACTGCACACACAGATCAAGCACCCAACGACTGACACACAGAGCTGTGTGCAAAACAAGCTGACAGCGTGTGCTGGGACACCGGCTGCGTTTCCACACAGGGACCTGTGGGACTCCCAGCACACTGTGCTTTGCCAGATCCCACTGGATCCTACAGACAGACAACCCACATTTCACAGAAACCAAGTCCTTCCATTATCGCCTTTGTTGCCCAGGGTCTCCCTATCCTTTCCAGGCTGGCACAGTGCACAGCAGTTACACTCCAGCATTTCCAGGGCCACACTACAGATCCTGGGGCCCTCAGCTGCATCCCGAAGTTACTCTGCCACCACAGAAGTGGGACAGACACAGCGAGCTAGATGCAAAAATAGCATGTGGCAGCTCGGCATTTGCACCTTAAAGATGAGTTTCTAGGTTTTCCGTGCCTGCCAACAACAGACAAATTCTGCACATAACCCTCCCCCGAATATCTGGGTACAAACACACATCAGTACTTATCAGAAAGCCAAACAGACTGAATTTGATCAGTAGTTACACTTTTTTCCACGCCTTGAAGAACATGTAACTTCATAGCACCAAATGCCTGTTGGAAGAGCAATTACCAGCAAAGTAATTTGGACCCACTGGAGTCAAGTCTGCCAACTTACACGACTTGGCAATCTGGCTTGTTATCATCCCACATGATTGGAATTTATTTTAGGATTCAATGCCACATGCTGTGGGGTTCTTTTTTTCCTCCCTTTTCTTCTTTTCCTCCCCCAAGTGAGAAGCTACAGCCTAGAATTCAGAGGTCCTAATTCCACTCCCGTCTCAAAGACATTTCCTGCACACCCTGGGGTCAAGGTCTTTGCAGAATAAGTAATATCAGTCCTACCAACAGCATCCTGCAAACAATCCTCCCTTTTGAGCCTCTCAGTTATGACTGGAGTAGAAATTAAGAGCTACATTTACTGACTGCTCACAACCAATCGTAACATCCCCACCCTCCTGCAAGGCACACCAAACCCCCGTTGCACCTGCGGTTAAATCCCGAGGGATTCAGCCTCAACTCCAGCACGGGGCAGGCAGCTCGAGGCTGGGCTGCCCCACCAGGTACCTTCAGCCAGGACCTGTTCTCCCAGGCTAAAAAAAAGAGACTTTCCAGAGCCAGCTCTGGCCGGGAGGTGCCAGCTCGCTGCGCTGCGAAATGTCAGCCTTCAGCTCCGTGCCTCGCCCAGACAATTCCCTTTTCTTCTCCAGGGTAGGAAGAATCCGAACGTCTCACCAAAGAAAGGGCCCGAGTCCCCCGGCGGGGAACGCATTTAGCGAAGCGCCGCTCCCTCCCCTGCGGCACCCCGGGACTCCTTAACGGCCTGAAGCACCGGGCCGGGCACCGGCCGGACCCCGCGCGGCC
>VXBB01016397.1:111477-156588 GCA_013399915.1 Illadopsis cleaveri | reverse complement strand
CGTCAGCCTCTGCCTGCGGCCGCCCTTCCCTTCCCTTCCCTCCTCCTCCTCGCCCTCCGGCCACTCCTGCGTGGTCCCACTCACGGCAGGAGGGACGGGAGGTGCGGTGCTCAGTGCTCAGAGGTCAGCAGTGGTCAGTGCTGCTGGGGCACAGGGTGCTCGGGGCTCTCTGCTGAGAGAGGGAAGAGGGGCCCCTCCTTGGAGGTGAGAGGGTCCCCGCTTGTGGAGTAGGAGATACCAGCAAAGTGCCTGTGAAACACACCCATTCCTGCTGGTGAGAGCACGTGTGGCCAAAATTCCAGTCCAGCCTCTGCCAGGGCCCCTGTCCCAGCACAGCTGGGACACCCCAGCCTCAATGTGACACCCCTCCAGGGCAGGCTTGCTCCTCGGGGGGCAACATGGGGAGACAGCAGGGGACAGGTGTGGGCGAGGGAACAGCCCCCACACTTGCCTAGGGTGAGTCTCAGAATCCACTCCAGCCCCATCCCTGGTGAGGGCCAGGAGAGGGCTCAGCTGTGGCCAGGGGTGAGCAGGGCAGGAGCAGCTCTCCCACTGCCCCTACCTGCCCCCCTCTTGCCCACAGCCCTGCCTTGCTCTCCCGTGGCAGCTGCTGGGCAAACTTGGTTTTGGGAGAGGCTCAGCCAGGTCAAACCAGACCCAGCCCAGAGCAGACCGTTCTGAAACACAGGTGAGAGATGCTGAGACTGGCTCTGTTGCCCACATCCATCTCTCCTGGCCCTTTCTTTCTCCTGGCTCATAAGGACATTGTTTCTGCCCAGCACTGGCATCTGAGCTCCACTAGATTTGGCTTAAGTTCATCTGCTTTCCCCCTAAAACTGATGGTCCCTAAGCCCCTGCTGGGCCCAGGACTCAAGCTCTCCTTGCAGTGGTCAGGAGTGCTGTCTCCTCCTCCTCTTTTCCTTCTCCTCCTGCCGCTGGCCTGGGCATGGGCTGACCCCAGAGCCTGCCTCACACCCTGCCATGGGTGTCCAGGCTGGCCCCAGAAAGCTCCGTGAGGAAGGATGAGAGAAACACCAGCGGGACAATACCTGCTCTCCATGGGTAAATATCTGAGGGATAAGTGAGGGGGGTCCAAAGATCTGGAAGAAAGAGTTGGAGAAGGTTAAAGGCCAAGAACAGGGGAGCCCCTCACACAGACAGTCACTGCACAGGGACCGAGGACAAGGGGCGCGGGGGGGCCTGTCCCCTGGGGCCACTGCTGCTGACACTTCAGTACAAACTGCAGAGCTCATAAGATGCCAGGTGAGGCCACACAGGCCCCTCAGACAGTGGCACGGACACAGCAAAGCTCCACAGGACACCTCAACCACGGGAGAAGCTGCTGAGCATTCAGCCTGCTGTGCACCATATCCATGTACACCCACAGGGGACACTGGGAGCACACGGTGCTGGGACACCCCTCTGCACACAGGGGCAGCTGGACAGGGTGGCCGTGGCTCCCACTGAGCACCTCTGGGTAGCCCCAGCACTGGCCAGCACCTCACAACCCACGGAGTCAGGGGTGTGGGCAGCCCGAGTGCCCCGTGTGGGGGGAGCTGTCCTTCAGCCCCAGGGCTGGGCTGGCCACCTCGCTGCCGTCCCCCCCGTGCCAGAAGAAGCCACACAGAAGCTGTTCTGCCTCCCCAGCACAGCAAAGCCACGGCACACACTCGGCATACGGACAGACCCCCGACAGACACTGCGCTGCCCGTGGGGGCACGGCTGCCTCCTCCTCCTCCTCCTCCTTTCCACCCTCGGGGCTCTGCCTGGCACCACCTGCCCAGGATGACTCCCCTCGGGAAGAATCCAGGTTCAGAGTGTACCTGAGGGAAGAGGCTTGGCTCTGGGAATGGGCC
The DNA here is from genome assembly GCA_013399915.1 of Illadopsis cleaveri. NCBI lineage: Eukaryota > Metazoa > Chordata > Aves > Passeriformes > Timaliidae > Illadopsis > Illadopsis cleaveri. Next base: position 154,732 of record VXBB01016397.1, on the reverse strand, counting down.
TGGCCCTCTTGCATAGGGCATAGCTCATGGTGGGGCTTGGCAGTGTTGGGGTCACCAGCTCTGTCCCCCGTGGTGTGACAGTGGGTGTGGCACACGCACCTGGTGATCCCTGGACTGCCAGAGGGCTGCAAGGTGTGTTGGGAAAGATGTTCCTGCAAAGGTGGAGCTCGGTGGGGACAAAACCAGGCAGAGGGGACTTGTCTGTCAGAGTTGGGGATGTTTCCGCGTGGGAAAACACTGGGGTCTCACTGGACACACAAGGAAAGTGTTGGAGGTCACACAAAAGTGAGGGCAGGGCAGGAACTGCCTCTGGCACCGGGATGGGTGAGACCAGCATGCACTGGCAGAGGAACCAGCTCCATCCTGGATCAGCAGATGTGCAGTTTGTGGGAGAGCTCTCAATCCCAACCAGCTGCCACTGAACTCTGGTTTTCAGGGGACAGTGGCAGAGTGCGTGTGATGGCAGCAGCCCCGTGTGAGCGGGTGCTGTGGCAGTTGATGTGCCCCCGGCAATCCCAGTGCCACCAGTCTGGCTCTGGGCTGGCTGCCTGGGCAGCTCCTGGCACATCTTGGGCTGCTCAGACCCTTCAGCTCTAAGACCCTCCTGATGTCTCCATGGGGGTGCTGCACTCAGCTCCTGGAAGCAGCTCTAGACACGGATAGAGCACAGAGCCACGGCCTCCTGCAGAGACCTCAGCACAGACCGACACGCAAAGGACGAGGACACGAGGGTCCTGACCCCGCTGTGCACTGAGACACCCAGCACATTGCTGCTGCTGCTGCAAGGGACAGGACTGACCACAGGGAACAGGAATGCCCAGCAATGCCCCTGCTCCCCTGAGCTCCCCTCCAAGGGCTCACCACTCTGGGACGGCAGGAGGCTCCAGCCAAGGGGCTCAGAGTCCCCCACACCTGGATGGGAACACAGGCAGGACATGCCCTTTTCACCCCCACATCCCAGGGCTCCTGATGCCACCCCACTGCTCTGGCCCCCCTGCACACACAGAGCAGCTGAGGGGGTGCTCCCCATGCAGACACAGGGACAGATGGAACAGAGGCCCAGGGTGGCAGGGCTCGCTGGGCAAAGCTGTGCAGCCATGGCTGCCCTGCAGTGAAAGGGCTGAGAGGAGCACACCAGACCTCTGCCAAGGCTCATCCTGGCATAGTTATCTCCCAGCCTGAGGGGTAGCTCCAGAGCAATCCCAGCCCCAAGGAGCTCCAGAGCAATCCCACAACCACAGTGTGGGAAGTTAGACCCATTTTGCATCAACTGCATCCCAAATGTTGCGGTTGGGGCATGAGCCCACCTTGTGACAAGGGGCTTGCCACCCTCTGCCAGCATCTCACAGGCATCCTGGGCTTTGCCGTGGGGCCCAGGAATATCCAAAAGAGACATCCCCAGCTGGCTGGCAGGACAGCCTCCCCAGCTTCAGGCACCTTGTTCCTGGGTCCAGTCTGCTGCGTGAGGGGTGAGGTCCTGAGCTGAGCAGGGTGACTGTCCCTGGTGACCCTGCAGGGTCCCAGGCTGGACACCACCAGGGGGGGTTGGCCCTGGTGCTAGACCCACCCAGTGGGCATGAGGGGCTTTCAGCAAGGCTGAACAGCCTTGCAGATGGTTCTGGGGGATGACACAGTGAGACCCTGCACCCAGAGCAGCCCTGAGCTTCCCCCAGCACTGTGGGGCACCGTCTGGGTTACCCTACCTGTGGCAGAGGGATTTTGGCTGCTCCAGCAGTGTGAGAGGATGCAAAGCTGCAGGAAGGAGGTCTAATAGGAATCCTGATTAAAGAGCTGGCCATGACACTTTGGTGAAGCTGCCAGGGAACAGCCTGTGCAGTTCCTGGAGCACAGCCAGTGCCTTGTTTTGAAGAGGGAAGAAGATGCTCCCTCTCCCCTGAGCTGGCCTCCTCCCTCACGGGCTGTGCCAGCACAGTGGGTCAGCACTTCAGCACCTCACCTGGTTGATGCAGCTGGACTCGTTGACACTGTCAGAGATCTGGTTGTATTCTTCCTCCCAGGTCGGGAACTTCGGAGGTAGGAGGATCTCGACAGAATCCAGGCGGTCCAGGCTCCTGCCAGCAGAGAGAGGGTGTGAGGGTGTCCCCATGGCAGGGGCAGCGCTGGGGCAGCGCTGGGGCAGAGCCAGACCACCCCTGCCCATGGCCAGACCACTCCAGCCCACTCCCCTCTGCCAGGCACAGCACCAGGCACAGGCAGGTGTGGCAGCACGGAGCTGATGCTGGGCAGTGTTCCCTTCTTGGCCCCTGGAGAAGGCAGCACTTGCTCTCACTGCTGGCCCTGGCTGGGAAAGGGTTGTGGGCTGCAGTGGAAGGAGACGAGCAAGATTTTGGGTCCTGCTGCCCCCAGGAATGCACTGCAGGTGCCAAGTTAGTCCAGCTGAGCCCCAGGGTGCATGTGGGATTGTGCCAGCCTCCTGTCACGGCACTGCCTGGATTGCTGGAAAAGGGGGGAGAGGCAGGGTGAGAAATGACTTTTAATTCGTATTTTGTGGACTTTGCAATTGGAAACAACTGCAAGATACATATATTTACATTTGTATAGAGCAACCCAAAAGATCATCTGGAAGAAGTCCAGTGGGAGCCTAGCTGGAATGACAATGCTGCATGAGCAGGGGATCAGTATTTCCAGTACAGCTTTGCTGGGAGAAACTGCCACTACGTCCTAGGGCACAGCAGCAGGCTCTGCACAGGAGGAGAGCAGAGCTCTCACTGAACCTGACCCAGCCCAGCCCTCAGCTGAGAGCCAGGCACATGGGGGCTGGGAGGGATGGGGAAGGATGGGGCTCCCGTGGGGCTCTGTTCCACCATGAGACCCTGTGAGAAGGAGTTCTGGTCACAGGCTGGGTACACGGTGGGGGACATCGTCAGCCACAGTAGCCCAGGAGAGCTGTAGGGCCTCTCCCTCTGGAATAGCCCGAGATCCCAACAGAGGGATGCCCTCATGTGCTTCCCCCACATCTGCCAGGGCCGTGGGTACAGAGGTCTGAATGCCACCTGTCTGGGGACAGCAGAGCTGAGGGCACGGCAGGCCCTGTGCAGCATGTGGGCATCCCACAGGGACTCTGAAGTGTCCACCCTGCGGTGGGAGGGGAGCAGGGAATTGTCCCTTCTGCCAGGGAGATGGAGGAGACACCCAGGCCACATGGGGACCAAGGTCCATGTGACACCCCTAGAGCTGGGCTCTCTGCTGACTGTCGGCTTTCCCTCACGCTGAGCGTTCTGTCCGTGAGCTCACACCATGAGCCAGCCACGTCCTGGGGTGGGCAGTGTCCCTGTGCCTTCACCCCGCCTGCCCACGGGGAAACCACAGAGCGGCCAACAGCCCTTGGAGGGGCAGAGACCTTCGCAGGGACTCTGTGCCCTGTCCTGGCTCCGGCTGTCCCTGCGGACCCCCGTCCAACCACAGCCCGGGCTCGCTCGGCTGCCGGGGCTCGGGGCTGCGGATGGGCGGCGAGGGCCGGGCACCAGGTGGCGGCCGCGCTCCGCTCCCGGCGTCATGCCCGGTTTTATTCCCGGCTCCATCCCCGACCCCGGCGTCATGCCCGTTTTATTCCTGGCTCCGTCCTCGGCTCTTTTCCTGGCTCCAGCCCCAATCCCGGCTCCATTCTCGGCCCTATCCCTGGCTTCAGCCCCGGCTCTGTCCCCGGTTCCGGCTCTAGTCCCGGCTCTATTCCCAGCTCCATCTCCGGCTCCATTCCCGGACAGGGTCCCGCAGGTCCTGCCCCGCAGAGCTCCTGTAGGGACGAGCCTTGCACGGAGCCCCCGCAGCCGCATCCCTGCTGTCCCGACTCGCCGCGCTGCCCAGACCTTTCCCAGCATTGTCCCGGCTCAGGCCGAGCCCAGCTCAGGGCGGGCCACAGCCCGATGGACATGGTCTGACAGGACGATGCCCAGGGCAGAAGGAGCCCCAGCCTCTCTGTGTGGGTATTTTTCACCAGAGACTCCAGGACCCTGCTCCCCTGAGGAGGATGTGAAGGCTCAGACCAGGGACGGATCCAGAGCAAGCATTTCCAGGACTCCCCACAGCTGATTTTGTCACTGTCTCCCAGCACTCTCACAGTGCTGGAAAGCAGCACTGCCCAGGTCACTCAGAGCCCATCCTGCAGGACCAGCCTTTGGCACAGCAAACCTTCTGCTCTGCTTCCTTGACTTTGTCTGGTTCGAACCACTGTGAGTCTTCCTCCCTCAATACCTGGTGCCAAACCTCTCAGCTCCTCAGGATATCATCCAGCCCAGTGTCCCAACTTTCTGCCTGGTCACAAGGTCCCTGGACACCTCTGGAGCAGAGCTGCTCCAGGCACAGTCCCAGCAGGACGAATGTCCTCAGCCATGCTGGGTGAGCAGCTTCCATGGCCAAGGCCTTGGGGTTGGGATCTCTGCATTCCCCAAGAGCAGAAGGTGCTTGGAAAGAAAATCCCCACAGCTCCATCAGAGGAGTGCTCTCCCCATAGCTGAGGGGACAGGGGCCTGAAGCAGCTCCCACAGCTACTGGGAATCACCAGGATGGGGAGCCACCTCTTCTGTCCCACTTCTCATCTCTCTGTTCGAGCTGGGCTGCAGGAGCCCTTCTGGGCTCTGATGCCACAGGGGGCCTCTTTAGGGTGCTGCAACACAAGGACTGCTCCAGGGGTGGCCCTGAGGACCCATGCAGAGCTCCCAGAGGAGCTCCAGCATTACCTTTGTGTGGTGCTCTGCTCACTCAGGGACTGTTGGGTGGCCTTGAGGTAACTCTGCCTCCGAGCTGCAGTTTTCGGGGATGGTTTTGGGCTGGTTTCTGAGTCTTCGCTGTCATCATCCCCCATGGCTTTGATGTAACTCCCGCTCCGCATGCGCCGGCACGGGATCTCGCTGTCCTTGTCCCGGGACAGCGTGTTGTTCCACTCCCCGTGAGGCACCTGCAGGAGGAAGGGCAGCGTGAGCAGATGTGAGGGGTGGCACATGCCCACGATCCTGGGACCAGCGGGATCATGGGGAACCGGGGAGATTGTTGGACCTTCCACTGTAGTGTGGTGGGAATAAGCAACACAATTCCTTCACAAGCCTCCCTTACCAGTTCATGCCAGGCACCCTTGCCTTGGTGGCCTCTGTTTTAGCACATCACAGCCATTCCCCGCCGCTGGACACCTCCATCCCAGACATGCTCACACAGCCAGGACAAGCTGCACGACGCCAGGCGTTAATGGGGGGAGGAGGGGGCAGTGACAGTCTCACTGGGCCTGTGTGGGGCACTGGGACAGGGCTGGATGTGGGTGTTCTTCGCAAAGACCACGTCACTGAACATAAATGTGCTTTTGTGGAGCATGGCTTGGGGCTCAGAGCCCAGACCTTCATGGGCTCTTTAAGGTTTTGAGTTGAATGTGGCTCTGAGTGGCTGAAATTTCTTTCTGGAACCAAGTCAGGCTCCCACAAGTCCCTCTAGAGCAGCTTGGACATACAGACCTTTTGCTGGCCTCTCTGCAGAGAGATGAGCAGCACCTTGGGCATGAGAAGCACTTCTAACCCCACCAAGACGACAACTCCACAATTAATTTAAGGCAGACACAGTTTCTTCTTCTCTCACTAGAGAGGAGTGAGCTGATGGTCCCATGGGAGGCCTGAAGCACTGAGCAGCCACAGTAGCCACCACCCTGCCTGCCCATCCAGTGAAGGGTTTGTGGGGTGGACCAGAGGCAGAGCCAAGGTGCCCAGGACTGACCAGGACGAACCATATGCGGTGTGGGACAGGTCAGGAAAAAGATGGGGAAGCCCAGGTTTCCAGGAGCAAGCCTTGGCTCACTTGGATTGCTGCTGGCCTTTGTCCTGCCCTCGAGGACATGGCCAAGGAGCAGCCAGGCCAGATGGGAGGATGCAGCAATGTCCATGCCATGCCAGTGCCAGGGCAGCCCAGGGCCACCCAAACTGCTCCAGCAGCAGCTGGGGATGCCGTGGGGACAGTGACAGGTCTTGTGCTGAGCACAGCTTGTGCTGATGAGAGATTCCACCTTGGATCTGCTGGATGGAGCTGCTGGACCTGCCCAGCTGCCCAGGGAGCCGTGGGACTGAGCAGCCATAGCTCTCACAGTGCTCTGGGGATGCAGGGCTGTGCTGCAGCTGTGAAGAGCCAGAACCCTGTGGTGCCTGTTCCCATCCCTGCTCCCAGCAGGCCTTCGTGGGAGCCAGAGCCAGTCTGAGGCTGTGTCTGATGCTGCTGGGTTGCAGCACCTTCAGGTGAGGTTCAGATCTGCAGGCTGCAGGCTGTGTCCAGGTGCAGGCTCAATCCACGCACCACAGCCAAGGGCTTTCTCCTGCCCGAAGGAGCAGGAACTCAGCCCGTGTCCCACCAGCCTGCTCCTTGTGTCTACTCTGTGGAACCAACCCCAAACCACCCTTGGGGCTGCTTTGGTGACAGGCCCCTGCCTGGAGTGTGCCCATGACCCAGCACCCACACTCCTGGGAGATGTGGAACAGAGCCAGGGCTGATCCAGGTGTGTGAGATCCAGCTGGGGACCCAAGCAGAGTGAGTCTTCCACACGAGGCATGCACACTGGCCAGGCCTCCCCGGACCCATTTGCTGCTTGTGTGGATTCTCCCAGCTCTTTCCACTCTGCTCCTGCAATCTTTGTGCTTGGCCATGGCTCCCAGGCTGGCTGCTCACACGACTGTCCAGCTCAGGGGCTGTGGGTGTCATCCCTCAGGTCCTTATTAATGCAAGAGCTGAGAACCCTTTCCCTGCCGGGTGTGAATGCTGCTTCTGCCTCAGCTCCCATCTGTACTGGTGGCCTTGAGGCCAGGAGAGACCCTGCTGGCTCCAGCTGAGTCCTGCCACTGGAAGGATCCCACAGGTCACTGGGATGCCTGGCTCTGACCCTTTCTAAAGGAGACAAGGACCCTGAGAATCACTTTTATATTGATCACCTTGGTGTCAACTCTGACTGGATATTGCATTTTACTGCCTGCCTTCTTGGGCTGAGCTGCAGCTCCTGCCTGTGGGGTCTGGGCCAGCATGGTGCTGGAGAGAGCAGGTAGGGCTGGTGAGGGCAGACAGGGCTAGTGAGGGCAGACAGGGCTAGTGAAGGGTGGCAGGGCTGAGCTGCAGCCCCTGGCTGAGGAGGGCAGGGCCAGCCAGCAGCCACGTGTGCCATACAGGACAGGGACTGCAGGACAGGGACTGCAGGACAGGAACTGCCTGGTTGTTCCTGTGCAGGGCCAGCACTGGATGGTGTGGGGCAGTGAGGGGTGCTGAGCTCAGCCCAGGACAGGGTTTTAAGACTTCAGGATCCTGCAGCTGCTCTGCTGCCACTGCTTGAGGGCATGGGCTGGGGGCTGCTCAGTTCTGCCATGGCTGCTCCATTTGCCTCCTGGACTTGGGCTCTCGGGCACAGCAGCACAAAGACAGTTCCAGTGCATCTCTCTCTGCTGGTGCAGCCCCAGCTCTGCCTGCCCCACTGGGACCTATCCTTCTCCCAGGAACAGCCTCCCTGGGGCATCATGACAGCACCTGGTCCTGACCAAGCTGCCTTAATCCTCCTTTCCCTGCCTCTCCTCCACTTCGTGCCTTGGCAAGGCAGCAGGACACAGAGCTGCTCTCAAGGTGCTTTGCATTCCAGTTCAGCAGTCAAGGGGAAGGAAGGTGCTTGGGAGGACACCCTCTGAATCTGCTGCCCCACTTTGGAGCACGTCCCACCTCTGCCTGCACAGAGTCCACCAGGACTCCCACAGCTCTCGCCCCTGTGGGACAGAGAGCGGGACAAGTGTTTCCGAAGTGTCACACCTGCAAAGACAAGCAGGTGCCCTCGGGCACCCCGGGTACAAGGTCCTTTGGGTGCTGTTCACGGTCCTCTGGGGTGGTTCTCTGCAGAAGGATATGAAGAGCCTGTCCCACAGTCTGAAGCTCTGTGATGGGGGTGATGAGCCCAGAGCAGCTTCTGTGATCAAGGACAGATCTGACAGTGCAGCCCCTCGATGGCAGCAGAGTTCGTGGCAGGTGAGACCTGGGGCTCTGAGCACAGACTGTGTGTCGTGCCCAAGTGGCCATGAGAGCACCCAGGCCAGGCACAGAGCAGCTTCTCACAGGTGGTGGGGCTCTGCTGCCCTTCCTGCTGCTCTCCCAGCTGTGGCCTTTGCTCTGCCCATTGTGCTTTGGTGTGGAAGGAGTGGCCGTAAGAGGATCCCCAGGTCCAGAGACTTTATGGGGACTTGGGGGCTGCAGGATGTGGGTCCTTCCTTGTGCCCAGTTGTGGTCCATGTGGTGCCATGAGGTGCAGGGATGTGGGATCCAGGCATGTGTCCACTCCTGGAGCTGGGCTCCACTGCTGCCACAACACTGCACTGTCACCAACCAGCAGCACCATCTGGCTCTGCTGCTCTCCTGCCATGAGCCGAGCACAGAGGGAAAAGGGAAGGGGTCACAGGAGAGGCTTCCCTTGGGGCATCCCCCAGTCCCTGGAGCACTAACAGCAGGAGCAGGGGGAAGGGGAAAGCTGCACTCCTGGGCTCTGGCAGGAGCTGCAGCGCTCCCTCCACTCGGTGCAGGTCAGGGGGAAGAGACTCAAAGAGCAAACAGAGTTCCCATCACACAAGTGCCAGCTCTGCCATGCAGCCCAGCCCTGCACACACGGACATGCAGCACAGGAACGCCCTGCTGAGCACTCCAGGGGTGCATGGGCCATGCACAGGCTCCACTGCTGCAGGCACAGCGCTGCTCCCTTGGTGGCTGTGTCCCTTGTGCTGTCCCACAGGCTCAGCCGTGGGCTCAGCCATGTCCTTGAGAAGGCAAGATGGAGCCAGGCTGTCCCTCTGGCAAGGCACCCTCTGGGAAGGACCTGGGCTGTATTCCTGCTCAATGGCAGCCCGGTGGGGCTGGCATGAGGCACTCAGCATCGTGGAGTGGCTGGCACTGAACAGGACACCCACTCTGGATTATGAATTATTTTCAGGGGTCCTGGGGGTTAAGGAAGCTCTGGGGTGGTCTGACTATAGGTGGGGTTGGGGAGGCTGATCTGGATGATGCGTCAGGTTAATGGTGACTGTCCCCTTGGAGCCCGCACGCCCCGTCCCTTCAGTGCTGTCTGCGGATCCACAGCTCCTGCTCACTCCTGCCTGGAGCATCTCCCACTCCAAAGAGCTTCTCAGCCTCTCTCCTTGTACTCTCAGCTGCATGTGGGGCCATGGGGACAGGGGTTGGGGAGCACAGCCTCCCTCCTTGGGGACTGTGCTCTAAGGATGGAGCTGTGTCATCCTAGGGACTGATCCAAGACACCTCTGCCCTGATGGGGCAGGGCTGGACCTGGAGCTGTGGGATCACCAGCTCCAATATCTGGGTATGAGTATTTGCAGTGCCTGGAAACATAACACTGACCCCAATAGCTGCTGATGAATCCCCCAAATACCCAGTCCCTTCAAATGGGGCAGGAGAGGTGAATAGCCTTGGGGGCTTACCCAGCCTGGAGGCTTGGGTGTCCTGTTTGTCCCTATCCCACTCTTGCCCTCCCTCATGTCCTTGCACCTCTGGCACCCACTGAGCATTTCTGCCTGGCAGCAGCTCCCTCTGCAGCAGGGCAGGGCCCCCGTGTCCCCCGGGCAGTGGGAAAGCAGATCCTTGCTGTTCCTCCCCCTGGAACATGGAGAGAATGGGCTCGCCCTGTCCGCAGGTATGACAGGGGACATGTGACTTTGCAAAAGGACATTCCCCACACAAAAGCTCCAGAGATGACTTCTCCAGCGCCTCTCCTGTGCCAAGGAGGGGTTGGGATACACTGACCCCATCCTCCTGTGAAGTGCCTGAGCCCTGTGCCCTGATCTTTGGGGCTGACACTGGACACCTGGGAACAAGGTGAGCCCAAGCACGTGTGACCTGTTGACTTGTGGGGGCACCAGGCGTTGTGTTGTTGGGACTGAGTGCCCGGGGTCTTGGTCCTGCTGGTGAACCCAGCACAGGGCGCACCCCAAGCACGGGGGATGTTGGTCACACCCCGGTGTCCCCCAGTGCCCCTCCAGCCATGCCAGTCTTGGCTGCTGGCTGCTCCCTGCCCGCTCCAAGTCCGGTGGCACAGGCTGCTGCCCCAGGCCAACAGTCCCAGGAGGATCAGAGCGGGAGGGAGCTGGGCAAAAGCTGCTCCTCACAACAAGATCCCTACCTGGGCGCTGCCTGCGTCGGTCGGCGCGGGGCTGAGGGGCTGGTCCCAGCTCCGCGGGGCACCCGTGTCCTCCCAGCCGAGCGGTGGGGCTGCCCAGCTGCTGGCCAGGCCCGTGCCACCCAGCTGTGCCCACAGCCCTGCGTCAGGCTGTCGAGAAATGGAGGCTCATTACATGGGGAGGAAGGAGCAGGGCAGCCTTGCACCCCAGAGCCCAGGGGCTGTCGGGGCTGCCTGCTGGGCTCTGGGCTGCAGCCTGAGGGGAACAGGGCCTTTGGAGAGCTTGGCTGCAGCTCTTTAACCTCAAATGCTTAACTGGAAGGAGCAGGGCTAAAGAAAAAGAAACCAGGCCAAGATCATTTTCCCTGCTGCTGTTCCTGATGCAGTCAGTTCAGTCCCTTGGAAATTTGATTTGCAGCCGTGGCCAGCGAGGTATCGGAAGCTGGGTGTGCTTCAATAATTCATCACTTTTTAAAGCCTCTAAGCCCGCTGGGCACAGCCAGGGAAGCCCCTAGCACCTCTGCATTAAAAGGATGCTAGAGCTTTACATACACAGACTGGTCCCCTCCTCCCCCCATCCAGGCCTGGCTTATTTGTCTTCATTCCTCTCTCTAGGGCACAACCAGGTTCATGCTGCTCCAGCACCGCTTTTGGAACCTGCCACAGACCTGGAGCTGCAGCTGCCAGGGTTTCAAACCAGCATCAGCCATGCAGGCCATGCAAGCGGGGCTGGCACTGCCCTGCTGCCCCAGCCCTGCCCCACGGCGAGCAGCCAGGCGGCTGCAGGTCCTACCAGCGCTCCGGGGAAGCTGGGCAGGGCGGGGCTGGCCGGGCACGCCGGCACATCCTTGCGAGGCGTGGAGATAAGGGGGAAGTGTTAGTTCGTGCTGCTGACCTTCAGCCCGTGGGCGGTGGCACAGGGGTCTCCAGCGGGGCCTGGGGGGCTGTGTCTGGTGAGACGTGGCCCTTCAGGGGAAACAGCCACATAGGGCAGCTACATCCCCACCTGCACAGGAGTGTCCCCCAGCACCTTCAGGGCCTGGGCAGGCAGTGGGGACACGTGGGAGGCCTGCAGGCAATGGGATCACACCTAGCAGAGGTGGGGTGGCATGTCCCCACCACACTGACACGGTCCAGCACAGGGACTGGGGGTGCTGGAACCGTGCTGAAGCTGTGGGAGATGGGCCCCATCAGCATCCGTGTCCCTGCAGGAGGAGTAAGGGTCTGTTCCCAGGGCCCTCCCCAGCCCTCTCCTGGTAGTGCAACCTGAGATGGCAGCTGAACCATCTGGAGATGTTTGATAAGGTCACACGGGTGCCCACTGAGAGGATGTCCCTGAACTCCCGTGCTCTCCCTGCACGGAGCGCCCATATTCCCCCACAGCACCCACCTGCAGGTAGTGGTAGGCCAAGTCCTGGTGGCAGGACTTGGATTTGAGCAAGGCTTTGTCGATGGTGGCGGAGGCCTTCTGGCACACCTCCCGGGCATGGCTGAGTGTCAGCGTGGACCAGGAGCCCCGCTTGATGTAGTTGGAGTCGTTGTTGATGGGGATATTGGTGCAAGGGGTGACCTTGAGGTCGTTATTGCTCTTGGAGGATTTCAGCATGTGCTCACTGATGGTGTTGTAGGCGTGCATGAAGTACTTTGGCTGGCTGTGGTCGGGCTGCCGGCCCAGTGTCATCAGCCCCATGGGGTTGCGGTAGCTGCAGGTGTCGCTGTCCAGGTTGTCATCGGAGCTCCACCAGCCGGAGATGTTGGACCTGGTCCTGCGCTTGGGCTCCGAGGTCTTCGCCCGGTCCTTGCTCTTGCTCCTGCGGTTTTGCTTGGCATCATCTGCCCCCTTCTTCCCGTTCACGTTGCCCTTGGTGGGGCCCTCCAGAGACTGGGACTTGGCAAAGAGCTTCTGCACGGAGTGCACGAGGTGCCGGATGCGCCCCGGGCTCTCGCTCCGGTGCTTCGCGTCGCTCCGCTGGAACTGGAGGGTGCTGAAGCCGTCCCTGTGGATGGGCAGCTGCTTCTCAAACTGGTCGAGGAGGTTGGCAGGCAGGCGATTGATCTTTGTGGCTTGGGCATGGCTCGGAAAAGGGTTGTCATCCGGGACCTCAAAGTGGGAGTTGTAATGGATGCGGGGGAAAGTGCTGCTGTTGGAGATCTGGTTGTTGAGCGGAAGGAGACAGTCGCCATGGACGGTGTTCTGGGCTGGGAATCGGGGATCCATGGTGAAGGAGTCGGTGGGGCTGAGGAGATAAGGATTCCTGTCCTGGGGGGCATAAAGAGAGTCTTGAGGGGAGTCCAGATTCTCGGAGAGATGGCGGCTTCTGTTGTCTCCTAAGCCCTTCATGGTCCCAGTGCTTCCTAGACCATGGCTCAGGGACGGTGTGGCAGAGCTCTTGCAGACTTCCCTGCAGCTGGAGGAAGAGAACAGATGCTGAGAGCCCACTGGGAACCCCTCTGGCAGCCCACTCCTTACTGGGGGCACATCCCTGTCTCCCTCTAAAAGCAAATACCACCACGGTTAAGGGACAAAGGAGAGAAGCAGGATGGAAGAGGCAGGAGGGGAGGAGAAGGGGTGTGAGAGCAGAGGCTGGAGAGAGCAGGGCCCAGCAGAGGAGGGGCAGGATTCACATTCCCACTGCAGTTGCAGTGCTTGTGTGCCTCAGTGCCCAGCCACAGGCTGAACAACACTGCTGCTGCTGTTCTGGTGCTGCACGTGGTTATTTAACAGCGTCCCCTCCCCAGCAGCGTGACAGAGGCACTGCCAGCAGGTCCTTGCTCTGTCCCATTTGCTCAGGGAGCTGGAGGAAAGCCTGCTGTCAAAGCCCAGCAGGTCCTGCTGAGCCCAGGCAGTCTGGAGCTGAGCACCCCAGCTTTGCAGGGTGCCTGGTGTTCCCGAGGTGACGGATCTCGGGGCTGGCACAGCTCCTGCAGCTGCGCTAATGTGACACGATGGCAAACACCTCTTCTCCAGCCAGTGCTGTCTTCCTGGCAGGTTCTGCCCTGGAGCATGGTGTGTCAGTAGCTCTGTAAGGGCTGAGGTGTTTCTGAGCACTCAGAGGCTGACCTGAGAGCAGCTGTTGGCTGCTCAGATGATGACTCCTGCTGGGCTGCACCACTTCTGGGGGGCTGTGCCACCTGTGCCACCCTCCCAGCCAGCCTGTCTGTCCCCTTTGCCACAGTGAGGGGCTGGGGTTGGTCCCTTCCTTCGGCAGGTACAGCATCCCTGTGGGGTGGTGGAAGGCAGCTGGGAGAGAGGGATCCCCTGAGGGATCCTCACTGAACATCTCCCCAGTGGTCTTGTCCCATCCTGCTCGCTTCAGAGGGATGCCCATCTTTGCTGTGTTATACAGGGAAAAATGACAAACCTTTTGGATTTGCTTAAAAGAAAAATCAATTAACAATTCTATGAGTTGAGCTGTAGATCAATAAGTTGATTTCCCATACTTAAAACCTACTTAAAATCACAGAGTGTATAAATGTACTCTTATTTCCTGTTACCTGTTTAGTTTCTTAGTTCCTTTTTGGTTTAGCTTGAGTGTCACTTAAAAAAAGAGAGAGTAACTTTTAACACATGCAGATGGTATGTCCCTGTGGGGAGCAGTTGGCAGTCTCTGCTCCTGGCTTCTCCCTTTCAGTCATGAATTGGTCTCCAGTCTTCTTGAGGAACTTGTCCCCTGTGTGCAGTGTGGCCAGCAAAGTGGTGTGGAAGTGGAGCCAGTGACAACTGCAGGGTGGCAGGAATCAACAGGCTTGTCTTCCTCACTCAGGGGAAAATATATTAATAACAAAAAGCAGTCAGAGCTTTAAATAATTGTTTGGAAGCACAAAAAAAGAAAAAAAAAGTTAAAAAGAAAAAAGTGGAATTTATTCCGTGGCTTGATGGGCTTTGCAGTCTTCATTTAACTCTGTTGCTCCCAGTGGGTTGGCAGAGCCAAACTGGGTTTTCTAAAGCTGCAGTGGGCACAGCCTGGGTTTCCCATCCTGCTCCAATGGAGACCTCACTCCCCCTCCCCTGAGCCCTGCTCCCGAGGGTCAGCCCACCCTGACCTCAGCCCAGCTGCCCCGAGGCAATGCCCACTGCCCCTGCTCTCATGGCACTGCCCAGCACCACTCTCTGGGTGTCCCAGGAACCCACAGCAGGCTTGCCCGGTCCTGACCCAAGCCCCTGCAGAGGCTGCATGGCCCCATGCATGGCCCAATGCATGGAGTGGCTCCTGCTCTCCTGCTGCTGAGCTGCTCCAGCTGCCTTCACCTCCAAGCTGTGCTGTGCCCGTGGCCTGGGCTGTGCTGCTCTGGGAGTGAAGATTTGCCCCTCTCCACCACACAGACAGTGCCCAGGCACCTTGGGGATGGGGACATGGCCTGAGCTGGGAAATGCTGATCCCAAACCTGAACTTTCTGCCCAAACACCAAATGTAGCCTTAGCCTTGAATGGGGCCCAGCTGCCTCTGTTCCCTGTGGGTGTGATCCTAATTCCCACTGTGCTCTCCAGCTGCAGCAGCCCCCTGGAGTCCCCTGCCCATGGGACCCACTGGGCTGGTGGATCTGGGAGATGCCAGCAGGGAGGCTCAGGATGTGCCAGCTGGCACCCATAGTGCTCACAGAGCCGTGACAGAGCCCCAGGTGATGTTCCCAGAGGAAACCCTCCGGGCAGAAGGGAAGGAGGGGGTGCAGGACAGGCTCCAGGCTGACCTATTGATCTGAATTCCAAATGGCTTTGGACAGCCAAACTCCACCTGCATGCCTTGGAGGGGAAGCCCCGCAGGAGGCAGAAGCTCAAATACTCCCTGAACACCACCCTGAAGTGCCCAGGCTCAGCTCTGCCTGCCAGGGCCACTCTCCCTCCCCCCTTTCCTTCCTTCTTTCCCCCAGCTCTGGAATCCCAGTAAAATCCTTCCCTTGTGCCCAGGGCCATCCTGGCTCTGACAGACGCTGTGCTTCTCCCATCACAGGAACCAGGCTTCCTAAGGAGACATCACACTTTGATTTGATGTCTCTGGATATTGATAGTAAATACATCTTTGCCTTCTGAGAGCAGCTGATAGTTGAAGCAGGAATCTCCTCCTAAGGCAGCCCATGGCTGCCTTGGGCTCACTGGGCTCCAGATAAACTCAAACTGCCTTAGGAATCAAAAAAAGCAGGGAAATAGAATGAGATTAAGAAATGTAAATCAATGCCAAGCAGTAAGATCTAGTGTGCAGAGGAGGAGGAGAAGGGCCAGGGTCAGGCTGGCTCCAGTTGCTGGAGAGGCAAAAGGGCAGGGAGGAAATACAGAGGGGCTGGGGGATGAGTGGGAAAGGAAAGAAGGTTTTGGAGGGGCAGGAGCAGAAAGGATGGGAAGATGGAAGCAGGGGAGGGCAGGGAGCTCCCTCTCTCCCAGAGTGGTTTCCCCCTGTGAAGTGTGGGCACTGGTTTCTGTATGGCAGAGTTCACTGCTCCCTTCTCCTGTGGGGCTGCCATAGGTCCTGATCCTCCTGCCTGTCCTGCCTGCTCCAGGATCCCTTCCCTTGCCTGCCAGGGAGGTGTGAGGTGCATCCCTGCTGCTGGGCAAATGCCCACTATGCTGTCTTTGCTGCCTCTTCTGTCAGCTGGTTTCCCTCTAAGAAGGATTAAACTGTTTTCTTACATTTCAATTACTCTCTGCAATCCTTGGCACTTTGTTGAGACATGGGGTCAGGGAAGGGAAAAGTCCAGCAAGATCTTCCCCACCATCTTTTAGATTTGGAAGGATGAAAAAAGCTTGAAACTAAATCTCCCAAATCCCTGATCCTGCAGCTCACAGACTGGGCAAGGGCTGTCTCCTGGGACAGCTGCCCAGTGCTGGTGCTGTGTCACCCTGCCCTGAGCCAGGCACCCCAGCAGGGATGGTGAGCCCTGCACCACAGAGGGGGCACCAGGGTCATTGCAGAAGACCTATCTAGCAGAGGGCCACAGGAAGGGCTGCCAGGGCCAGGACAGGGCCCCTGAGCCCATGGAAAGGGACTGGTTTCACCCCATTACCTCTGTTCCCCTCATTCTGTTTTCTCAGGACTGCCCTTGCTCTTCCCAGTGGCTTTGCAAATGCTCAGAGGGGATGAACTGATCTGGCCTGAGCTGATTTATGGCATTTTTGTGTGTACCAGACCCCAGCCAGAGGCAGCTTCTTGGGCCTAGTTCACAGGCTGCAGGTTTGGATGGGCTGCGTCCAACCCACCTCCAGCAGCACCTCTGACAGCTCCAGACATGGGGCAGGGCTTGGAATCACAGAACAGAATTCCTGAGTGGTTTGGGTTGGAGGGACCTCAAAGCCTATCCAGTTCCACCCCCTGCCATGGGCTTACTTTCCACAAGACCTGGAAGGTTGCTCCAAGCCCCAACCAACCTGGCCTTGGACACTTCCAGGGATGGGTCTCCAGCCATGCCAGGGAGCACTGGCTGTGATCAGCTTCTGTGCTGGGACTCTGCACCACAGGGGAATTGGGCAAACTGCCCAGCATGCCCTCTCCTCTTTAACTTCTGGAGTGGACATGGCTTTCAGGAGGTGCTGCCCTATTTCTATCATCTTAAATGTTGCAAATCCACCTTAGACCAGCTTATCCTGAGAGCACAGAGAAGGCAGAGAACAGGACAGACTCCCTGCCCTCTCTCAGCAAGTAGAGGACAGCAGGAGGAGCCTCACAGCCTCACCCCACTGCTCTCTGCTCCCATCTGTTCCAGGATCTCTCTTTGCAGCTGGCAGGAATTGCCAGCCCAGTCCATGGCAGAGGCCTTGGGCAGGGCTCTGTCCTTCTCACAGAGCCTGGCAGATCCCAGGGAGCTCTGAGAGCACCCACACTCATCCAGATTTCTGCTCCTTGTATGTGCACATTGGGACTGTAGCCAGAAGTGTTCCACAGGCGTGTGGATGTGGCACTTGGGGACATGGTTTAGTGGTGAATGTGGCAGTGCTGGATCAATGGTCAGAATCCATGAAGGCCTTTTCCAGCCTCACTGATTCCACGGGGACACATACAGCTCCATGTGGCTGAGGGGGGTGTGTGTGACACAGCGCTGTGTGTCACACATGGTGGGTGCCCAGGGGTACGGGCTGTGGGGGGTGCACCTGTGACTTGGTGCCCTGGGTGCTACAGGGCTCCTGCAGAACCAAGGAGATGGGCTGGGGGCTCATTTCACCCTCCACAGGCAGCTCTGTGCTGCCTCCCTCCTGCCTTTTCCCCTGCCCCTGGCACACATGTGCCATGCAAGGACTCCCTGTCCCCTCCCTGGCCACCCGGCTCTGCTGATGCAGCCATGGCTGCCACAGCTGAGCAAGGCCTTGACCCAGAGATGAGCACTTGAAGACCTCTCCAAGTGGTGCTTAAGCCCTGGCACAGGGTGCCCAGAGCAGCTGTGGCTGCCCCTGGATCTCTGGCAGTGTCCAAGGCCAGGCTGGACAGGGCTTGGAGCAACCTGGGATAGTGGAAGGTGTCCCTGCCCATGGCAGGAGGTGGGACTGGATGGGCTTCAAGGTATCTTCCAACCCAAACCATTCCAGAATTCTCTGGTTCCCTGATTCCATGTACTACTGAGGCAGAGCTGGCCAGAAAGGGCCAGGAGCCCCTTGGGTGATGCTCAGGAGAGGCTGGCAGCACATCAGGAGGAGAAGCAGCCTGTAAAATGGGACTGCTCAGAGCACAGGCCCTCCAGGAGGAAGCCACCCCTGGACTGACGGGGGGCTGAGGGCACCCTTCAGGGTCAGCTGGTCCTGCCCTCTGCCCAGCAGCTCATCCAGGGCTCCACGGCCCCCAGGCTCCCACGCAAACCCCGGCCCAGCCATCCAGGCTGGCTGCAAACACAGAGGTGGCTTTTATATCTGGAACCAGCAGCACGATAATAATGGGCTAGAATCAGGAATGATGATTTGCAACCTGCAGGGGGAAAATGCCTCCCCTGTCCCTGCTGCCAGGAGCTGAAAGGATTTGTGTGCTGTGGTGCAGGTGACGTGGGCCTGCCCACACACTCGGAGTCAAACGTTCCCTGAATTAGCAGGAGCTCTGGATGTGGCGCTGGGCACGGGGGGCTGCTGCCTGCCAGAGCCCGGCATTAATGATGATTCAGAGTTCACAATCTGATCGTGGCCGATAAAAATAGCTGGCTCCTGCTCGGAACAATTCATTACACAACAGACCCTCCTCCCGCCACGCTGCTCCCGGGATGCTCCCACTGCTGGCTTGGCAGCTCCATCCTGGGGCACAGCCCATCCCCAGGGAGGAGCAGAAGAAAGCACTGCCCATCTTGGGCTGAGGGCAGGGCCCATCCTGGGCTGAGGGCAGGGGGATATCCTGGGCTGAGGACAGGGGCCCATGCTGGTATGAGGGCAGGGGGATATCCTGGGCTGAGGGCAGGGGGCTATCCCGGGATGAGGGCAGGGGCCATGCTGGGCTGAGGGCAGGGGCCCATGCTGGGATGAGGGCAGGGGCCCATGCTGGGCTGAGGGCAGGGGCCCATGCTGGGATGAGGACAGAGGCCCATCCTGGGCTGAGGGCAGGGCCCATGCTGGGATGAGGACAGAGGCCCATCCTGGGATGAGGGCAGGGCCCATGCTGGGATGAGGGCATGGGCTCCTGAGGAGCCACCTGTGAAGTTAATGCCACTCACTGTGACAGTGTCACCAGGAGAACCAGGCACGCACTACACAGCAATGGAGGGGACAGTGGCTTCCAGCAAGCCAAGTGTGTCACCTTTTCGGGGTCTCTCCTTAGGGCACAGGGTACCCTCTAGAGGGCCAGTCTGCCCATTGCCTAAGGGTGTCCCAGGGGCTAACCCAGCCCATCCTCACAGCCCTGCCAGGCAACCTCAGCCAGGTGAAACACACCCAGTGCCAGCCTGAGCTTGGCGGAGTCTGACCCCTCAGCATCATCCCTGGGGAAGGATTTGCCCACATCCCTCCTCATGTGGGAGTAAATTGTGGTGCCCTTAGAATGTGGGATCTACACACAGCTCCTGAGGCCCCACAACACCTGAACACCAGTGGT
Organism: Illadopsis cleaveri; assembly: GCA_013399915.1. Lineage (NCBI taxonomy): Eukaryota > Metazoa > Chordata > Aves > Passeriformes > Timaliidae > Illadopsis > Illadopsis cleaveri. The sequence continues at coordinate 135,610 of VXBB01016397.1, read as the reverse complement.
CTTCTGCTTGTTCTTCAGGCCAAGGGGTGTCACTGTCCACTGGTGTGCAGGGGAGTGATGAGAGGGGCAGGATCTGACTGGCACCATCCCAAAATGACAAGGAGTAATTTATCTTAAGAGTCTAAATACTACATTTTTTTTTTTTTAAGCTACCAGCAAAACCAAATGCTCTGATGCTGTGAACGTCAAAGGCTGTGATATGACAAAGATTTTTGACTTCACGTGTTGTCTAAGCTGGAGGAGCAGATGAACTCCTGAGAGAGACAGAGAACTTATTTCCATGCAGATGTCACTTGTAATACAATCAACTCTCCAGGGAGCAAAATCCCAGAAATTCTGCAACCTATCTGTCTGTCCCTAAATAGAAGTTTCTCAAAGTTTTCCATGAGATGGGATTTGCTCTGAATCAGGAAATGCAAAGCATTAAGTAGGTCAAATGAGACAAATGAGACAGATAAGAAAAGGAACTTTCAGGAAGAGAGCAGGACAGGTGATGAGGCGGCTGGAGTGGAAGGACCAGGGCAGGGAGCTGGATTGTTGTCTTTGAAACCTACCTGCAGGCTCTGCTGCCTTGCAGAGCACTCAGGCACAGGTTGGTGACCACATGGGGCATGTTCCAGCTTGGCTGGAAAAGCAGCTAATGAGAACATTCTGGCCCAAAGCTGACCTGTTCTGGCCAGTGCTGTTCAAGGGGTCTGGAGGGGGTGTGGGAGTGTCTGCACAGCCCCCATGGAGCGAGTGTGGGATGCAAAGCCCTGCATGCAAAACCCTGAACACGGCTGCCCTTGCCCTGCCTCTGTGCTGACTCCCAGAGATGGAGGTGTCCACCCTTGCACTGAGAATTTGTTACCCAGACAACGGTGGAGACTCTGCTTGGCCTCCTGTGCTGCCACCCTGCCCAAACCCCATCTGAGTCCTCCTGCCTCTCTGTGCTGCCACAGCCATCAGCACTCCCATGGCCATGGCCCCAGTGCCCCTCCCAGAGCACAAAGACCACGGTGAGGAGGAGGAACTTCAGCCTGGAGAAGAGGAAACTGAGGTAGAACTTCATTGGAGTCTTCACTAGGGGAAGGTGCTGAGCTCTGCTCTGTGTAACCAGTGACAGGACTGGGAGTGGCTGGAGCTGTGCCAGGGGAAGGTCAGGCTGGATATCAGGGAAAGGTTCCTCATCCAGAGGGTGCTGGCACTGCCCAGGCTCCCCAGGGAATGGGCACAGCCCTGAGGCTGCCAGAGCTCCAGCAGTGTTTGGACAGCGCTGCCAGGCACAGGCTGGGACTGTTGGGGTGTCTGTGCAGGGCCAGAGTTGGACCGGTGATCCCTGTGAGTCCCTTCCAGCTCAGGACATTTAATGATTCTGTCTCCCTGCCCTTAATGTTTGTGGCAGAGTAGTTACAGGATGCTCCAAATGGCCGTGGCTGTCACTGCTGCACCACCAGCTGAGCAAGGACGTTTCTTTGCTCCAGGGCAGATGTTCCTGATGCCCAAATGTCCACATGAAGCCGGGCAGTGCCCTGCCTGCATTCGGGGTGCAGGGTGGAGATGCTCCGGGCACTGGGTTTGCTCAGTGCCTGGAGCAGCTCCTGTTGCCTGAGGGTCCCGGGGTGGGGAGGAGCAGGTGGGAGAAGCCAGCAGCTCCTGAGCCGTCCCTTCGGAGCCCCGGCCCGTGCGCAGCTCCCGCGTGCTCAGAGCTGGGAACACTTCCTTTGTCTCAAAGTGGGTCAGGCGGAGGCGTGACGTTACTATAGCAATGGGCAGGAGATTTCATAACTTTATTTTGCGAGGAGCGTGTTGCAGGATTCGCCAGGAGACGGAGGGAGGGTTGTCACTGAATCACCCTCCCAGCCTCCCATCCCCAGCCGGCTCCTGCAGGAGCTCCACTGCCCCTTGTCCGCCAGCACAGAGCCAGCTCTGTCCCCCCCGGCCCCTGGGGAGTCCCAAAGCCACCCTGGGCCAGCCCGTACCTCTCACAGCTTGCTGGGCTCGGGGACTAGGCCAGACTCAGCATCCTGTGTGCCGTGTGTCCCTCTGGGCTCCGCATTTATCCCTCATGAAGACCTGCGGGGCAGAGAGAAAAGGGGATGTGTCCTCATGTCCTCACAGGGATCACAGAGGCGTCTTCCTGACCGACATCCCAGGCCACAACTCTGATGCTGCAAACGCTTGACAGCTCTGCCTGATGCCCAGGTTGTGCCCAGCAAAGGGCAAATGGCAGAGAGTGAGGCAGAGGCAGTGCCCACAGGACAGGGAAAGATGTGGGAGTGCGTCCCGTGTCCCTCTGGGTGTCACGTGGGCTGAGAGGATGAGCTGGAGATCAGTCAGGTGGGGAGGAGAACATCCAAAATGCTCCTTGCTGGGGGCTCAGGGCTGGGCACAGCCCCTTTGTGGGGAAGTGCTCTTTGTCCTTCCTTCCCTTTCTTCTTCATCATGGACTAACCCCCCTGCAGTCCTGGAGCCACTGACATGGGCAGGGGGGATTCTGTCACCCTCTGTGCCTCACCCTCTGGGCTGTCCCCTTTGAGCAGAGCCCGGGGAGGCAGCAAGGACAGTCCTGGGGACAACCCCGCTGCCCAGGGTGGCAGATGTTCTGGTGTTCCCCTTGCTGTGTCCCAGCACTGCTCCTGCCAGAACCTGCTCTGACCTCACCTCCAGCGCTGCTCAGGGCAGCTCCCACCAACCCTCTCCCATCTGTCACTAGGTGCTACTGTGCTGCAGTTAAAGCCTGGGAGTTCCTCCTTCCTGCCCCCAACCATGCTGCAAACCATAGGAAAAATGCTCCCTCTGTGAAAAGCCAGGAGACAAAACCCCCAATGTTTCTTTGTGTCCCTGACACCCTACTGACCCCACAGAGAACACAGCCTGAGTTATCTAATCAGCGCTGTTGGGGTTTGCACTGATGAACATCCCAGCCTGCTTTGTGTGCACACACAGTCTGTCTGTCCTGCACTGGGAGCTGCTGGGGCAAACTGGGCAACTCCTGCTGCAGGGAAGCAAGGGATGGGAATGGCATGGGAACCAAAAGAGGAGTCAGCCTTCCTAGGACAGTTTTTTCATTCCTAGTTGAATGGAGGAGGCCATCTGGGTTTGAGAAGGTCTGTGAGAGCTCAAAGAGGGGTGAAAATAAGTGAACCCCAGTTTCTTGGCTCAGATGGAAGGCTGGGACAAGGACACAAACTTTGGCAGTTTTTCTAGGAAAGCCAGATCCAGGTGCTGGGCTTGACTCTCACCGTGGTGATGCAGAAGATGACCAAACAGGTGCCCAGAGATGAGGCAGCAGCTCTTCGTCCCCAGAATGGAGAGATGGGCCCTGCAGTGCCCCTGAGACCCTGCAGTGCCACCTGCCACCGCCCAGACAGCTGGGCTTTTTCCTGCCTGGGGGTTACACACATCCTGGGTGCCTGGTTGTGGCAGAGGCACTGTGCTCTCCTCAGACGTGCCCAGGAGCCCTCCTAGAACCTGTCCCAAGGAAGCAAAGACTGGAGAGGCACAGTGCAGGCAGAGAATAAGAGGACTGTGTTCACTCCAAGGCCCTCATGGGGGATATCCCAACAGACAGAAGAATGGAAGGCCTGGGCAGACCAGCAGACTGGCCTCTAAATTAGGTACAAACCCTCATCACCTTCCCACTAGCTCCGTGCCCCAGCACTGCAGAGGGAATTGCTAAAGCAAAGGGACATGTGCTGGGACAGCTGGGCAAGGCAGTCACATCTGTCCCCACAGCTCACCTGTCTTCTACACCAAAACACCCCTTTCCTCATTTCTTGCTGCTGCTGGGCTGTGAAGTCAGAGCCAGAGCCTGAGACAGAGGTGAAGCACATGTGGCTTCACCCAGCCCAGGAGGCCTCTGCTGTGGCCCAAGGGACACCTCCCCACCCCAACCCTAGACATTCCTGGGCTCAGGGGTGCCCCTGAGGTGGCAGGTCACTGCACGGTGTGACTGTGCCAGGATGAGCTGTGGCAGGGCCAGGTGCCACCGACTGCTCTGCACAGTCACTGCACTGGCACTGCCCTGCCCTCTGGCAGCTGTCTCCATGGCAAAGGGAATTCCAGCACTGTGAGTTGTGTTAGGTTTGAGCCCATGATCCAGACAGCAGAGCCACCAGGATCCAGGATCTACCCCAGGGCTGCCTCCAGTGTCAGCACCCACCTGTCTCTGTAGCCTCTGTCGCTGCCCTGCTCTAATGCCACCAGTGCTGGGATGGGGGACAGCACCACTGGAGCCACTGAGGGACACCATGGAAGCCACCAGCACCTTCTAGTAATGTCCCCAGCACCCTCCTGGCTGCACAGGTACCACCACAGGCACCCAGCCCCCTGTAGCAGCAGCTGTTGGGATGGAAGTGCCCGTGCAGTGCTGGCATCACCCGTCACGTCTGTGCGTGTCACCAGCGCTCTCAGGGTGCCTCAGGGCCCCAGGAACAGCCCAGTCCTGGCACCCCCTGGCACATCCAATGGGTGGGAGGAGCAGTGCCTGGGTGCCAGGCCTCCCCTCACACAGCAGCTTCCTCCAACAAAACAAGGTCATTGAAGCTCTGGAGGAAGAAGCATTTTGGTGTGGAACACTGTTTTTCCCTTTGCATGCTGTTCCTGCACAGAGAAAATGGCACCATGATTGCTTTTAATTAATATCAGCATCAACACCCAAGGAAATGCAAATGTGTCACCAGCACAACCACCTGATGTTACCGACCAGCCAGACACTTCCATTGTTCCTCTCCCTCCATTCAGACACCTCCATTGTCCCTCTCCCTCCACTCAGACACCTCCATTGTCCCTCTCCTCCTGCCTCCACTGTCCCCCTCCTCCTGCCCTTCTCAGGGGCAGGGTGCTCACGGCTGTGGTGTGAGGGAATGGGATGGGAGCTGATGCATGGAAGGACAGGAGAGGTGCTGCAAGCTCAGGGAAGGGGACTGCAGACCAGTGGACAGGTGAGGAAGCAGGGGCCGAGCTGGGGCCCTGATTTTCTGGGCAATGAGGGCACAGGATGCCAGAGGAAGCATCCAGGGCCCTTCTCTGCTCAGGGATGTCTTGCTGATGAACTGATGCCCCTACAAGACAATTTTGGTGAATGGGGTCTCACATGCTCTGCAGCCAAGGCTCCCTGGAGAATCAGCTGGTGATTATTGTCCTCTTGGTCTGAGGGAGGAGGCCACAGCCTGCCTTCCTGCAGCCTGGGTGGTTCTGTGTGGCTCCTGGTGCTCCTGATCCCACCTGCGAGGTGGCTGCAGGTGAGTGAGGAAATATGGAGAATCAGTGTTTGCAGGGGGCTCCTGAGGAAGGCAATGAGATTTCAGCCCAGTGAGCAGATGAGGAAGGCAGGGTGCTCCTTCCCCTTCTGCCACTCCAGGGCCACACTGGTGTGGTCACAGCCGGAGCACAGCAAGGCCAGCAGAGCTGGGGAGCTGCAGGTGCTGCTGGGATCTAATTCTAGGGAAAATCCTGTGGAATGGTACAGGCTCAGCAGCATTTTGGGCTGGTCTCTGTGAGAAGAGAGGTCCCTCCCAGGCTGGGCTGTCACCTCCTGCTCCTTCCTGCTTCTCCTCCAGACCTGGAAGAGCCTCAGCAAACCACCCATGACTGCTTTTGGTAAACCTGAGAGGAGATGAAGCCCTCGTTCCAGGGAACAAGCACAGTGACCTGGCAGCCAGCCCAGTGCTGGATCCAGAGCTCTGCAAAAAGGCCGTGAGTCCCTGTGGGATCCCAGGAGCAGCAGTTGCAGGGATGGGGGGATGAGCAGGCCTGGCACAGGGGCAGAGAGGAAAGGGCAAGGAGCAGAGCACAGCCCCACAGGCAGGTGCCCAGCTGTGGCAAGGGCTGCTGAACACAGGGCTCCTTCTTCTGCTGGCACCCCTCCTGCTCTTGTCCCCTCCTGCTCTTGTCCCCTCCTGCTATCATCCCCAGACTGAACCCCCTCTAACACTTGGATTTACAGACTGTAAGCTCAGGTACAGACATTGCCAACCCTTCTGAAACAGGCCATAACACCATTGTGTGCAAATCCAGCACGAGAACTAATGAAAATAAATATATGTGTGATCTTGTACCTCTAATCTCTGCACCCTTTCTCTGGATAAAACAAATGCACTGAGCTCATCTGTGTGTCCCAGAAAGAATGACCCATTACATGGAGGATGTCTGGGGGCTGAGCTGGGAGCAGCACCTCGAGGGAAGGACAAGATGCTGCTGTGGAGAGAGGGGAGAGCACAGGTGAGATATGGCTGAGCATAAGGGAGGAGATACGTAGACAGGATTAAGATCCTTCTAAGGAGGCCTGGAAGGAAAAATATGTGTGTGAAAACACCAGAGGGAACAATTGAGCAAAGGTGGGAAGAGTGGGAAGTCCTGCTGAGCTGTGAGGAAGGTGCCCCCCTCCCCAAGCCCAGAAGGTTCCCACGCAGATGCCTTGTCAGCAGGGTCCTGTTGGGGCAGGGAGCAGGGAAATGAGGTTACAGCACATGGAATGGGCTGTTCCTGTCCCTCTCTCCCGACAGGAGGCTGTCCTGAGCACAAGGACAACACGCACTGATTCTGCTGAAGATGGAAGTTGAAGTCAGCAAGAAGCTGAGGCAGAAGGTCCACCCTCACGACTCCACAGGTCAAACCCCACATCAGTGTCAGCTGAGGGGAACCTTGGGGACAGAGCAGGCACCTGACAGTGGCACTCCTTTAACTCTGTACACAGGGGGACCTGCCAGACCTTGGGGACATCTCCTAAAGGAGAAAGACTTTGGAGAGAATGACTTTGAGTGCCTGAAATCTGATTCCTTTGAAAGAAACATCACCCCTCCTTCTGCTAAGATCTTGTATTAAATTTGCTGCCACCAATTTACTAAATAAGCACAGAGATAATCTCTGCTCTTCCCCTCTGGTTCAGATTAGGTATCAGACAAAATTGTTTCACTGAAAGAGTGGTCAGGCACAGGAATGAGTTGCCCAGGGAGGTGGTGTGGAAGTGTTCAAGAGCCACCGGAATGTGGCACGGAGGGATGTGGTTTAGGGGTGACTATGGTGGGACTAGGCTGGTGGCTGGACCTGGTGATCCTGAAGGTCTCTTCCAAGCTTGAGGATTCTGTGAGACAGGAGCGTGGCCAGGCCAGCAGCCCTGGAGGGCAGGGGAGGGCACTGTGGGTGGGAGTTACCTGCTCCTGGCATGAGAGCAGCAGCAAATTCTGAGATTCCCAGTGTAGGGATGGGGAAAGGAGCTGGATGGAGCAGAGCTGAGCCTCTCCCTCAGGCAGTGACAGAACTGTGCCCCCAGCAGGATGCTCCTGCTGAGGGACCCCAGTGGGCTGGCACATCTCCTCCTCAGGAGCCATCATGGGGTGTTTGTAAAGCTGGGCAGCCTGGAATTGTGAGGAGGGATTCTGCCCTGGTGCCACACGCCATGGACAGGAGCTCCTGGTGAGAGGGCAGGGCACACCTGAGGCTCTGCTGGGCCAGAGCTGGCAGGGACTGCAGGGAGCCAAGAAATGCTTCCTCTGGTGGAAGACCTTCCTCTGAGGGCATGGGGGTGTGGGACAGACCCAACACAACCTGAAACAGTGAGGGAGAAGAACAAGCAGGAGGGACTGGGAGCCTTCACCTGTGTGACATCGTGATGTGGAGAATAAAACTGGTCCATACAAGGGCGACCTAGAGAGAAAAAATCCTCTAAGTGCCTTCCCACCGAAGCCAGGCAGCCTGGATAACACACTCTGCCCACATATGGACAAGGATCTGACCTAGTTGTGCTCCCAAAATCTGACTGGGAGCGTCACATAATCGGAGTGTTAAAAGCAGCAAATGTTAAAATCAACAACTTCAGGGAGGAATGAGGGTGCAAAGGGACAACAGATGTCACGGCAGGCACGGTCAGCAGTTTGAGTCACAGCCACCTGCACAGCTCTCAGATCTGCTCCAGCAGAGGCAGAGGAAGGTGCAGGAATGGGCCTTCCCCAGCCTGGCAGCTGCTCTGCCTGCAGCTCTGTGATCCGCAGGGAAAGCACGTTCCCTTGCTCTGGGAGACACTTGTGCAGAGCACTGCATCCAGGCTGAGCCCAGCATGGATGTGCAGGACATGGTGGCTCAACATCTGGACACATCTGTACAGGATCATGGCTAAAGTGAGACCCTGCCTGAGTCAGGGAAGGCAGGAGCAGCAGGGCCTGTGTGTGGCACCCACAGTGCCTGACTAGCAAAGAGGGTCAGACTATGGCAGCTTGGAGTCTGGGAGGCTGTTCATAGAATCAGGGAGTCATTAAAATTGGAAATGCCCTCTGAGATCATTGAGTCCAACCCTTAACCCAGCACTGCCAGGTCCCTAGGTGCCACATCCATACATTTGTTGAACACTCCCAGGGAAGGTGACTTCACCAGTGCCCTGGGCAGACCGTGCCAGTGCCTGAGCACCCTCACTGTGAAGGAATTTCCCCTAATATCCAGTCTGAGAGACTATGGAAAAGAATGGAGGCACACTGACCCTAAGCTAAAGGCTTTTTTCCAGTCCTAAGCTGCACCTACAGCCAGTCATGGACTGTCCCTTGGCTCTGCTGGCTCTTACTGCAGCAAAGCCAGGGCACACAGGGCTGGGACAGCCAGCCTGAGCTGGAATATGGCTGCAGAGTGAAGAAAAGGCCAGAGGTGCTGGCTCAGAGCCACCTCCTGCACTGCCCAGCCTGTCCCCAGCCTGTCCCCAGCTGTCCCCAGCCTGCAGCCTGGCACAGTCTGTCCCCACCAGGGAACCCTGGATCCTGCTCTTGCCTGGGGTCGGGACGGGGACAGGCAGCAAACTGCCCATGTCCTGACCATGCTGGGAACTCACCTGCTCTCCTGTGGCAGGAACACCTGAAGGATGTGTCCTTGCTCCCTGTCCCTGACACCCCTGACACCCCTGACAAGGGACAAAAGCCAGCATCTCTCATTAAGGCTGGGCACAACCTGACATGGCCCCACCAAATTCAGCAAAAAATCCCTAAACCAGGTCAGCCACAGCACTGCAGGTGTCAGAAAGCCCCATGCTCGTGCTGTTCTGCTGAGAAGCCTTTAACCTTGTTCCTGCTCTGGCTCTGGCAGGGAAGGGACAAAGAAGCTCCTGGTGTGGCAGCTGGGAGAATCTGCATCCCCCACTGGGTGCCCCGGAGCTGGGGACGCCCTGGGGCAGGTCCCCGCTCTGTGCCCTGCCCTGGCCGGGCCACCAGCTGCACCTGGGACACAAGGGATGGAGCCCGGCCCCGCTGCGCTCAGCTCTGCTCTGGGGCTGGGCTGCTCTGCCCTGGCTGCTGGCACAGCGATGGCACAGCGATGTCACAGCGATGGCACAGCGATGGCACAGCGATGTCACTGCCCGCCGTGCAGCAACTCACGGCGGCTCCGCGGGAGGCGCGGGGCTGGTGGCGACAGGGCAGAGCTGGTGGCTGCGGGGCCGTGCCCCAGGAGGGGACATGCCGTGCCCGAGGAGGGGACATGCCATGACCCAGGAGGGGACACGCCGTGCCCATCGGGGCTGCCCCAGCTCCGTCACCGCGGAGCTGCCGTGTCCCCTCGGCAGTGCGGAGGATGCTCGTGCTCTGAGAGCAGGGAGAGCTCTGCAGGTGCTGCCTTTAACGATTACGATGAGTAATTCCCTTTCAGTCCTTTAATCAGTCACTTTTAATTAGCGTGCCAGTTGTTTTTTCCTTAGCAAACAGCTCCTTCAATGAGGGTTTTCGCTGCATCTGCTGGGTTGGGAAAACACTGCTCCCTGATGGGGCTGTGTGTTCATTCCTTGGCAGGAGCTTCCTCCTGTGGGAGGCTGTGGGATTGGGCTCACGTGCCGAGCGTGGCACAGGTCCTGCTCGTCCTTGGGAAGCCCCTCGCTGCTGAGATGGAGGCGTTCCTGGAGGTGCCCTGTGCTGGTGGCATCCTGGACATCACTTTTTCCAGAGGCCTTCTTGCAGGCAAGGACAGCCTCCTCATCCACACCCCTTTCAGCATTTTTAATTTCTCCTTTGAAACTTCCTTAGCTCTGTGATTCTGGTATCTCAGGGTAGCGAGTTCCACAGAGGAATTCTGCCTGTGGAAGAGGATCCCAGCTTGATCCCCTTGGGATGGAAGGGAGCAGAGTCCCCCAAGCAACCACTCCCCGTGTGGGGCAGGCTCTGCTTCCCAGCTCCAGCCCCTCTGACAGACACAGAGTGCCCTCACCTGCAGAGCTTTGTTCACGGTGCAGGTGTTTCCCTGCTGCTCTGGACACCTGTTCACTGCTGGCTGTGGGTCACCCAGCCCCAGATTCACAGCAAATACCCCAGTGCTCCTTCCCCTCCTCATCTCCACATCACTGAACTCCTCAGCTCATCCTACATCCATGTCAGCCTCCAGCTCCTGGGCCAAAAGCTTTGCTTTAATTTTCCCTTGAACGATAGCCTACTTTTGGATGGGTTTTTCTCTCTCCCTGGGTCTGGTTCTGCCATCTCCTGGGTGTGTTCTTCTCTCTCCCTGGGCGGGTTCTTACCTCTCCCAAGGTGGCCTTTGCCCTCTCCCCGCAGAGGACCTTATCCCTTGCTCCTTTGCCCTCTGGAGTGAGGGGAGCTCTGTCTCTCCAAGGGGGCCAAGCCTCTTCCCTTTTCCTGCCCAGGGCAGGATGTCCAGGCTGGCCCAGCATCCATGAGTCACCAGCAAATCCCAGCCTCCTTCTCAGGGCCCTGGCACCAGAGCCCTAATTACAGGGCAAGACTAGCGGAAACAGGCTTATTATTTACCAGGCTAATGAAAATTAATCATGCCTCCCCCTCCCTTTCCTGGGAGAACAATCACGGCTGAGAAAGCAGATTACAGAAGCATTAAGGGTGACTGCTCTCCTGGGCTTTGGCACCACCTGAGGGCTACGTGGGGCTGTGGGCCGTGCTTGCAGGTCACCTGGAACTCAAGGGTTAAAGCTGCCCCCCAGTGCTGCCTGTTCTCCCCCCAGCCTGCTGCTGGCTGAGGCTGGGCACAGATGGAGCCAGAGCACTGCCAGCCAGGCTGGAGAGCCCTGCCCCTTGTCCAGGCAGCTGCTGTCCCCTGGAGCCCGGACCCCTCCGGCACCATCTGTGTCCCTGCAGGGAGCCGTGGGGGGGGCAGAGGGGTCCCGGCCCAGGCAGGTCCCAGCACAGCCCAGTTTGCTCCATGCAGGCAGCCCGTGGCTCCAGGCTGCTGCACAAGGCAGGGATGGGGAGCAAGGCTGTGTGCAAGGGCAGATGGAGGAAAACACTACAAAGACTGGTTCATGCTGCACAGATGTGGAAAACCAGAGCATCCCCTACCCACTGGAGCCACTGGAGAGAGTGCTGCAGCAGAGGGATGAACTCTGGCAAAACTCACCATCCTCACTCAAAATATCACCCCCACTCAAAATACCACCCTCACTGAGGGGAGGCTGAGGCACAGGATGGGGCAGGTCAGCCTGGAGACAGGGAGAGAGCTCCAGCCCGTTGAACTCTGCACAGTGCCCTGTGCTGGGAGGGAGGTCCCAGGGATGCAGCACTGCACACCCAGTGTCCTGAGCTGAGCCCAGAGCTGCACAACCTGCCTGCCAGGCTGACCACAGCCCTCCTTTTCCAGGCTTGAAGATCTCCACATCCATGATCAGCCTCTCTCTCCCTGAGGCTGCACGGGCTGGGAACGGGAAAAAGACAAGGAAGGGGAAGATTGCCTGGATCAGGATCTGGGATGGAGGGAGAGGTGAAGACCAGGTTCCAGGGCTGGGCTGGAGAGCTGCTCCCTGCCAGGCCTGTCCAGGGCAGTGTTGCCCACCACAATAATTAACTGTTGCTGTGGAGAAGACGGGAAAATGAGCAGGAGGTCAATTTTCCATTTCCCAGTTGAGCATAATCAGTTCCAAGCACACAGCCTGAAAATAAATCTCCATCAGGCTCGTTACCTCTTAATTAACATCACCAGCTACAACACGTCCTCCCCAGCCCAGGCACAGTCCCTATTGATGTACAGTGAGATGGAGCCAGGGCTGGGCATGGCTGGTGGGAACTCTCCAACTGGAAATTCCAGCCCTGCTGTCCATGCTGGACCTGCCCTGCTCAGACAGGAGAGCTCTGCTCCAGGGTGGGGAGAGCTGCTGGATCTCCCCAGAACCGGCTGCTTTGGGGGCAGCTGGCACAACACAACTGAAAGAAAGTTGGTGAAACAACTGGAGTTTGTTTTCCTTTTGCATAGATTGGAATAAAGAAGAGAAGAAGATCCTGTGAGTGAAACATTAGATTAGAGGGATGGAACCTCACCTATGAGGAAAGGCTGGGAGAGCTGGTGGTGTTCAGCTTGGAGGGCAGAAGGATCCAGGGAGAGCCCAGAGCCCCTCCCAGTGCCTAAAGGGGCTCTAAGGGAGCTGGAGACAGACTTTGGACAAGGGCCTGGAGGGACAGGACACAGGGAATGGCTTCCCACTGCCAGAGGGCAGGTTTGGATGGGATATTGGGAAGGAATTATTCCCTGGGAGGGTGGGCAGGCCCTGGCACAGGGTGCCCAGAGGAGCTGTGGCTGCTCCTGGATCCCTGGCAGTGCCCAAGGCCAGGTTGAACCCAGTTGCAGCAGCCTGGGAGAGTGGAAGGTGCCCCTGCCCCTGGCAGGGGGGGGGACTGGATGAACTTTAAGTCCCTTTCAATCCAAACTTTCCCTGATTCCATGTTTCTCTGCTTTTTGATCTCTTCCCCATCAGTGATTTCCCTCCCAGGCTGTCCCCTCCCCTGGAGCAGTCCTGTCCCCCACAGGTGACCTGGCACAGGAAGGGCACAGGGGCTGCCACCATCAGTGAGGGGAGGAAGGAGACGGGATGAAGTAATCCAGTTCTGCTCCTACCACCCTCCCACTCGGCACTTCCCTCCAAAGCACTACGCAAACATTAGCTAATGAATCCTCCCAGCGCTCCTGGGAGGAAGAGACATCGACAGGGCTCTGCTCTAGACACCTGATAAACACAAAGGGTGGCTGGAGGAGATGCCAGACAGGCAAAACCTGCAGGTCACAGCAGTTCCTCTGCTCTTCCTGCTGCTGGTGGCAGGGCTGGGCAGGCAGGGGACGTGCCAGGAATCATGCCAGTGCAGGGCAGAGCAGGGACCGGGGCAGAAATATGAGAGAGGGTAAAACTAGATGAGAATAGGAGGAAGATGAACCCTGTTGTCCTCACAGACAGAGAGACAGACAGACAGACAGACAGACATTCTGTTTCCAATTCCAGCTTTAATGGGATTTTGTAAGCATCATGAAATGAGCTTAAATGGAAGGAAACCCTGACACTGCTGCTGAGGCATCCTGGAGAGGAGTATTGAGAAAAAGCACTTTGACTTTAAAAAAAATGGATTTTGACTTGCTCAGTTTGGCAGGTGAGTTTCCCAGAGGATCTGAAAAATCAAACCGTGGGTTTCCAGCCTGAACATCCCCAAACACTGCACCAGTTCTTGTGTCCTTTAGCTGAGCTCTTTCTTCTCCACCCTCGTGTTTACCCAGGAATGCATCCATAGGCAGCTGCTGCAGCCTCCTCCTTTCAAACAAGCCAGGCATCCCTGGGATTTGCAGCCTGGCCATGATCCCTCACGATTTGCCTCTCTGGAATCCTGCATTTCATGCTTCCTTGCCTCCATCCCTAAACCCTCCCGGAGCTCCCTGTGTGGCAGGATCCCACTCCCTGGTCCACAGGGTGTGCCCTGCATGCAGCACTCCCACAGCCAGCTCTTGGGAAGGACCTTGGCTGCAGGAAAATCCCGGTGCCAAGGGATGCAGATCCATCCAGGGAACCCCAGCAGTGCCCCTGGGGACCTGCCCACAGCCCTGTGCCCTCCTGGGCCTGTCCAACCTGCCTGTTCTGGGGATCCCCAGCAGGGTGAGATCTCCAAAACCCAGCCAAGGTCTTGCTGTTTTCCTGGGAGTTGAGTTCAATTGCTCCAGTCCAATTGTTCCAAGGAGAGACTTGCCTGCTGTGCCTGGAATCAGTGCTGCTGAATGCTTAAACATGTGAAGGCTAAAAACAGAGACCAGGGGCTGTTCCCAGTCACTGCCCTCAGGTCTGGAGAGACACAGCCTTGGCTCTCAGTCCCCTTGTGGGATTCTTCTGGAGGTGGAGAACCCTGGCAAAAACCTGCCCTGGCACTGGCTGGATTTTGGGCTGGGCTGGGCTCACCTCACACAGACACAGATGCATTTGGCAGAAGGGGATATGTTTTGCTCTGGTTCCCTGGCACACAGAGGCATATTCTGAGGGGTCCTGCATCAACCTGCCACAGTGGAAAAGCTCCCTGAAGGTTTCTGCTCAGCCACCACTGCCCAGGGACACCTCACTGCTCCCCAGAACTGCAGCAGGGTTTGGTTTGTTGGTGCTCTCCCCATGAGGCTCCTGGTCTGGTACAGCACAGGAGAACTCCAGCAGGTACCAGGGGGGAAAGGGAAGGTGACATGTGCAGGGGTGGCAGGACAGCCCTCTGCCCAGGGTGGTAACACTGAACCTCCAAAATCCTCACCAAACAGAGGGATGAAACCCCAAATCCTGATGTTTCCAAAGAAAAACTCAGCCAGGAAGGATGTCTGCCCCTGGCTGCCAGCACACAAAGCTCAAAGTACCTGAGGGAGCTGTGGGCTCTCCTTTCTCTCTGACAGGATATTTTTTAGCAGCTTGATCCCATTCTTGTCATTTCCTGACCTGAAGAACACCCAGCTCCAGGAGCCACAGTCCCCAGGCACCAGCCAGGCCCAGGGCAGCCCCTCTGTGTCACCTGAGCAGAGCCCAGCCCAGGACAGGGGCTCAGCAGCAGGGGATACAGGAAATAAGAGGGGATACAGGAAAATGAGAGTATTTCCCAGTGTAGTTCAGGGGCCTCTATCAAGGACTTTGAGTGCTAAAGTCACCCATGTACTCTCACACAACCTGCCCAGAGCAGCTGTGGCTGCCCCTGGATCCCTGGCAGTGTCCAGGGCCAGGCTGGACAGGGCTTGGAGCAGCCTGGGACGGTGGGAGGTGTCCCTGCCCATTGCTCATGAATGGATTTAAGATCCTTTCCCACCCAAACCAGTCTATGATCTCCTCTGCTCAGCTCAGCCCCTGCTCCAGGTGCCTGTGTGGCAGCAATGCCTCCTGCAAACAGCTGGGAACAGTTGTCCCCTCAGCACAGAGGGGGAAACTGAGGCAAGGCAGCACACCCCGACAGGTCTGCAGTGCTGCATGCAGGTGTGCAGCTTCCCAGCTCCCTCAGTGCCCCTGTCCTTCCAGCCCAGGGTGACAGGAATCTCTGTTTCAGTCTCTTTTACGCCAGGAAATGGGAAAAATGCAGCTGTGAGGTGTTGCTCTGATTTTTTAGCCTTCTGATGTTTTTATTTTTGGACTGGAGAGCTCTTACCCATTGTACCTAAAACAAAGACTGATGTTTGGTAAACACATTCCTTTCTAGGGGGAAGGACAAATTGATAGACTTCTGAGTTGACCACTGGGGTCAGAGAGGTGTTCCTCTCGTCCCCCAATCCTTGACCAAATCCCAAAAACTATATAAGTTGAGATCCCCAAAATGAACTTCCCTTCTTTCCTTTTCATCTCCCATCCTGATGGGTGAGTGTGGTTCTTTTCATGTCCTCCTGCAACAGTGGGCTGCTCCAACAGTGGAGCCCTGGGAGCTTCTGCAGCTCATGGTGGAGCAGAGCTGAAGCCAAAGGTGGGAGGCTAAGGAAAGCTTGGGCTTCTGCAGCTGAAAAAGATCTGAGTTGGCCACTCCAGGAGAGTGATCTGGGGAAGGGATGGAATCACAGAATCACAAACCCAACTAGGGTGGAAAATCCCTCTAAGGCCATCAAGTCCAACTGCTCCTCCAAGCCCACCACTAACCCCTGTCCCCAGGTGCCACATCCACATGACATCCAGGAATGGTGACACTCCCACTGCCCTGGGCAGACTGTTCCACTGCCTGACCACCCTCTCCGTGAGGAAATTTTCCATAATATCCAACCTAAACCTTCCCTGGCACAATTTGAGGCTCTTTCTTCCTGTCCTAAAACATATGTGGGGACACCAGCAGCCTCTGCAGACCCCTCCATGCTTTGGGAATTGGGTTGAGCATCGGTGCCCCCATCCCCAGTGGGCAGCCCACATTCCCGAGGGCTGGGGTGCCCAGGTGGCTCCAGCCTGCTCCTCTGCTCCAGCCTGGGAATCAGGAAACAGCCACCCATGGCTGCAGCCAGAGCAGCTCCCGTGGGAAGGTGTCACTGCAGATGTCACCAATCCCCCGGCAGGCTGACACGGCTGCCCCTGAGCCTCAACCAGCCCCTTCTGGCTCACGGCTGTCCTTGTTCCAGAACACAAAAGCTGGCAGGCCCTGTGCCCCGGGTCAACTGCTCCCACTCCTGCCTGCCTGCGTGAGCATCACGGCCCCAGCACCACCCCCGGGCCAGCCCAGAGCCCTGCAGCCCGGGGAATGCAGCCTGGAGCCGGGGCAGGCTGATGGCAGCCCGGGGAATGCAGCCTGGGGGCCGGGGCAGGCTGATGGCAGCCACTGGTGGGCACCCAGCAGCCTGGGAACAGCCACAGGGACTCTCCTGCAGCACTGGGCGAGGGAGATGTGGCTGAGGTGCAGGTGGGAGGACAGGCTGTGGGATGCAGCTGTCTCAGCATGCACACAGCTCCATAAATCACAGGGAATTCATGTGACCCCTCATCCCCAGCCTGTCCCAGTCCCAGGAGCTGGGGGAGGTTGGCACAGTCCCAGCAGTGGCTCTGAGTTCTGGGACACAGCTGAGGTGGCAGAAGGGCTCCCTGGCACTGCTGCTGCCCCAGTCATCTGTGGGCACCCCACACCCATCCCCAGCTTCCAGGGCCTCAGGAGCTCCCTGTGGAACTGCCTCCACTCAGGCAAAGCCTCCCTGGTGTCTGGGGGCCAGAGCACTGCTGGGGTCCCTCCTTGGGCACTGGGGAGCTGCTCCCGAGGTTCTGCTGGCATGAAACACCTGCCTGCAGACCTGGCACTGCCCTCCCCAAGCCAGGACATCAGGCAGGTGTTGGGTGAGGCGCTGGGCCAGCCCCAAAAGCCCAGTGAGTGACCACAGAGAGCCACAGGCACACATCCACTGGGTCCAGGGACAGCACAGGGTGGTCAGAAACAGCGCTGGGCTCACCTCAACAGGGCAGGGACAGCTCCCAGGGACTGAGACACACCTGAGACACAGACTGCTCACAGGACTAGCAGGTTATAAACAACCAAAGCCCTTTCACCCCAAATTTGTAGCAGATGTGCCTCAAATCAGTGTTTCAGAACCCGGATTCACAGCCCCAGCCTACACTGCCACACCTGCTCTCAGCACCCCCCCACTCCTCCTGTCCCCACCATTGCTACAGCACCTTCTACCTGGCCTTCAGAAAAAGGAAATGAAAAAAACAGCAGCAGAATTCTCTCTTTTTTGGCTTGCAAATGCTGGTTTGCAAAGCTGAGCCAGCTGCTGCTCCACAGGTGACGGAGTACCTGGCCCACAACCTGATGCTGTTGGGCCTTGAGAGCCCTGCAGATGGCCCAGCCTGGGTGGGCTGAAGCAGAGGGGCTGTTCTGTCACACAGCAATTCAGACCCAAGGGTGCAGGAGCAAGGCCCCCACCCCCTGATCCCAGCCAAGAGACCCTCTGGGCGGGGGGACAAAGCATCCCCCCCACACCCTGAGTCCATCCAGAAACCCCCCTGGAGGGGCACAGCATCTTCCACACTCCCTGAGCCCAGCCAGGAGCCTCTCTCCAGCCAAGCTCCCCATGCTGCAGGACCACTTTGCACTTCCACAGGAAATTACCAAACCTCTTGTGCAGCTCAGAGCTGTTTGTTCCCCCCCACAGCACGTTCTGGTGCATGAACACTCAGTGTGGGGTCCCCGTGCCCAGCTCCCGGGGTCACCCCAGCCTGCTGTCCTGTATTTAATCAGCAAAGCTCTGGCCTCCCCGCATTCCCATGGGATGCTGAACAGCTTGGAAAGTCAGCAGGCAGCAAATAAACCTCGACATGAGGTGTTTACAAATTCCTCAGTCTCTGGCTCTCTGGAAAGCCAAACGTGACACCTCAGCACCAGCACGGATGGTCCTGTGCCCGTTCCCAAGCCCACCTCAGTGCCCCCCTGCAGAACCACTCCTGCCTTGGCAGAGCAGGGCAGAGCTGGGCCGTGCCAGGGAGGACAGGGCCCCCCGCCTGGCCGGTCCCCGGGGCACAGCCCTGCCCTGCATGCCCGCAGGGATGGATCCCGGAGGAGCTCCGCCTGTTCCCCGCTCGGCTGGGAGCCCTCGGCACCGCAGCCCGCTCCGGGCCAGCCCCGGGCAGCGCGGCCCCGCGGGCACTCCCGGGAGCGGGGCTGGGCAGGGATGCTGCCGGGTGCTCGGGATCCAGGACTGTCCCCCCGTGTGCCCGCTCACCCCCGCCCGCATCGGCACACGCGGCGGGCACGTGCGGACACAATTCCCCGGGCTGTGACAAGAGCCAGGGCCACCGCGCTGCCCAGGAGAAGGGGGAGCAAAGGGGAGGGAGGCAAACACCTTGGCAAGTCTCCAGGAGGGCTCAGGTGCCAGCAGCAGGCTGGGGACACGCGGGACGACAGAGCCCCTGGCAGACGGGCTCCTTGGGATGGCCTGGCTCCCTCTCTAGAGCGCTCCTCCACATTCCAGTGGCCCCTGGAGCTGGTGTGGGGTGAATGGGCTCCCCTCAACCCACTGATGGCAGCAGGACAGTGCCTTTCCTAACCCTGGCACCGCTGCTGCCCCGCGGGCCAGTCCCTGTGTGTCCCTGCACAGGGCAAGGGACAGCTGAGCAGAGCAGGAGGGGACACAGGTGCCAGGGCCAGCCTGCACCTCACCAGCCTCGTGCCACGGAGGGGCTGGGGGCACACGGAGGAGCTGCGGGCAGCTGGAGGATTTGGGGGCACGCAGAGGGGCTGGGGACACACGGAGCAGGGCTGGGGACACACGGAGCAGGGCTGGGGACACACGGAGCAGGGCTGGCAGCAGCAATTCTCCTCCGAGACCGCTGCCGCCTCCTGCCTGTGCCAGCCGGTGTTTTTAATGAGGTGGACACTGAAAGGTCACGCCTTCTTCCAGGGATGCTTCTGCACCTGGGCTCTGGAGACGTTCTTCTCCAAATCCCTTTTAAGTCACTTAAACCTTCTGGTGCCTCAATCCCCCATCGGTAAAGCGAGGCTTATCCCATTTCCTCTGCCTGGCTTACCGGGAGAGCCGCTAAGCCCCGCAGGGCCGGAGCAGTCTGTGGATGTGGATTTCTGTCTGCTGGCACTGTGGGGCCCGGCTCATTAGCGACTAACGTGCTCACTGTGCTGTGTCTGCAGGCAGAGCCTGCTGCTGCGTGCTGCTGTGCTCGGGGCTGGGAGGGGAGCAGGGGGGACACCCACACACTGCCAAGGCCTCCTCATCATTTTGATCCATCCCCGTGCCACGGGGGTGGTGGGCACAGCTCAGGCACTCACACACACCAATTTACCTCGTGCCATTATTGGCTAAGGGGTCAGGATGGGTGAAAAACTCCCTTCCAAGGCAGGGGGGCTGCAGTGCTCCTGTGCTCATGCATATTTACATTGTGGAGAAGCACAGCACCTCAGATGAGAGGGATGTTCACCTAAAAACATCCTCCTCTCACACTTCCCCTGCTGTGTCCCTGTGCCTGTCCTGCAGGGATAGCTGTGGAAGGATGTGAATAACCAGAGAGCAGCCTGAGGAAATGAGGTGGTACTGGCCTCAGCTGCCCCTCAGGCACCCCTAAATCACCTAAACCACCACCCTCAGACCTTGAAAACTCTAAATTGTCAGAGCTGAACATTTACCCCTTTGCTCCTCCCCCCAACCCCTGGGGGAGCAGCAGAAACTCTCAAAAAGGTGAGCAGGGTAATGGGGCTGCTGCACCAAGTGCCTCCTGGGGAAATCTGGGGATTGTGCAAAACTTGTTACAGGTGTAGAGAGGGAGGGATCCTCGTAGAAGGGGAAGCGTTCAGTCTGTCCTGCCTTCTTGTTTTCCCGTCTGGTGCATCCCATGTGGTGATTTGGGGCTGGTCCTGAACTTCAGTGTAGCCTGGGAGTGCAGCAAGCTGTGCTGGAGTCAGACCCTGGAGAGACTGAGGGTCTGGGAGCAGATTCCAAGGACACTCAGGCAGGGTTTTTTCCCTGTGAGCCTCAGGAGTCAGATGGGCCTGTTCCTGTTGACTCTGCCCCCTGCCCTGGCTGTGGGTGTGTGCCCAGCAGAGACCTGGCCACAGCACTGGGGAGAGATTCTTGATCTCAGCCACATCCCCGGGGCCTTCAGCCCACAGCACTGAACGACTCGGAACAGCCTGGCCAAGGATATGCTCAGAAATTACCCCTGGGGCAGGAGAGGCTGAGGAGCCCATCAGTGCTGGGCTGGTGGCTGCTGTGAGAGGGTCCTGCAGCTCAGGGGTGTCCCTGTCCCAGCTGTGGGACACAGGGCTGGCACAGCAGCCCTGTGAACAGGCCAGGGAAGCTGCTGCTCCAAGTGACGAGTGAATGTAAGATGAGAATTTATACAGTCCTGCCTTTGGGACCATTTGTCACCAGGGCAGCTCGTGCTGCTGGCTGGGAGTGCAGTGGCTGCTGGGCAGGGTGAGCTGACATTGCCAAGAACTGCTCCAGATCAGGACAACATGGGGATGCCACAGAGCACTGGCTGGAAATGGCTTCTGACCGTGTCCTCCTTCCCCCTGCACACAGGGAGGTGATCAGAGACACCAGGTCCCCGTGGGAGCTGATGTGGCAGCTCATCACAGGCCACTACAGAGGATCTTCCTTCCCCAGCTCTCCCACGGGGCAGAATGTTCCACCCTGGCTTTGCCCAGGTTTTGCAGCCCATGTCTCACTCAGGATTCTGCAGGAAGCACCTGGTGGGCTTGGGAGGGCAAATTCATGTCCCCATACCCAGGTCCAGCCCCAGGGCTGGTGTCCTGCTGGGGGCTGGAGGGGCTGGGAGGGTGGAAGCTGCAGTTCTCTGCCCTGCTCCGTGTGCTCCCAGCAGTCCTGGGTGTGTGTGCCTGCATCTGCCAGAGCAGCACTGCCAGCCAGCTCAGAACAGCCCCTGCAGGTGGGCACAGGAGCCAGTGTCACCTGCATGGTGAGACATGTCACCTGTTGGCTCCCACAGCTGGGAGAGCAGGGAGCAGCAGCCCAGGCCAGGGCAGGCAGGGTGGGCCAGCATCCCCCTCAGAGGGTCTGGGGAGGGGCCTGTGCCCACTCTGGAGCAACACAGCAAAGGGGAGAGGGAGGCCACGCTCAGGGCAGGGGACGTTGCAGCCCTCGCCCGCTCACAAGCAGCTCCCCAGCTGTCCTTCCTTCCTTTTCCTCTTTCCTCTTGTGACCCACAGATATCAAAGTGCCTCTTCCCACACCTGCTGCAGCCTGGGCTCCTGCTGAACACTCTCTCAGCCCACTGGGGACACAGGCAAAGGCTGTGGCACTTGTCAATGCAGCTCCTCTGTGGAAACACACGCTCAGGAGTGACTGATCAGCAAAAACCCCAGAACAAACCATCTGCAGGATGAGCGAGCCACCCCCTCCCTCCCCAGGGAACATGTGCTTCATCCCCAGGGCACGGGACAGGCTGTGTTCCACTCACTCACCCCACCACTGCATCCCACTCTAAACACTGCCTGACTCTTTGGAAGGCACTTTTGGAAGAATTATTTTTCCACCAAGAGTATGAAGTAGTTTTTTTTGGCAGTGGGGCCATCTCATCAGGGCTGCCTGGTCTCCTCCAGCTCGGGTGGGATGGAAAGCAGGACCAGGGGAGCAGAAGCACTGGGCAGAGCTGGGATGTCTGTGCTGGCAGCTGCCTCGGCTTCCCGGCCATCTGGGGTTATCCAGGAACAGCTGTCAGTGCCAGGCGTGGCCAAAGGCAGTGAGAAGCACCAGGAGTGTGGAAAAGTGCAAGGGGCAAGGACATGCAGTCATTCCCCCCTTGCCTCCTTCTGCTCCTCAGCAGCAGCATCCAGTCCCCAGCTCCAAGGGGTTTGTCCTCTGTGATCCCCATCAGCTTGGGGGTTTTGAAGAAGCTGATGTTGGAACTGGAGGCAGAGAAACTACAGGGCTGAACTCAGTGGAAGTCTGAGAGCATCATTCCTGCAGAGGCAGCACTGCCTCCCTCTGAGTCCAGTTCCACACGGCCCTCGCTCAGGGTCCCCCATCCCAGAGAGACACTGGGGCCATATTTGACACAGCTGGCCCTGGCCTTGGTGTTACCACGACTCAGGAGCTTCTGGAACCCCAGTTCATACAGTAAATTTTCCTCTGCTTTGCTGTTTCTGCAGGGCAGCAGCAGGGGAGCAGCCACCCTCTGCTCAGAGCTCTGCTGCCTACCAAGCCTCTGCCTTCATGGGGAGCTGGAGGGATCAGCATCCCTTGGGACAGGCCTCGAGAATCAGCATCTCTCAGGGAGTGCCTTGAGGCTCAGCACCCCTTGGCACATGCCTTGAGGCCTCTCCTGCAGTTGCCCAATTGCCAGCACTGGGAGCAGGGTTTGAACGTGCAATTTGGGCCCCCTGAAGAGAGAGCCATCCCTGCCCCTGCAGCAGCTCCTCCTCAGGGCAGGACGTTGAGGGTGACTGTGCCTCTTGTGCCTGAGCCATCAGAGGAGGCAGGAGTGGAGTAAACAGCTCCCTCTCTCCAAATAACAACAGAGCCTTGATTTTGGAAGATAATCCCCCTGAAGAACCTCAGCCCAGCCTGGGTTTAATTCACTGCCTCACCCAGCACCTGCAGGACCCTGGTTTGTCATTAGGGCCCCTGCAGATGGTCCCAGTCTGGAACTGACTCTCATCTGTCCCAGTCCAAGCAGCACACGCACCCCTGGCCCCTCCCCAGGACAGCACGGTGCTGGGACCCCTGGGACACCCCGTCTGCTGGCACCTGGGGGGGTCCCTTACTGCCCCACACGGCACAAGGGCCCAGGAAAGAGGTCACCGGGGTCACTGCCATCAGTGTGCCACCAGCACTGCCACCAGCCCTGTCCCTGCTGTCAGGCCCAGTCCCTCCATCAGCCCCAGCTCTGCCTCCAGCCTCCCCAGCACACGGCCCAGGCAGGGCCTTTTTCTCCTCCTCCAGACAAAGTCTGGCACCTCCAGGCTCTCTGAGCCCCGCCAGCCCCACATCACCCACCTCATCCCCTCCTCCCTGCCAGGGCTGGGGACATGGCCCAGCTCGGGCTGTCCCTGTCACTGCAGGCTGAGTGAGCACAGGGCTGTGTGGGGAAAGGCTGAGCTGCTCCTGCCCCTGGGCTGCCATGGCTGTTGTGGCACAGCTGGGCTCCAGCCACCAGCACCAGAACACAGCTGGCTGGCAGGGAGGTGAGGAACCTCAGCTGAGAAACAAAGGACCAGCATCCCAAAGAGCACAGGAAGGGATGCTCCAGGTCTGCTCCTGCCTCTGTGGGATCCCTGCCTGTGCCTGCTGTGATCCAGGAAGAGGAGAGGGATGGGAATGGATCAAGTGGCACCAGGGCTGGGGAGGGTGTGCAACCCAGCTGCAGCATGGAGCAGCCTCCTGGGGCTCTCTGTGCCCTCTCCATACAGGAATGCACAGAGCAGGTTTGTGGCATTGCCAGTACTCAACAACCCTCACTCCTGAAGTGCTTTACAAGTCCCTTCTTGCAGAAAATACTTTTCTTGCACCAAATGTCCCTGATCCCTGTTAAGATGCCCAACTCTTGGAGAGGAGCAGTGCAGGTGGGAGGGTGGTGTCCCACGGGAAGCTCCAGCAGCTCTCCAGACTTGGAGGCCAGTTTGGAATTCCAGAGGACCCTCAGGGCTGGGTGACAGCTCCCTGGCTGAGATGCATCACCCATCCCCTTCTGGCACCATTTCCTCTGTGGCTGGGGCTGTGCAGGGGAGGGGCACTCAGCGGGGATGGTCGGCACAGAGAGAGAGAGAGGGGCAGAGCTCCCCGGGCTTCCCTCAGCAGCCATCCATGAGCTCACAGCTCTGACAAAGCTCCCGCTGCGTCCTGTCGTGTCCTGCTCTGTCCTCTCCCCGCCCTGCCACGGCTGGAGCTTGTCCCAGAGCTGCCAACCCCTCCTGCACCTGCAGGACCTGCCGTGGGGGAGGTGCAGGGGATGTTCTCCCCGTGCTCTCAGCCCTGCACTGATCCTGAAACCTTGCACTAATCCTGCACTGATCCTGCACCC
>VXBB01016397.1:86067-111414 GCA_013399915.1 Illadopsis cleaveri | reverse complement strand
GATCCTGCAGCCCTGCACTGATCCTGAATTCCTGCACTGATCCTGCACCCCTGCACTGATCCTGCACTGATTCTGCACCCCTGCACTGATCCTGCACCCCTGCACTGATCCTGCAGCCCTGCACTGATCCTGAATTCCTGCACTGATCCTGCACCCCTGCACTGATCCTGCACTGATCCTGCACCCCTGCACTGACCCTGCACCCCTGCACTGATCCTGCAGCCCTGCCCTCCCTTGGAGCAGCGCTCAGTGCAATTCCTGCCCTGGGATCTCTGGCATCCTGCAGTGCCATGGGCTCAGCACTGGTGCCATGGGCACTGCTCTGTGCCACCACAGACTGCCAGGAATCCCATCCTGAGCCCACCACCTCTGTTCCCACCTGCACGGCATGGAGGGATCACAGCAATGGCAACAGCCTGCCCAGCCCTTTCAAACCCAGTGCCTTGCTGAGGGAGTGGCTTTGAGCTGCTGAGGCTTTGGCCACAAATTCTCCCACAGCTGGTGATTCCTTTCCAGTCCCACTCAGCTGGTCCTGAGGACCAGCCTTTCCTCACAATCCCTAGTTTTCCTCATTCCCAGGAGTAACAGGTCCAAAAGATCAGTGCTGAGCTCCCTGTGGAGCTCCCCTGGCCCTGATGTTCCTGGACCAGAAACAAGGGCTCCTTTCCAGATGTGCACCACCCAATTCTCCTTCACCTTCTCCACCTGTTTCCATGGCTCTTCCTGCTCAGCTCTGGCTGCTTCCTCCTTGGTGCCCAGCACCCCCCAGCTGGTCTGGGCTGCATTCCCGAGTCCCAGCACTAGGACAGAGCCAGCCCGAGTCAGGACTCCCCAGGGCAGAACATGCCACATGCCAGGAGCAGCCAGAGGGGAGGGGAGGGCCTGGCTGGGGACTCACTGCACATGGAGAGAGCTGCCCTGGGAGTGTGCAGAGGCCACGGGGCTGGCGACATCCCTGCATGGCTGAGGGGCTCCTTCCCGAGGCCCCCGCACACCCTGTCAGCTCCAGCTCCCTGCTTGGCTGCACTCGGGCCTGTGGCCAGCTGCCTGCCCGAGGGTGCTGCCTGCCGAGTCCCCGGGATGCCACAGTGCCCGTGCCAGCAGCACGGGTCACAGCGTGCTCAATGTCACCTTCCCCCTGCGCTGGGGGCGGGCAGGGACCGCGCAGCTCCAGGGGTGAGGGGCGCCGCAGGCTCCCCAACCTCTGATCCTCACCAGCTCCAGGGACAGCTGTGACATTCACAGCCACAGGCTCTGATGCACGAGGTCTACATTTGCACAGTTTGCAGCAGGGAGCTCAGGGACTTTTGTTTATTTTCAGGAAGGGGAAGAGAACCCCACACTGAGCTGCAGTCACTCCTCATTCCCAGCAGGGACCATCCAGGGAGCAGCTCCTTGGCTGTTCCCAGGGACTCACCCTGCTGGCACAGGTGTGCCCTGGTTGTTCCATCGGGAATGCCCCTCCCTGTCCACTCCAGGGTGAGCAGAAGGCACTGTTGCAGTGGGAGCCAGCTGTGCTGTGTGACACAGGGGCCTGAGCGCCAGGAGTGGACTCCAGCTCAGCCTCTGCCCAGTCTGAAGTAGAGTTTCCCTTCCCCTGCCAGCCGTGGGGCACAGGGCTGTGACAGCAGCTACTCCACAGGGCTAAAAATAACCACTCTGGTCCCCCAGCTCACACCACCACACCTTCACCTGGTGCCAGACCTGCTCAGAGCTCAGAGCACTGCAGGAGCCAGCAGCAAACACAAACACCCAGGGATGGAGCTTGGCAGCTCTGGCAGAGCCCTGCACTGTCCTGTTTGTGGGGAGAACTCCCAGAGCCCCCCTGCAAGACTCAATCCCCACAAGATGCTGCTGATCAGGACTTGGCAGTGCTCATAGAAACAGCCAGCAAGACACCCAGGTGTCCCCAGAGCAGCCTGGGGGTGCCATCAGTGTCCCTGCCCACCGTGGCCACCCTCCCTGCATGGAGGATGGAGGTGCTGGAGTGGGGCTCAGGCTCTGGCTTGACCTCCCTCTTAGAAGCCCCAGCTGGTGGCAGCTGTGCCTGGGTCTCTGCACTTCCTTGGGCTCTCTGCAGTTCCATAAGCCCGTGATGAGCCACAGAAAGTCCTTGCAGTGAGGAGAGTCCTTTGCCTTGTGCCCATCCCATGGCACCATCCCACACTCTGTCCCAGCCCTCTGGGGGGCTGCAGGCAGCCACAGAGCCCTGTCAGGGCTCCCAGGTTGGGTTCTCAGCACACACACCTTGCTGAAGGGACTTGGTGTTTTTGCATCTGGACAGCACTGTGGGATCGATGGGATCAGTGGGACCAATGGGATCATTGCTGGTCACTGAATAACCTTACACAATTCCTCATCAGTCCCTGCTCCACCCACACCCAAAATGCAGTTTTGCCTTGCTGCCTATGGGCAGGAATTTCATTCCAGGTGATTCCTCCCAGTGATTTTGCTTTCTTAGGTCTCCTCCACAAATCCACCAAGCAATCGTGTCAGCAAGACCCAGAGATCACTGTGGCCATAGATCCTGCAGGAAATGGGCAATAAACCTCTGCCCTGGGCTGTGTGTGCATCAGACACAGCAGGGAAGGTTTAGTGAGAACAAGGAGATGCTGGAGCTTGTGATTTCTCACAGTGTTTCACCACAAAAGAGATGAAGGACAAGAACCTCGTCTTGAAGCTCTGGGGGAAATGCCCAGCTGGTAAACAGCAAAGGAAATGATCACCTACAGCCTTCACAGCCCTCACCTCAGGAGTTTCCTGATGGACTTGGGCTCATTTTTCCCTTCTAGCCACTGAGAGATGTATGAACCAAGCAGTGAGGGAAACAGTTCTGGCACCATGGGGAAAGGATTGCTCAGTTCCCCACTGCCCTGGGCAGCACCTTCCAGTGCCTGAGCACCCTCTCCATGAAGGAGTTTTCCATAACATCCAAACTAAACCTCCCCTGGCAGAGCCTGGGGCCATTTCCTCTTGTCCTGTCCCTTGTTCCCTGGGAGCTGAGCCCGACCCCCACCCGGCTGCACCTTCCTGTCACAGGGAGTTGTAAAGAGCAAGAAGGTGCTCCCAGAGCCTCCTTTCCTCCAGGCTGAGCCCTCCCAGCTCCCTCAGCCACTCCTTGTCACACCTGTGCTCCCCAGGAGGGCACTGATGGCTCTTGCTGGACAGAACTCCCTCCCTCCATGGGAGTCCTGGAGCATTTGGAGCCTCTAGAGCTGCCAGGTGTCACTGGCACCTCTCCTGAAGAGGTCCCAGTCCTCTGTGTGCTTCCAGAGGGGCACAGACTGAATCACAAAATCACAGAATATCCTGAGTTGGACCCACTGGGATCATCCAGTCCAACTTCTGACCCTGCCCAAGACACCTCAGCAATCCCACCCTGTGCCTGGCAGAGCTGTCCAAAGGCTCCTGGAGCTCTGGCAGCCTCGGGGCCGTGCCCATTCCCTGGGGAGCCTGGGCAGTGCCAGCACCCTCTGGGGAACATTTCCTGATATCCAGCCCATGCCCCTCTGAGCTCCCAAACTCCTGTGACCCGTCGGGTCAGCAGCAGCTCAGAGCTGGCCCAGGGGGCTCTCCAAACTGGCAGGTGGTCAGACAGTCTCTTCCCTGCCCTCCTGTGCTCCCAGAGCACTGCCATGGCTCAGGATGGCAGTGATACACATTTATACACATAAATCTGGAATCAAATACCCATCAGGTCATTACAACCCTGCTTTGCTCACCCAGCTCTGGGCCTGCTGGGCTCCTGCCACTCTCACAGGGGCAGCAGATGAGTTCTCCCAGCCCTGCTATGCCAGCATGAGAAGAGGACAAGCTTGACTTCTGAGGAGAATGACGGGTTTGTGAGGACCTCTGACAGCCTGGGGACAGCATGGCAGTGAGGGCCCTGCCAGGGGAGGCCCCTGCAGGTGACAGGGACGGGATGAAAGGAGCAGAGCAAGGGAGTCAGTGGCTCCCAAAGCTGTATTTGGGGGCTGTATCTGGGGCTTTCAGAGCCAGCAGAACCTCTCCTGCCTTGAGAGCAGCCTGCAGGGTCACAGCCCTATCCCTTGGGGCCAGACCTGGCTTTTGTTACTCTGGTCATCACTCCACCTGCCAAGTCCATCCCAGGAGGTCCCAAGGTCCCCCCACCTTCACAGAGCACAGGCACCCAGAGTCCCTCCTTCAGAGGTGCCATTTCACTCCTCTGCCTGAGACAAAAACGTGTAGAACCTCCCAACTTTTTCCCTCCTAGCTGGGTGTCCCACTCCAGCTCCAGAAATACCAGCAGCCTTTTAGCTCCTGTAAGATCTCGGAGGGACTTGTTAAAGTGACAGGTGAAGAATGTACCTAAAACGACCTCAGGACCAGGTGCAACAATCTAAGGGTCAGAAACATCCTCCCAAAATAAAAGAAGTGCTGAGCATCTGTTTATCTTTCCATGGGGTTCATATCCTGAGGTTGTCTGTCATCTGTGCCCGCTGAAAGCAGCAGTGTATTCTGTTTTACCACCCTCTGTGCAAGTTGAAACCCTTTGGCCAGGTTTCCCCAAATTCACTCATTGTATTAATTTCTTGCATAATTTTTCAATGAGAGCCCTGCAAGTGCCTTGGCTTTTTGTGGGAAATGAGGATTTTGGGTTGGATGAACACTGAAAAGGAGGAAAAGAAAGAGGAAAAAATAAGAAGAAAGAAGAAATCTCTCCCCATAGGGCCCCTATATACAAGTAATACACCATAAATTGTTATGCCACATGAATTTACCTCTGATACAGGCAATATACAGCTTATGGATAAACAAGGAAATGCAGAATTAAGGGAAGGCTGAGCTCCTGCACGTCACCACTGCTGCCAGGGCTGTTCCTGCTCCTGGACCTGCTGCAGGGCCTTGCAAAGACTATCCCCACTGCCACATCCTGCAGACAGGTCCTGCAGCCACTCCTGCTCCACATCCTGCCCGGGAAGCCCTCTGGGGTGTCCTTCACAGGCCACTGTGTGTGGGGTGTGCTCTAGGCAGGTTCTGCTGCACACAGGGGGGTTTCAGCACAGACCTGAGACCCTGCACCTGTGCCAGAGCTTTGCTGAAGGTGACTCGCAGCAGGAAGGGACTAAACCTGGAATAGTGGGTGAAGGAGACATGGGAGAGATGTGGGATGTGCTGGGGTCACGATGACAGTGATGGAGCTGTCAGCAGGCTCCAGGCTGAAATCCCAAATAAATCACAGAACCACAGACCTTAAAGTTCACCTCCTTCCCAACCCCCTGCCATGGGCAGGACGCCAGGTTGCTCCAAGACCTGTCCAACCTGTCCTTGAACACTTTCAGAGAAAAACTCCAAGAATCAAACCTCAGTAATCCTCTGAACCTCCTTCCCAGCCAGATAAATGAGCTCCTTGTGACCCTTATGCTTGGCAGGCGTCCCTGTGGCCACCCCAGAGATGGGAGAGGGCTGGGTCTGTCTGGGATGGGGCTGCACGAATTCCCCCTGCCCTCCTGGCTGTCCTCACCCAGCCCACCCACGGCAGGGCTGGAATGTCCCACACCACACAGGCAGTGCCAGGATTTCATGCTGCTGCCACGGAATTGAGGTGCAGGAGCTGCTTGCAAGGCTCTGTGGGACGACTGCAGGCAGCCTGGAATGAGGTGGTCCCAGAGGGACCCCAGCCCCTCTGCAGGAAGCTTCTCCACGAGTTCCTGGGGAGCCGTGTTCCCAGCGCCGTGCGGAGCCTGGCCTCACCAGGGCTCTTTGTTTCCCTGTTACTCACTGGCTCTGTTCTCCAGCCAAAAGAGCTTTGCAAGCAGTAATAAAAAAGGATGAATGGGATGGCATGGGATGATTAACCAGGGCTGTGAAAGACGGGCCAGCACCTGAGCTGCTGGCAGCACAAGCACCTGGCAAACAGGGCGTGTCCCACATCCCATCCTCTGCTGGAGGGGCTGCCCTGGATGCCCATGGAACGGCTGCAATTAAAGCTCATCCAGTCCCACACCTGCCATGGGCAGGGACACCTTCCACTATCCCAGGTTGCTCCAAACCCCATCCAACCCGGCCCTGGACACCTCTAGGAATGGGGCAGCCACAGCTTCTCTGGGCAGCCTGGGGCAGTGTCCCACCACCCTGAACAGAGCACTTGGCACTGACCATCCCCACAGCACACAGCCCAGCAGAGCTGGGCTCTCACAAACAGCCTCTCTTGTGGTGTTGTGCTCAGGCTTTTGATACACTTCCAGCAGCACCTCTCAGATTTATCCCTGCTCTCCCCACACCTTGCCACGACAGTTGGGATTTTGATGCAGTTCTAATCGTTCTGGGCTATAAAAAACAAGCCCTGTCTTTCACTAGCATATGGTTCTCCCCGTACAATAACAGACACCAGCACTTTCAATTAAGTTTCTGGAAGCGGTGCTGAAGCACACATGACTCATTTCACAAGTGCACTAACGAGTGAAACGATCCCGCTTTTTGCCAGACCTCCACTCGTCAGGAAACAAACAGTATCTGATGTCTTTCTTTCTTTCTTTATTCGCTGACGAAAACAACACCCTTCTCCATCGCCGCCGAGCCCGGGTGGAGATCGCCCAGCTAAACATTCTAATATTTGATAACGGCCCTGCCAGCACGGAGCTGACTCATTCCATGGCATGTGCTGCTCCCTGAGGATGCTCTCAGCACTGCGAACAATTAGCTGCTTCATTCATCCCAGCTTGAGAATGGCAGATAGTTACAGGACCACGGGCACGCTCCTGACGGGAGGGATTTATCAACACTCGTAGTTGTTGCTCCTGTAATTAATCTCACGCTATTTCCACACACACTCACTCACCCTCTGCTCCCACTCTGCTCCTGGCTCTCAAACACTTTTTTATGCTCAGAATGGCATGGAAGTAATTTTGGTTTCTGGTCAGTGACATGGAAATGATCAGGCAAAATCAAGATGTAATTTGGGGGCTCTGCTCCCCAGCATTCCTTGAATCCTTTGGGGCAGAACAGAGGCGTCCAGCCCCAGCCCCAGCCCGCCCTGCCGCGGGCCAGCACAGCCCTGTGACAGCGATGTCACACCCCCCTCCACGTGCAGCCCAGGAACGCACAGCTGCTCCATCCCAAGGGAGCACCTCTAGGAATGGGGCAGCCGGCTGCTGCTCCTGCCTCTGGGGTGGAGCTCAGCATCCCCCTGGGACGTGCTTCCTGGCAGCCCTGGCCATGGGAACCCCTGGCAATCCAAACCCTGCCGTGCCCCTCCTTCCCGACACTGCTCAGGAATCAGACACTTGAATCCTCCGGGTCACAGGGAGATGGCAGATACCAGGCAAAGCATTTCTACATCCCACATCCCTGCAAAACAGACAGCTCCTGGGATCTTCTGCCTCTAATTGTCTCCCTTCCAAGTCCTCAGACTCAGGCTCCAACTGGAGATTTATTTTATTGGCTGTTCATTGCTACAGTTATGGCCCGTGTGAGGACGGCGTCCTTGGCACAAATGAGCACAGCACTGACTTCAGCACCCTCCTCCTTGTAATTACTGCCCAAAAACTCACCATGGAGATCGGAGAAAGGGGGGATGCTCAGGAAGGGACCACCCCCAGTGTCCCAGGAATCACCCCAGTGGTTCTGAGGGTGGGACCCCAGGGTGTGTCTGGCTGTGAGAGGCATCCTGTGTCTGCAGAGGGCTGGTCCTGCCACCCCACTGCCAGGCTGGGCTGGCCATCCTCCTGGGACAGGGCAAACGTGTCCCCACAGCTGCTATTGCTGCTTTTGGGTCACACCCTGACCCCATGGAGGTGCTGCCACAGGGGATGGAGCAGGGACACTTCCATATCCATGGATACCATGAGACCACCACAGAGCACACCTGTGTGTCACAGAATCCCAGGACAGTTTGGGTTGGAAGGGACATTAAGCCTCCTTTCATTCCAACACCCTGCCATGGGCAGGGACATCTTCCCTCAGGTGTGCAGCACTGCCCCTGGGGGCACAGCCTGAGCCTGGCCCGGGCTGTCAGAGCTCTGCTGTGCTCTCATCCCTTCACTGGTGGCTCTGGCTTGTGACCCATGCTGCTCTGCTCTCCCCAGAGCAGATCCACCAGCCCCTGGTGGCCCAGGCACATATCCCTGATATCCACACCCCCCATCAACCCATGCCAGCCAGGAAGGACAGATGTCCCAGCAACCTCCCAGCTGTGGCTCATCCATCCCAGCTTCCAGCACATCCTGACCTGTGCCAAGAGCAGGGGCTGGACAGGCACCAACCATTTGTACTTCCCCATCTCCCAGGGTGGCACAGCCCTCGAGGCTGGCACTGACATGCCGTGGCCTTGGTGCCCCATGGCCTTGGTGCCATCAGTGCAGTTTCTCACAGGGCAGGGCACACCTCAGTCCAGCACTGCTGGGGCAGTGTTTCAGTTATTACTGTCACCCTCAGCTGTATCAGTGACAACTACATCAAGACAGTTCATGGATCCTTTGTAGGAGCTGGGGAGATTCCTCACGGAAAGGGGGCCAGGCATTGGAATGGCTGCCCAGGGCAGTGGTGGAGTCACCATCCCTGGGGGGATTGAACAGATGTGTGGATGTGGCACTTGGGGATATGGGTCAGTGGTGGGCTTGGCAGTGCTGGGTGATGGTTGGACTCAATCTTAGGCTTTTCCAATCCTAATGATTTCATGATTCTGTGAGATTTTTTGGTAAGAGCTGCCCAGTCATGTCCTCGCTGCATTCAGCCTTCACCTCCCTCCTCCCAGAGCCACCACCACCCTCCTGGAGCTCAGGAGCTGGGACAAGGACCTTCTGTCTGCCCCACCAGCTGCCAAACCAAACCAAACCAAACCAAACCACACCAAACCAAACCAAACCAAACCAAACCAAACCAGCTCCCTCTGCCCCTCTCAGCACTGCCCCAGGGAATCTGCTCCAATGCAAGAGGGAAGAATCACAGAAACTCCTGAGCTGGAAGGGACCCAGAAAGGTCATCCAGTCCAACTCCTGGCCCTGCACAGGACACGCCCAGGGCTCATATGGAATGATTCACCTGCTGAGAGCTCTGCTGGGCCAGGGTGAGGAGCTGAGGTTTGGTGCTTTGCTGGAGCAGAGCTGAGCACAGACAATCCCCTGCTCAGACCCCGAGTGCCAAACCTGCTGCCAGCTCCTGCTCACCTCCCCTGCACAGGAGAGCCAGGGACCATTAGCACTGGATGAATGGGAAAGAATTGAAATCAGCTTGGAGACAATCCCCAGGCCAGAGCAGAGGCAGAATTAACCAGCTTATTATTTTTATTTAATGCCCAATTGTGCCCCCAGATGAACAATTGGTGTGTGGGGCTCTGCACGCAGGGCTGTTATGGAGTTTAATTCATTAGTGCTTGTAAAGCCTCAGACCCGTGAGATGAAAGGTGTCCTCAGAGCGCCAGGAGCTGCTCCAGCTCCAGCACTGCGGATGTTTAATAAGGATATTGAACGACTCCTCTGAGCCAGCACATTGCGTTTTAACTTCTTTATGGCTGTTTTTACAAGCAGGATCTTAGAGAGCCAAAAAAAAAAAAAAGTTGAAAGAGAAAGCCCCATCAGAGTGCACAGAGCTGGCTCTGCACAGCCACAGACCAGGGTGTGCCACCCTCAGCCCTGCCCTGGGGGACAGTCCCAGGGCTCTGTCCCCACCACCAGCCCCTTCACGGGGACTGGGAGCTGTGCCAGCTCTGGGGATGTCACTGGATGGCTGCTGAGAGGGGCAGGAGCGAAGAAAGGAAGGTGTGGAGGAAGCTGGGGACTGGTTGCTTGGTTTGCCTGCAGGGTCTGCAGGGACCTGGCCTGTACTCCATGTCCTGAGTTTGGCAGATGCAGGGGGAGGGGAGAGTGGAGGCCATCTAACCATCCCTGACACCCTCCCCTCCCTCCATCCATCCATCCCTCCCTCCATCCCTCCATCCCTCCCTCCATCCCTCCATCCCTCCCTCCATCCCTCCATCCCTCCCTCCATCCCTCCATCCCTCCCTCCATCCATCCATCCATCCCTCATTCCATCCCTGCCATCCTGCTCTGACCTCCTCTGGCCCAGCTAGACATCTGGGTGAGTGGAAGATTTTCACAGAATCACAGAATCATGGGAAGATGCATGGAAGGGACCATAAAGCTCATCCACTCCCTGCCAGGGGCAGGGACACCTTCCACCTGACCAGGTTACTCCAAGCCCCAATGTCCAACCTGCCCTTTTTTTTTTTCAGGGATCCAGGGGCAGCCACAGCTGCTTTGGGCATCCTGTGCCAGGGCCTCCCCATCCTTCCAGGGAACAATTCCCTTCCAAAAATCTCATCTGTCCCTGCCCTCTGGCAGTGGGAAGCCATTCCCTGTGTCCTGTCCCTCCATGCCTTGCCCCAGTCCCTCTCCAGCCCTCCTGGAGCCCCTTTAGGCACTGAAAGGGGCTCTGGGGTTTCCTGGATCCTTCTTTTCTCCACGTGAGCACTCCCAGCTCTCCCAGGCTGGCTCCTGACAGTGTTTCCTGCCAGTCCCATTTTTCTGCTCAGTGCAGCCACTCAGTTTGTGACAAAAGCGTTTCACTGAGCCCAGCTCTGCCAAGGCCAGGAACACGGATCCTTTGGAACACCTGCTTCTCCCACATCCATCTTCCTGCAGCCACTGCTGCTCAGTTATCTGGCAAGGAACCCTGGCTGTGAGTGCACAGAAAACCCTTCCCTGCCTTAGCCCGGTGGGGAGAGCTTTCCTTGTCTCAAGTGCCACCCATGGCATCTCCAATTGCTGCTGCATTCCCACCAGCAATGAGCTTGGAAAAGAATCTTTTTAAAAAATGTCCCACTGGGAGAAGAGTGAACAGCACCAACGAAGGATGCAGGATGTGGCCCAGAAAGCAGCGACTTCTTCCCTTGACAGACAAAGGGATCCTCAGAAGTGAAGGCCGTGACCTGCTCACCTGCCTCCCACTCACTCTGTTCCTGACGCTGCTGCAGCCAGCGAGGCTCTCCTGTTTCCCTGGGAGCTGTGTTCCCATGGAGTGCAGGGAGCACCCTGCCTTGGAACACGGGGAGCAGGCCACGTCCTTGCCCTGCTCACAGGAGAGAGGACTCAGTGTTTGCTTTAATTATCCCAAAGCCTCTTGACTTGGAGGAAAATAAAATATTTATCAGGGACTTGTGGCTCTGGTGAAGGAGATGATACTCAAATTAAATTTTTAGATGCCTGTAAAATTTAATTGGCCTTAGTGCAGGGCATTTCCTGTCTCTGACCACGAGAAGGGTTTCTCTGAGCAGCACTCAGTTTTTGGAGAGCTGTCTCCTTCCAGCATTTCCAGTGCTGCCCAGGAGTCAGCTCAGGCTGCTGTGCCTGTGCCACCAGCTCCAGCCCAGCCTGACAGCCCCTTCCCCATGTCCTGGGAGCACAGAGAAGTTGATCTGTGTGGGAGAAGCTGGAGCTGCCCAGCCCAGCTCCACAGCCCACTCCCAGCTCCTCTCCCACCACCTGATGGATGGGACAGGTTCTCATGAGCCTCTGGAGGAGCCTGCTCCTGCCATATGTCCCTGACTTCTCTGAGGTTTTTCATGGACAGCCTTTGGCCCTCCCCTAGTCCCCATTCCCCACTGAAACCCATCCTGCCCCCGAGCCTGAGCCCAGCTTGGCCCTGCCCTGGCATGTCCTTCCTGCCCAGGGTGTCCAGGATGTCCCTTCTGGGCAGAGGAGCATTCTCCAGACACCTGGAAAACCCCACGGCCTGCGATGGGATGCTGTGATGCCACCACAGTGAGGGGACAGGCACAGGCACCCACGGACACTGTCCCTGCTGGGAAGGGGCCCAGGGGCACAGATTAGAACGAGTGAACCGCTTGTGATCCCACACCAGCCTGGCAGAAAATCCCTCTTCCCATGTGTGTGGAGTGATGTGCTCCAGCTCTCCACTCCTGGGAGCGATGCTTATGTCCAAAAAAAGCCAAGGATGGAGAAACTGCCCTGCCAAAGGGATGGAGAGCCACTGTCCCACTCGGGATGTTCCTGACAGACAGTGGATCTGTCCCTGTGCTTTTCCTGGCTGCCCCACAGAGCCCTGCCTGTGTCCTGCCAGCCTGAGCACTGCTTTAGCTGGGAATCCAGCTCCCCAGGCTCCTGCTCCTTGCCCTCACACTGTGCTTTTCCCATTATTGCTGACAGCTTTGCCAGAGCTTGGGAAACAGGATTTCACTTTGCTCTTATCCCCGGAGCAGAAACGCACGAGCGCCAGGGAAAGAAATCCGAACCACAGCCTGGAAATCCAGAGGGACTCGGGTCTGGCATGGCAGGGATCACCCAGGAGCCTCACTGCCAAGTGAAATCCTACACTGAGATCAGAATCAGGGAGTTTGACCACACATCCTATCCCCTTGGTGTTGTCCTTGGGCTCCCAGCCCCACACCTGCCCCCCCAGCTCTGCTGCCTTCCCAGCAGTTCGATGGTTTCCTTTTCCAGCCACCCTTGTCCACGCAGGTTTTTCATTTCAGGATTAATGTCTGCAACTCCAAAGGCTTCCCAAAGGCTTGCACGGCCATCAAGGGAGTAACCCTTCCCTCTCCAGCAGGCAGGAACCTCCCCAGCATCACTGAGGGAATTAAACAGAGACATCAAAGGCCCTGTCAGAGCCAGGGGAAGGCAGAGACATTCCAAATCCCAGCAGAGTCTCTGTCAGATTTAAAGAGGACAAATCCTTCAGAGATCTCTCCTTCAAGGAAAATGAAGATGGAAGCACGAGGGTTGCAGGGGTCCGAACAGGCAGAGTGCAGCAGCAGTGAGGTGGGGCTGGGGGCACAAAGGACAGCACCAAGTCTGTCCCCACAGACACCCCAGAGCCTCATCCAGCACGGGAGGGGACCCTGCTGGCCCCGGGATCAGCCTGGGGGGCACCCATGGGGGACAGGCTATGCTTGGTGTCCCTGGGGACAGCCAGGCCCTGCCCTGGCATCCCACCAGTGCCCTCCTGCATTCCTACTCAATTCCCTGCTCCACCCAACTCTCCAATGCCAAACACACTCCAGCCCCTTCCCAAATCCACATATTCCCACTGGAGCCATCAGCCCATGGGCTGAATACACAGCACAGGGCTGTGGATCCACAGAGGGGCTGCCCGGAGGGTGAGTGCATTTAGGGAATATAAGCCAGGCAGGCTCTGGGACACGAGGCTGTTGTGACAAGGACACTTTGGAGCATCTCAGATAATTAGCACTTAATTGCCTCCAACACCTTGATAAACTGTCCAAGCGCACTCCGCTGCTCTGAGCGTGTACTCGTGTCCCCAGCAGTCTGGGCAGCTGAGCCCAGCCCACTCTGGCTCCAAGGGAGCACAGGGAGCTGCACAGTCACCCAGCCTCTGCAACCCCCTCCTCAGCCCCAGGGGAGGCTCTGAATCTCCACCCTGCCCAGGGGGAGCACATGGGCATGCCAGGGAGGAGAGGCAGTGACACGGTGGCATTTCAGGGGACTGAACAGCAGAGACCCCTGAGAGCTGCTGGGTGGGGAAAGGGATGGGGAGGGATGATGTGGGGGCACAGGGCTCTGTGGAGTGTGATGGGGGAATGGGAATGGTGTGGGAGCCCAGGGCAGGTGGGCTGGGAGGATGGGAATGTCTGTGGGAGCCCAAGGCACCGCAGGGTGCTCAGTGCTGGGGTGGGGGGGACCAAGCCCTTCCTCCAGGCTGGTGGTGAGTCCAGGGCTGCCCCTGCCAGGCTGGGCAGGTGCTGACAGGACCAAGAGTGCTGTACATGGGCACCCTGAGCCTCGCCCGAGCCCTGGGACCCGAGGGTGTGGCAGGGGCTGAGTGCTGGTGAGCCCTCCCTGCCTGCTGAGAGCTGGGGGGGCCCTTGGAACAAGTCCTAGTCCCCAGAACCTGGGACTGTGACTCCTCAGGCCCCACATGTCCTCCCCTTGCCTGTGGCTGTCCTCACCATGTGCTCCACACCCAGCCCCACACTGCCAGGGGTCAGGGATGCTGCTCAGTGAGCTGTGGGGTGAAAGGAGCACGAAGGGATCCCAAAGGATGGGGTGATCCTCCCCAGTCCTGACCCCAGTAAGGGAAGGATAAAGGCTGCTAAAGGATGGAGTGATCCCCCACAGCTCTTTGCAGACCCTGGAGATCCTGCAGGCAACAGCCAAGAGACACCTGAGCTCACACACAGAGGGAAGGGTCAGGAAGGAACAAGGAGACATCATGGGAGAAGAGCAGAACCCTTCAGGAGGAGAGACAGGGACACACTGGGTGCAAACCCCCTGCTCATCCCCTTCTCCATAACAGCACCCAGGCTCCCAGACAGCTCCCTGCCCCCCAGGAACAGATCTGGATGAACCCACAGCCTGGCAAAATACACAGACAAACCCCAGGAATTAGGGATGCAAGAATTACAGAGAAAGAATTACATTTGATGGGAACACCCAAATTTCTCCCAAGAGGTCACTCTGGTCACCACAGCAGTGGTGGGAGCTGGGATCTGTGCCAGGCAGGGAACTCTGCCAGCTCTGCTGTGGGCACCCTGCGAGCACAGGGCACTCAGCTCTGCATCCAGTGGAAAACAGCAGCAACTGGGGATGGAATCTATTTTTCCAGGGAAAACAGGAAGCAAACGGAACGTGGCTGCTGTGTGAATGGGGTCAGCCCCCGGGAGCACTCGCTGGGGCTCTGTGACCTCTGTCACACCACAGGGCTGGGTGATGTTCCTGTGCTTCCCCTCCTGCCACAGCCCCAAAGTGGCAGTGTGAGGCAGAGGCTGGAGCAGGGAGTGCAGGGACTGAATCCCTGCCATTCCAGGGAGAGATCATGCACTGGAGAAGGACACACCAAAGCACAGCTGGCCTCCTGCAGCCCTGTCTTCTACAAGCTCTTCTCTTCTCCAAGTGCTTCCAGGCAAACTGTGCAGAACTGCGGCTCCAGGATGCCCCAAACCCACCCTGGGTCACCAAGCCCGGGGTGTGGCACAAGGGAGGAGCCTCTGCTGTGCCCCTGGTGCCAGACACTGCCTGGGGGACACTGCCACACCCTGGTGACAGTTCGAGTGAGGGACTACCCCAGAGCCACCTGGGGCTGCCTGAAGCCAGGAGGGCATCCTGGGAGAGCCAGGCAGGAATTCCCAACGGCTGCAATGGAATACCAACACTGGCATTCAGGGTCCACAGCAAGGCCCCCAGCCATAAGTATGGCATGGATGGGGGGTCAGGACCCATAAGTGGGGATTTAGGGGGTGTTTAGACACATAAATGGGTGTTTGGGCCCCACAAATGGGGTTTGTGGAGTTGCTTGTGTTCCTGGATGGGAGTCAGGGAGTGCTGGTATCCGTAAGTGGGGAGCTGAGGAGTGTTTGGATCCTTAGATGGGGGTTTGAGCCTCACAGATGAGGGTCAGGGGTGCATTGTGCCCCATAGACTGGCTATGGGGGGTGTTTGGACCCATAGATGTGAAGTTAAGGGGGAAGAAGGACACATAGATAGGGGTCAGGGGGGCATTGGGCTCCACAGGTGTAGGACTGAGGGGTGCAGGGGCCCAGAGATGAGGGTTTAAGGGACATCATCACCCACAAATGTGGAGCAGAGGGGTTTTGTGACTCGTATCTAGGGGTCAGGGCACACTTGGAGGGCACAAGAGCCACAGCCAGGCTCGGGGGCTGTTCTGGGGGGGCAGGGGCCACCCCAGGAATGGTGTGGGGCACTGGAGGCACACGTGGAGCAGGCAGCAACATCCCCCTGTGCAGCTGCTCATGGAGCACTGTCTGAGGGTTAGTGACAGGGACAGAGCTGTGGGGTGTCCCACGGATCCCCCAGTGCCCCAGGAGCTGCTGCAGGAGGTGGACACTGAGCTGGGCATGGCTGGCTCTGGAGCAGCCAAGGAGAGCTGGAAGCATCCGTGTGGGAACACGGCACAGAAGGGTTTGCAGGTGGGAGCCCAGAACAATCCTTCATCGGACAAAACAGCTTCTAATCCTATTTTTATGCTGTGGTAGGAGCGTGCCCTACAATTCCCAGGGAGGCTCTTACAGGGAGAGAGACATCAGGCACGGAAAAGGAAACAGCCCGAGCCCCGCAGCCGGAGGGAGGCAGGGCTGGGGAGGATGAGTTACGGACAGAGACTGAGGGAATTTAATTTGTACGGCCTAGAAAGCCAGTGCTGGAGGGGGAACAGGATAACACTGTATAAATATCTAAAGGGCACTTGTGTGAGGAAGGGGAAGGAAAGTGACGCATGCAGCAGTCGTGGGAGGGACGTGCTGGTCCAGAGCTGGGAACAGCTTCCCGAGGGAGCAGCGGGCTGCTGCAGCCTGGTGGGCAGCAGCAGGGAGGGAGCCAGGCCTGCCTGGGGCTCCAGGGCAGGAGCAGCAAGGAGCAGCCTGGCACGAGCAGTTGGTGGCCCTGACATAGCTGGGAGGCTGTGGTGGCACTGTCCCCACAGCCCCCAGCAGTGACCAGTGGTGACCAGCAGTGACTGGACCTCTGAGGTGCTGTTCCTGCTGGCTCAGCACAGAGCTCCAGGTGCCCTAGCAGAGCCTGATCTCTCCATTCCCTCTGCCACCACAGCTTCCCAAAGGAAGGAATCAGTGAGGTTGGAGAAGCCTTCTGAGATCCTTGAATTCAAGCCTTGATGTAGCACTGCCAAGGCCCCCACTAACCCGTGTCCCCAGGTGCCACATCCACATGTTTTCTGAACGCTTCCAGGAGTGGAGACTCCACTAGTGCCCCAGGCAGCCTGTGCCAGTGCCCTTCCATGAAGAAATTCTCCCTAATACGCAATCCAAACCTTCCCTGGCACAACCTGAGTGCTGAGGCATTGAAAAGCCGAATCCTTTCTAGCACAGAAATTCCCTACAGAATTCCAGCCTGAGGCTGACCTGCTTCTCCTTGGCCATGAGGAACCTGCCCAGGCTGCTCCTGGGTGTCCTTGGAGCACAACCCCCAGGCTGGGCTGTGTGTGACGAGCAGGAACCACAGTGGTGCCAGAACGGAGTGCGCTCCCATCCCTGTCTGTGCTCCTGCCCCTCTCCTGGCTCTTCCCTGCAAATTCGAGCTGCTTCTCACAACCACATTTGCTTTTTTCTTCTTCAAAATAAAAAAAATTAAAAAAAATAAAAAAGGCTTTTCTCTCTGCCGTTGCCATGTGCAAACCCACACAAACACCGGGAGCAGCCGGCGCCGGCTCCGCAGAGCCCGTGCCCGCAGAGCCGGGAAACAGGAGAAAAATAGATCTTCCCTTCAGCCCTTCCAGACACATGACTGAGACTTATTATAGCAGTAACAGGCACAGGGGGTTCACAGAGGCCATCCCTGTTCCTCCCCTTGCTGATGAGCCCCTTCCCTCCCCAGTGAAACTGGGGCAGGTGCTGGGCCAGCTGCCCCCAGAGCACAGCAGTGCTGGAGAAGGATTCCCAGGGTAAGGAATCCCTCAGCCTGGGGCTCTCGTGGGAAGCCACGGAGCAGAGCTCCATCAGGAGGTGGTGCTCCTGAGGAGGATGGTGGAGGTTGTTCAGCTTGAAGAAAGGAAGGATGCAGGGAGAGATCAGAGCCCCTTCCAGGGCCTAAAGGGGCTCCACAAGAGCTGGGGAGGGACTTGGGACATGGGATGGAGGGACAGGATCAGGAGGAATGGCTTCCTACTTCCAGAGCACAGGGTCAGATGGGATATTGGGAATGAATTGTTCCCTGGGAGGGTGCTGAGGCCCTGGCAGTGCCCAGAGAAGCTGTGGCTGCCCCTGGATCCCTGGCAGTGCCCAAGGCCAGGCTGGATGGGGCTTGGAGCAGCCTGGGACAGTGGAAGGTGTCCCTGCCTATGGCAGGGGTGGGACTGGATGGGCTTTGAGGTCTCTCCAAGAGAAGCCATTTTAGGATTTACCTAGGACTCCCAGCTGTTTACTTGGCTCTGAGCCAGGTGCATGTTCCTGACCCCCCAGTTTGCAACAACACAGCACAAATCACAGAATTTGTGTGTGCTGCCACTGGCAGCTCTTCCTCCTCCTTTTCCTCCTACTTCTCCTTTTTCTCCTCCTCCTCCTCTTCCTCTTCCTCCTCCTTCTTCTTCCCCTCTTCCTCCTCCATCCCATCCACCACTCCAGCACAGGGGGACCATGGGCACACACTGCCAGAGGCAGGAGCTCCAGCGGATCAGCCTTTGGGATGATTATCCCTGTATCCACTTATCTCCAAAGGTTTTAAACCACGAGCACATCTGGATGTGCACATTTCTGAGTGCATCCAGAATTCCCCAGCTTCCCGGGAGGGGGAAACTGCTGCTGCTGACACTGGAACTCCTGCCCAGCCAGCTGTGGGTCGTCATGGAAACCACATCTGTCACTCACTTATTTTTTCCTTGGCCTGTTAAATAACCCAGGTCACCCAGGCCTTCCCCACTGGGGTGTGTGCCCTCCCTGGATTTTGCTCTCCCCTCTGCTGTGCTGCCAATGTACCCCCACAGAGCAGCCAGGGAAGGGGGAGCATCCCAGTGCCTGGGCACGGCAGAAACTCACAGCCTGCTGCTAAAGAGAACAATAGTGACAACAAAAAGACACAGGGCAGGTGTCACTCCTCATTGACTCCTGACAGAGCCATTGCAGTGCAGTGCTGGATAAGGCAGCTGGGAAGGTCTGTCTGTGTGCCTGGGCTCTCCCCAGGCCCTGTGGCCCCAGGACTCAGAGCTGTGCCCCATTCTGCCCTCCCTGCCCTGCCCTCACTGGGCTCCTGGGAACAGAACCAGGGCAGCACCTGCTGGGCACCACAGAGCCATGGGATCCCAGAATGGTTTGAGCAGGAAGGGATCTTAAAAATCATCTTGTTCCACCCCCTGCCATGGGCACAGACACCTTTCACCAAACCAGACTGCTTGCTCCAAGCCCTGTCCAGCCTGGCCTTGGACATTTCCAGGGATCCAGGGGCAGCCACAGCTGCTCTGTGCATCCTGTGCCATCCTCACCCACTGGGCACAGCTCCTGCCCTGCCCAGGGCACCCAGCCCTGCTCAGCACATCCCTGCAGGGCTGGTGTGAGGCCACAGACCTGCCTGGGTGACTGGAAGCTCTCCCAAGGTCATTGCAGAGGGTGTAGGGGTGTGGGAAAAGGAGGTACCAGAGTCTGATCCACCCACAGGGATCAGCTGGACCCACAATGTTTTTCTTGGCTGCCCACGAAGGGTTTCACCATCTCATTCCAGAGCCAGCTCACTGGGAGTCCTTCACTATGGAGCCAGCCTGGGGGAGCTGAGGATGTTCAGACTGGGGAAGAGAAGGATCCAGGGAGACCTTAGAGCCCCTTCCAGGGCCTAAAGGGGCTCCAGGAGAGCTGGAGAGGGACTTGGGACAAACGGCCTGCAAGGACAGGACAAGGGAAATGGCTTCCCACTGCCAGAGGGCAGGGCTGGATGGGATACTGGGAGGGAATTGTTCCCTGGCAGGGCGGGCAGGCCCTGGCACAGGGTGCCCAGAGAAGCTGTGGCTGCCCCTGGATCCCTGGCAATGCCCAAGGCCAGGCTGGATGGGGCTTGGAGCAGCCTGGGATAGTGGAAGGTGTCCCTTCCATGGCAGGGAAAGGTGGAACTGCATGAGCTGTTATGTCCCTTCCAACCCAAGTCATTTGGGGATTCCATCATTCCCTGATTCTCCACTTTCCTTTCCCACTCCTCTGCAACTTTAACTCTTTTAGCCAACCTGAAGAAAGAGGGGAGTGAGTGACCACCAGGTGACTGCAGCCCCCTGTGCTGCCCCAGGGGCTGTGGATGTGCCTGCTGCTCCTGCAGGGCAGCTGTGGGACACGGGGCCGTGCCTGGTGGCACTGGGACATTCCCAGGGCTCAGGGTCCTGCAGGTGTGAGGATGCTCAGGGATGTGCCACCACACAGGGGGGATGCAGCACAAAGGGATCAGCCCC
Organism: Illadopsis cleaveri; assembly: GCA_013399915.1. NCBI lineage: Eukaryota > Metazoa > Chordata > Aves > Passeriformes > Timaliidae > Illadopsis > Illadopsis cleaveri. The sequence continues at coordinate 91,581 of VXBB01016397.1, read as the reverse complement.
CAGGAGCCCCCCCAGGGGGGTTTCTCCAGGGCAGCTGCCCAGGCTTCCCCAGCAGACATCAGCCCAGAGGAGCAGCCTTGGCTCCTCCAGAGCTGGGGCTGCAGCTGAATCCCTGCCCAGACTCCTCCTGGATCAGCAGTGATTTATCCTGGTCCCAAGCCTGTCCTGAGGCACAAGCAAAGCCCTGAGGTGTGCCTGGCAGAGGTTCCTCAGCCAAGGACACGCTAAACTGGCCAAGCTCAGAATCCTTCCATTGCAGCCCAGATTGGCTTTGGTTCCTGGCAGGGATTCAGCTGCAGCCCCAGCCCTTCCCAACACCTGCTGGGATCCTCTGCACAGAGCACCCCAGGGTGCTGGTGAGGGGATGCTGGCCCCTGCTGAGGTGCTCCTGGGCTGTGGGATGGGGTCAGGGCACTGCTGGGACTGTTCCTGTGCCAGCACATCCCACACCACAAGTCACTGCAGAGTCATGGGAAAGAAAGGAGCTCCAAGAGAGATCCAGGCACAGAACTGTGTGTCGGCCTGCCTTGGTCCATGGGAGTGAGCCCTGAGGGTCTGGGCTGGGCCAGGATGGCCCCAAAGGCCTGCACCAGGCCCTGGGTCTGGATCAGGACCATGAAAGAAGCTCCAGCTCTTCCCTGCAATGAAGGATCCAGCCTTTGTCACCCTTAGGTGACAAGGAAGAGCCCTTCCAGGGGGGCCTTTCTCCAGGGCAGGACTGCTCCTGTCAAGACCAGAAGTGCTGCTCCCAGTCCGGCACATTGCCCATCCCAGGGGCTGCCAGGCACTGAACAGGGGGAGCAGCCTGTCCCCAGCCTGTCCCCAGCCTGTCCCCAGCCTGTCCCCAGCCTGTCCCCAGCATGTCCCCAGCCTGTCCCTGCACCCCAGTGCTCAGCCTGGCCAGGGGGGACATCAGCTCCCAGCTCCTACGTGGGGCCAGAGGGATCTGTTCTTTTCCTACCTCAATGTCTTTCCCTGGCTGTGTCCACAGCCCCAGCAGCCTCTGCCACCCCGTGTCCCCTGTCCCCAGGGCCAGGCCCTGCTGCTCCAGGGCTGGAGGTGAGCGCTGAGGGCGGGCACGGAGCCCGGGCCAGGAGGGGCTGTTTGAGCAGCTAATTAGATCCCAGGAAACCTCCCGGAGGGCGAAGCTCCAGCCCTGCCACCCCCTCAAGACTCTGTCCATGCCTGGATTGCTGCCTGATTCCCATCTCCATAACTCACCCCAACCCTGGGGAGTGGCTGTGGCGGGCTCAGCTCACGGCTCGCTGGGTTCGATCCCCACCCCAGCGGCGCTAACGAGGCCGATGGCACAGGGCAGGGACACAGGATGGCTCCCGGGCACGGATTCCCCATTAATCCCACCGTATGTTTCCAACCTGCTCTCCTCTTCCACCCTCACCCCGCTGCGGCGCTGGGGGACCCTAAACCCCACGGGAGGCAGAGGAGGGGAGGAAGGCTGTCCCCTGGCGTGGGTGGGCTCACAGCTGTGGCCAAGGCAGGGCTGGGGGGGCTGGGGGGCCCGAAGGCAGCTGGGATTTTGGATGAGGGGACAGCTCCCGCTCAGAGATGTGGCACCTGGTGTCATCTCCAGGGACAGCCCATCTGCCCTGGCCCAACCCGCGGGGACAGGCGGACGGGACACCAGACACAGCCCCTCCAACCCCCCCGCACGCCTGGAGCCGCCCCTCGCTGTCACATCTGCGGGATGGGGACAGTCCTGCCCGGGCCCCCACAAGGCTGGTAGGAGCAGCCCCCCTTCCCTGCCCCTTTTCCCGGGCGGGCAGCTGGAGATGGGCATGGAGCACCCAGCAGAGCTGGGGCAGCGCTGCCGTCCCCGCACTGCTCCCACTCCCCGGGGCATCCCCCGGCCCCCCTTGTGACGGGACAGAGGAGCTGGGGGGACCCGAAATGCCCCCCAGGTGCCCCTCCACAGCCTGCCAGCCCTGGGTGTTGGGCAGGAGGAGGCAGGAGAGGCTTCAGAGAGGTTTGTGGGGAGCCCAGAGCCCGGAGCAGGACAGAGCCCTGGCTCGGGATGAGCCCAAGCATTCCCAGCTCCCTGTGCCTCCACGCTGTGCTGTGGCTCAGGAGAGCCAGGCACAGCCACCACCCCAAAGCCTCCTCAGCTTTTGGGGCTGCTGGAAAGGCAGCCAGGCCCCCAGGCTCTTGTTTCCCCCAGTCCCCCAAGCCTGGTGGTGCCCGTGGGAAGCAGACCCTGCCGTGGCTCCTCGGGGATCTGTGAGCAGGGAAAGGTGCTCTGCAGAGGCACTCAGAGCCCAAATTAGCCACGCTGGGCTCAATCTGAGATTCTGACAGCGGATGCCAAATTTATTTCCAAACGCACTGTGGAAATGTCAGCGTGCTGGTCGGAAGGAATCGGGTACATGCTCCCTTTTAAATAGCACCAAGCATATGGGAGGAGGATGATTAGATTGCTTCCAAGCTGCCAAACTTCTTTGCTGCAGCTAAAAATCTTCTCCAAAATGTCCCAGCCCACAGTGTTTCTCAGCACTGAAGCCTGTGCCGAGACTTTGCCATTGACAGTTGTGCTCTGAGCAAGAAAACACAACCCTCCCGTGCAGCCCCAGGGGCTCCCAGCCCTCCCAGCCTCGGGGCTGCTTTTGCCTCCTCTCCGAAGCTGGAGAAATTCCTCCCCTCCTGCCACCCTACCCCTGGGGAGGGAGCAGAGTTCCCTCTGTAGAATCTTTGAATATTCTGGGTTGGGAGGGACCTTAAAGCTTATCTAGTTCCAGCCCCTGCCATGTACATCCAGTACAGAGGGACAAAAGCAGCCCAGCAGCTGCTGGCAAACCAGGAGAGCAGGCAAAGCCCCTTTATCTCCCTGGTCTCCCACAGAAAGGTGTCCTGCAGTGTCCCCAGAGCTGGGACTCCAGTGCTCCCAGCACAGGTCCCTGGCAGCTCCCACTGTGACTCGCCCAGGTGACAGCAGAGGTGACAGCTCGGGAGGGAGCCGTGCATCCTCCCCTGCCCAGGATGGGCTTCAGGCCTCGTGCTCAGCAGGTTGTGGGGACAAGGAGGGTGGGAGGAGATGGGGATGTGCTCTGGGCTCCTTGCTCAATGCTGCAGAAGGGATCAATGTCCTGCCTGGGTCAGGACTCCCAGAGCCCAGAAATTCCACAGCATTCCCTACAGATCACCCCACATCCACCCTCAGTTCAGGGGGAAGCAATGGAAGCCACCACAGCCCACTTTTCCCAGGATGAAAGCATGAAGCACTGTGATGCCCCTCATCCCAGCCCCAGGAAAGGGGTGACCTTGGGATCACCCAAACCTTCCCTGCCCCATGGGGGGACTGAGGAGGGCACAAGCAGCTGCTCTGGGCCTGGCAGGGGAGGTCCTTCTCCCCGTGGCTGACACTGAAGGTTCTGCAGGGAGCAGAGTGTGGTGGCCTTCCCAGGAAAGGATATGACTGGCACTGGTTTCCAAATCCGGGGATGGTGCCCTCTCCTATCCAGCCTGTGGGGATTCCTGACAGGTCTGTGTGGAATTCCTGGTCCAGTCAGGACCAGACACACACTGTCCCTCCAAAACCAATGTCCACCAGCCACACTCACTCTGCCAGCAGGACCAGAGGGGAGCAGGAGCCATGTCCTGCCTTTGGATGTGGGGCTGATCTGCGACACCTCAGGGTCCTTCCTGCTGCCAAACACCCACCCACTGATCACACATGGATCTGCTGGATCACAGAGCCCAAACTCTCCCTGTCCTACACCTGCACTGCCTCCCCATAGTGCTCTCCATGCCTAGGGCTCCAAGAAAGGCACTCAGTGGTGCCAGCCATGCCAGCCTCCCTGTCCCTGCTCAGTGGGCTGAGGGAATCCAGCGTGGGAATGAGGCAGAAGCCCCAAACCAGTGGGGAGCAGAGCATCACCGCCACGGTGCCAGGCAGAGCTCTGGCCTTGGGGCAGGGTGCTCAGAGGGTCACCAAGATCCCAGCTGGAAAGGGGAGGGTGCCAGAGGCAGGATGGCCCAGGACACGGCCCGGGGCAGGAGCAGGAGCAGGAGCCTGGGCCGTGGCAGCACAGCCGCTCCCAGCTCCGCTCCCTGCCCACACGCTGCCGCGTGGCGGGTGGGAGGTTTTTCTCTGCATTGCAAATCCCTTCTTGTGTCAGTGCTGCAGTGCTGCTTGGAAGGAAAACAACCCCTCTGGAGCGAGCCCAGGGGTCCGGAGCAGCACCAGCACCTCCTCCTGCCCCAGGCAGGCCTTGGTTCCGTTCCCAGGGCGCCTGGCTCGGGAGATAAAGCCAAAGCTTCCCTGGCAGGCAGCCTGGCTGGGAGCAGCACCAGCCATTCCCATTTCCCTGTGCTTGTCTCTGGCACAGACAGCCCCAGCTGAGCTCTCCCTCCAGACCTGGGAAGTGGGAGGAGGAGGAGCAGGCAGAGGGAAGAAGGCTCCTTGGTCTGCGGCAGCTGGCTGGAAACAGAACAAGGGCCTTGGAAAGGGGGGGAGCACCCCTGGGAGCGTGGGCCAGGTGCTGTGGGGGTGTCTGGGCCATGGGGATGTGGATCCAGGACTGGAGGAGGCCAGACTGGGGGTGGGGGGGATCTGTTCCATTTTGGCATCTGATGTTGAGCAAGCTGCTCACCTGTGCCTGGGCAGGGTCTGTGCTGGGTCCCCAGGAGCAGGGCTGCCCTTTCCCAGAGCTGTGATTCCATGCTGGAAGCTGTCCACTGCCAATCCCAGATTACTGCTGCATCCCCACACCGCCAGCCCCTGGCAGCTCGTTCTCCTCCCAGACACATGGCACTGCTGGGCTGGGGAGATCTTCCCAGAACCCACAGAAAAACAACCCCCACATCTGCTGGTGCACGAGATCCCCCATTACCAGGGTTTTTGGAGCCACCTGAATGTTTGTCACAACTCTCCAGGAAGACAGAGACTGGATTTGTGCTCCTCAGGGACTGGTGGATGGAGGAATCCAGGGACAATGTCCTAGGGTCCTTTCCAGGGGACAAGTCTTCAGGGGGTTCAGCCCAGGGCAGGAGCACTGTGGAGCCCAGATTCAGTAAATGCAGGGAGCCCCTCAGGAGACCTGCCCCTAAAATCCATGGCTCTTCCTGCTCTGGTCACTGGGACACCAAGCAAAGGGGATGCAGGGAGGGGGGCGGGCGTGCCTCTCACAAGGGACAGAAAATTCCTGTAGGCTTGGCCCAGCCCACCCATTCCTAGTGGGAATGTTCATGCTGATGAGAGCTGAGGAGGAGGAGGAAGAATAAAACATCAAACCCTAAAAACAAGGGATAGCAACCCCTGGTAGCAGAACTGTGTCTGGGCCAGGGTCCTGGGGGAGGATTCCAGGCACCAAAGCTTTGGGAAGAAGCCCTGAAGGATGTGTGGGGTCGGGATCCACCTGCCCTCAGTGCACCCTGTGGGTCTGGCTCTGCCCCATCTTCCCACCACAGCATCCACCACCTCACCTCTCTGGATTCAGGCAGCCCTTTAGAACAAATCCATCCATCCATCCATGCATCCATCCATCCATCCATCATCCATCC
>VXBB01016397.1:42256-56945 GCA_013399915.1 Illadopsis cleaveri | reverse complement strand
ACCAGGAAATCAGGGCAGGGAGTGGAGCGGGGCCGGCGCAGCACCCCCCGACCAGCCCGGCACGGCAGCCCCGGCCCGGCTCCCGGGTGTGCCAACCCAGAGGCTGGGGACTGCGGGCGGTGGGCACGGCCCCGCGCGGGGCCAGGGCAGGGCACGACCCCCCTGGAGAACCCAAATGTCCCCCCTAAGACAGGGCTGACCCAGCCGGGGGCACCAACCAGCCCAGCCAGGAGCTTGGCTTTAAGGGCATGGAAAGCTCGGGGGGGCACCTCTTGGTGGTGTTGCCAACCTGGTGTGCAGGGGCTGCACGCTTGGCTCTACATCTGTCCTTTTTGCAGAGCCCAGCTTTGCTCAGGTGGGGACCCTTCACCCTGACACACAGTCAGGACCCCCTCAAATGTACCAGGGTCCTGAGCCCCAGGATAACGTCCTGCATGCCACATCAAAATTTCTCAGCTTTTCCTAATCTGGGTCTTGCTTAACCCTCTGGAAAATAATCCACTGACCATCTGCCACGGTGAAATTCATTTACAACCTCACACAAATTAGGCTCAACTGTTCACTTCCTGCTCCTCTTCTGCTCGGGGCTTTTGGTCACTTTGGTGCATGAGTGTCTTCCTACCCATGGGCTGGGGGTGACCTTGCCATGGGTGGGGGTGACCTTGCCAGCACTGGGCTGCAGGACAGTGCCTGCTCCTGCCAGACTCTCAAATCTCAGGGTGCTTTCTCCTAGTGGGATGGCATTCCCATGCCCAGCCTTGCCATGGGCTGGGGGTGACCTTGCCATGGGCTGGGATGACCTTGTCATGGGTTGGGAGGTGACCCTGCCATGGGCTAGAAGTGACCTTGCATTGACTGGGGGTGACCTTGCCAGCACTGGGCTGCAGGACAGTGCCTGCTTCTGCCACACTCTTGGATCTCGAGGTGCTTCCTTCTGGCAGGATGGCATTCCCGTGCCCTGATGGCATTCCCATACCATGATGCCACTCCCATGCTCTGATGGCATTCCCATACCATGATGCCACTCCCATGCTCTGATGGCATTCCCATACCATGATGCCACTCCCATGCTCTGATGGCATTCCCATACCATGATGCCACTCCCATGCTCTGATGGCATTCCCATACCATGATGCCACTCCCATGCTCTGATGGCATTCCCATACCATGATGCCACTCCCATGCTCTGATGGCATTCCCATACCATGATGCCACTCCCATGCTCTGATGGCATTCCCATACCATGATGCCACTCCCATGCTCTGATGGCATTCCCATACCATGATGCCACTCCCATGCTCTGATGGCATTCCCATACCATGATGCCACTCCCATGCTCTGATGGCATTCCCATACCATGATGCCACTCCCATGCTCTGATGGCATTCCCATACCATGATGCCACTCCCATGCTCTGATGGCATTCCCATACCATGATGCCACTCCCATGCTCTGATGGCATTCCCATACCATGATGCCACTCCCATGCTCTGATGGCATTCCCATACCATGATGCCACTCCCATGCTCTGATGGCATTCCCATACCATGATGCCACTCCCATGCTCTGATGGCATTCCCATACCATGATGCCACTCCCATGCTCTGATGGCATTCCCATACCATGATGCCACTCCCATGCTCTGATGGCATTCCCATACCATGATGCCACTCCCATGCTCTGATGGCATTCCCATACCATGATGCCACTCCCATGCTCTGATGGCATTCCCATACCATGATGCCACTCCCATGCTCTGATGGCATTCCCATACCATGATGCCACTCCCATGCTCTGATGGCATTCCCATACCATGATGCCACTCCCATGCTCTGATGGCATTCCCATACCATGATGCCACTCCCATGCTCTGATGGCATTCCCATACCATGATGCCACTCCCATGCTCTGATGGCATTCCCATACCATGATGCCACTCCCATGCTCTGATGGCATTCCCATACCATGATGCCACTCCCATGCTCTGATGGCATTCCCATACCATGATGCCACTCCCATGCTCTGATGGCATTCCCATACCATGATGCCACTCCCATGCTCTGATGGCATTCCCATACCATGATGCCACTCCCATGCTCTGATGGCATTCCCATACCATGATGCCATTCCCATGCTCTGATGGCATTCCCAAGGGGTGATGGCATTCCCATGCCCTGATGGCATTCCCATGCCCTGACGGCATTCCCAGGGATGGCTGAGGGGCCTGTCTGGGGGCACTGCCTGTCTCTGGAGGTCTGTGCAGGGCCGGTGAGGAGCTTTCCTGCGTCCAGGCAGGACGGAGAGCCAGAGCTCTTGGATTTCCCCCTGCCAGGGATTCCCAGCCTGACCTCAGGTGATCCAGGTATTGATCCAGGTATTGGTGGTTTCAGAGGTGATTACGAATCCGTGGATTTTGCTGTTTTGGGATGCCTGGCCAGGGCTGCCCCGTGGGAGTGAGGTGATCAGAGCCAGGACTGCTCAGTTCTGTGAAACACCTCCGCAGTCTCTGCACCTGCCTTAGAGCCTGGCCTGAGGGGTGAGCACGGTGTGGGAGCAGCTACCACGGGGATTTTCCCATCCCTCTGCCCTGGTGCTTTTGCAAATGGAGAGCTGGCTTTCTGGGGAAGAGGCTGCATTCTCTAAGGAAAATGGAAATATACAGATTTTTTTTTCCTTCCTGTAGCAGATTCAGCAAAAGTGCAGCTGCCTTCCCAGTCCTGAATACAGAATTGACCATTCAGTTCATCCCTAAGGGGAAATGGCCCAGCAGAGAGGAACAACGAGCCCCACAGTGCTCTCTGCACCCTCCAAAGTCTTTCTCAACCCTGGCATTTTCCTCTCCCAAATTCCAGGGGTGCCTGGCTCCCTTTGCAGGGCAATGAAGGTTTTCCTCATGCTTCCAACCCCCCTCTCTGAAAACCTATCAGCTTCAAAATGTACCATTTTTTTCCCTCAAATTGTGATTTGTCAGGTTATTTGTCCATGATGGAGCCTGGGGTGCAGAGGCACTGGCACAGGCAGAGCAGGAGCTGGGTGAGTGGGCAGCTGAAAGGCACCCCAGGGGGAAAGGGCATCCCAGCCCTGCCCAAGGTCGGGATCCCAGGGCTGGGATCTGGCAGCCCGGAATCTTTTGGTTGTGAGGAGCAATGCCTTTTCCATCATTCTGCCTGTTCCTGAGCCTTGTGGCAGCTCCAAGTGGCTGAAAGGACGTGAAATGAAGGCATGAGTGATGGTGTTTGCTGCTGATTTCACCGTGAGTGTCTGGGTGCTCCTGAGGAAAGTCACTCGGTGTCCTGAGCAGGCCAGGCCAGGCACAGTGCTGGGGGATGGAGCAGCCCTGGCAGGCTGCAGGAGCCCCTGCTGGGGCTTCAGTCAGCAGCCCAGCAAAGTCCGTGGGGAGGAAAAGCATAAGAAGGGATAGCTGGAATTTAGGAAGCCATTTAGGCATAAATTATTTTATAATATTTAAGAAGAAATTCCTCCCTGTGAGGGTGGGCAGGCCCTGGCACAGGGTGTCCAGAGAAGCTGTGGCTGCTCCTGGATCCCTGGAAGTGTCCAAGGCCAGGTTGGATGGGGCTTGGAGCAGCCTGGGATAGTGGAAGGTGTCCCTGCTCAGAGCAGGGGGTGTGTAACAAGATGTGGTTTGAGGTCCCTTCCAGCCCAAACCATTCTGGAATTCTGGAATTCTGTGAATTAAGGGCATCTGGGAAGGTTTTCCTGTGAAAGAGCCCAAAGCCTCATTTCTCAGCTGTACTGGAGTCAAGAGGGGCCTTGGACCTGCAGGAAAGCCACAGGCAGCTACAGAGGCTTCTCCAAGTGAAGACAAATGGCTCTCATTGCTGGTGATCCGGGAGGGAGAGTCAAGGGTGACACAATTCAAGGCAAAGGGGAAATGATCCCTCCAGGAGCTGGTGTGGTTAACTGCCAGGCCAGAGGGCTGAGGGCAGCCCTAATCCAGTGTCCCAGAGCCCAGGGGAGTCCTGCCCTTGAGGAACTGACACCTCTGGGGGCAATGAGGGAGAGAACTGTGGGACTCAGGTGGAACTCAGGAGTAGCTGGGAGGGGGAGCTGAGCTCGAGGTGGAGCAGAGCAGTGTCTGAACAGCAGGGATGGGGGAAGGCTTCGGAGCAGGGTGAGTAACTCTGTGCTAAAAGTGGGCTGAGGGGCTGACCCTGCACCAGGAAACGTCAGCCAGGCTGGCTGGGCTTTTGAGAGAGACAAGTCTGGCACAGCACGGTGGATCTGAGAGTCACCATAGTGATGGTGGCTGGAGTGGGTGGGTGGTGGAGAGCAGCCAGGGATGGCTGTGAGAGGGGGGCAGGCAGGGCTGCAGGACAGCGTGCTCCGGGCACCCAGAGGGACAGGGAGGCAGGGGAAAGGCAGGCACAGACGACAAAGGCAGACAGAAAACGGGAAGGACATCAGAGAGGCTTTCTAAGCCTTTCTAAGCGTGGCTGAATGTATGGAGAGTAGGAGAAAAATCAGAGAGCTTTGAAACCTTTGGGAGAAACCTGGGGCCAGGACTCTGCTGGGCAGGTGGGACAGAAGGCAGGGACAGTTTGAGTGTGGAGGTGGAGGAAGAGAAGACCTGGGAGATGGGGCAGCAATCCAAGGGGATTTCTCCAGGTCTAGAGATGTTTGTGCTGCAAACCTGAGGGGCCCTGGCACTGGTTATGGGGACAGCAGAGCAGAGCAGAGGGAGGGTGTGATCAGGCTGTCCCTGTGGCAGGGAGCTGAGGGTGTTGCCAGGAGAAACAGAGGGATGCAGAAGAGTCCCACCACGGCAGCAGGGCACAGCAAAAGAGGGTGAGGGCTGACAGTTACGGGCTCTTGCATCCCTTGTGAAGGATGCTGTGTGGGAGGGCAGCCAGCTGAGGGTCCTTCAGGGAGGAGGAGATGGAAGCAAATCCCAGAGGAACAGTTTTGGGCTGAGGAGCGGGCTTGGGTTGGGGTCTTGTGTTATGGTTTGCTCCATGGGCACTGGGAGTGTGTGACCCTCTGCTGGCATTAAAACCCGTCTGAAATCTCAAGTTTTATCATGGCAGGGTTCAGCTGGTGGTGGCTCTGCAGCCCACAGGACAGGCTGTGGGGGTCACTCTGCTCTCAGGCAGGAACAATTCCCCTGGCACTGCCTTGTTGTTGTCTCCAGGGGTGACAGAGTGGGTCAGAGATGACAACGGCCAGTTAAGTTATAATGGGCCAGATCTTCAATGCCAGCAGGAGAAATGATGGGTCTGGCTCCATCTAGGAAGCTGGGGAGGGACTGGGGGAAAATGTGGAGTGGAAGGTGAGAGGAGAAGGAGTGACCAAGGAGGCAGTGCCCAGGGTGGACGCAGTGCCCAGGGTGGACACAGTGCTGAGCATGCACTGCTGGGGCTGCTGCCCCTGTGGGACAAAGCAGGGCTGGCCCGTGGCCCGCGGGACAAGGAGGGGCTGAGGGCACTGCAGGTGAGCAGGGCCCAGAGCTCTCAGCCACACAGAGGGGCAGGAATAGGGCCATGCACTGACAACTTGGCTCTCCCCAGACTCAGCTCTGAGCCCCTCCAGAGAGACCCTACAACCTCCTGCACCGCAGGCTGCTGCAGGTACCTCTGGAGACCACTGAGGGCTGGAAGGGCAGGAAATCTGTGGGGGGCTGTAAAAGATGAGGGATGTGTGCCTGGTGGGTGCAGACATCCCCCTCCTCCCCACCAGGCAGAGGACAGCCCTGCTTTGCTTTGCTTTGCTCTCCTGCCCATCAATCTCTCACAAGTCAAATCTTCCCCTTCCTGCTCCTCACTGAAGTCAGACACTGGTGATTGGCAGCCTGTTCATGCAGCCTGGTGCCCAGAACCTCAGTGTTCCTCTGCCCCTGCCTTGGTCCAACGTGGCAGCCCCTACAAACCCTGTTTCACACGAAGGAACCCTCTGCCACAGCAGGCTCTGCGACTCTTTGTCCCAAAATTCCTCCTGACCAGGTACTGGTTCATTCCAGGCCATGTGGCTCTGCTGAAGGTTTGAAATTCTCTCTGAGGACAGATGGGAGTTTATTCTGTGGGCAGCTCTGGGCAGAGTAAGGAGCTCTTGCCCTGTCTGGAGGCCACCAGCCCAACTGAGGACAGACGTGTTCCATGCAGCAAAATGCATCATCTCCAGCTGATGAGATCTTGGAATAAAAAATGTCCTGTGCCCTATTCTTGGAGCACATGCAAAATAGGGCACAGCAAGGGCTGAATACCCGGAAGGGTGAGAGTCTGAACTGAAGTCAGTCCAGGTCTCACATTGAAATGTTCAGTTCCATGCAGGATGAGCCAAGGAGTGAGCACAGGAGGGCTGGGAGTATTTCTGCTTACCTGCAAGGGGGGAACACTGAGGAGTAATGGGATAAACCTGAAGGGGAGAGCTCAGTAAGGTTCAGGAAGAAGATTGGGCACTTTGGGAGCAGAGGAGCATCTGCAGCCATGTCAGGCCCGAGGAGGAAGAAAACAAGGGACTGCAGCTCTCCTGCTGCAGCCCAAGTGCTGCTCCAGCTGGGGCCTGGCCCCTCAGGGCAGGGCTGCAGGGCTGGAACCCAGAGTCATGGAATATCCTGAGCTGGAAGGGACCCACCAGGATCATCAATCCAACCCCTGGCCCTGCACAGACACCCCAACAACCCCACCCTGGGCATCCCTGGCAGTGCTGTCCAAAGGCTCCTGGAGCTCTGGCAGCCTCAGGGCCGTGCCCATTCCCTGGGGAGCCTGGGCAGTGCCAGCACCCTCTGGGGAAGAACTTTAAGGGTGTTTAAGGACTTCCTTGGCACTGGTAGCCATCAGCCACTGCTGAACGTGCAGACAGGGCACCAGTTTGCTCCAGTGTGATGTTTGCAGGTTTTTACAGCAGGAAACCATGGCCTGGGCATGAGGACACAGCAGGACACTGTCCAGCTGCTCCTCGGGAGCTGCCAGTGCATGTGGCATCTGCACAGCTCTGAGTGACATTCTGTGAGAAAGGAGCCTGTACCAGAAAAGAAGAAGGAAGGTAATAAGGCAGCTCCAATCTTCCCTCCCAGCTCAGGAGCTCACAGAGCTGCCACACTCGGGGAGCAGCTTCACTGTGGAGCTCCAGCCAGAGCAGGGCTGGGGAGTTCAGGGGTGCCAGGGCAGGACAGGGGCATGTGCTGTGCCCATCAGCACCTGCAGGATGGCCCAGAGGAGCAGAGCTTTGCAGGGCTCTGCCCCTGAAGCCTGGCTCAGGGTGCTCCCCTGTGCTGCAGCCTGGCCAGGGCACCCCGGAGAGGTGCCAGGGCAGGGCAGGGCTGTGCCAGGAGTGCAGGGAGCCAGTGGCTGCTGTGAGGCAGAAATCTCCTCTGGAAGGAGCAGAGGAGCAGGAAGGTGGTTGTTGTGTAAGGGTGAGGCCAGAGCAGGATGGCAGAAACCTCCCTGTGCTCTGGCTCCTGCCCGTGTCCCCGTGGGCTCCAGGCTGTGGTGGCAGCCCACATGCTCCTGTTTGTCCCCTGAACCAGGGGCCACACCCTCAGCTCTGGGAATCCTGGGCTTGGCCCTCGGGGCTCCTTCCAGCAGGGATCAGACTGCAGGCTCAGAGCATCCCAGTTCCTCTCCCGGGGAATTTCACCCCCACGCTGCTGAACACGGAGCTCCTGGTGCTGCTGCAGCGCTGGGTGATGGAGCCCTGGCTCACCCCTGGGCCTCGGGTCCCCTCCAGTGCCACTGCCGTGTCCCCACGGCTGAGTGCCTGTGCAGGAGGGGCAGGCTGGCCCTTCCCCAGCCTGGGAACACGGACACCGGGTCCCTCCATCTCACAGCAGAGATCAGCTGCTGGATGCTCGTTGCTTGGCAGCCACAGGCTTAGAAATGTCAATTTCTAATTAAAACCATGCACCCAAAATCTGAGATTCTGTACCCTGTTCTCAGCTGTGGGGGGCATGGCAATATCCCCCAGTGTGCCAGCAGCTGGGAATGAGCCAGGGTTGTGCCAGGGAGGAGCCAGGTGAGGCACAGGGGGGCCTGAGCAGGAGGGCATCCAGCTAAAAAAAGCAGATGCCAGCTGATGAGATGGGAGATTGAAGATGTGACCCAGAAATAGCAGAGAGGAAGGCTCCACTGGAGCACAGGGCAGCAAAGCCAGGGTGCCAGGCACAGAAACAAGGGCAGTGGGATGGGAATCCCATGGGACATGGAAGTGCTGGGGCCTGGACGTGGGGATGAGGCCACAGAGGAGCAGGCAGCCCCCTCTGCCAGGGCAGTGCCAGCACCCCGGGCCAGCCAGGCCACATTTCCCTCCCTTGGGGACCCGTGTGTCCCCCTGGGCCTGGAGCCTGTGCTGGGCAGTGATGCCTGGAAATCACCAAATCCCACAATATTTTGGGTGGAAAGGGACTTTAAAGCCCATTCAGTCCCACCCCCTGCCATGGCCAGGGACACCTTCCACTGTCCCAGACTGCTCCAAGCCCTGTCCAGCCTGGCCTTGGCCACTGCCAGGGATCCAGGGGCAGCCACAGCTTCTCTGGGCACCCTGTGCCAGGGCCTGCCCACCCTCAGAGGGGACAGTTCCCTCCCAATATCCCATCTAACCCTGCCCAATTGGTTTTCCTTGTGGGACGTGGTGTTTGTGGTGCTGGGAGCTGGGTCTCAGGGGGAGGTGACATTCCAGAGCACCTGGTCCCTGGTTCTGCTTTGGACAGGGACACAGCAAATCCAGCCCCTGCAGTGGCTGCAGGAAGAAGAAGGTAACTCCATGGTAAAGTCTAAGCATGAAAAAACTCAGTCCCATTGAAAAGTACAATAAAAGAAATTAGTGTTTTTTAAATCCATGTCATTGGATTGCAAACTTGGGGAGATTAAAAATTAAAGTTGTTGGCTTTGTGGTATCTGAACCTTTAGCATTTGTATTTCTATGCTCTTGCTCCGTGAGATTGACAAGGAGAGGGAGGAAAGGCACTGGGACCCCCAGTAAAGCCCCCCTGCCAACCAGGCCACGGCCAGGACGGGGCTCACAGAAGCAAACAGCCTCACTGGGGAAGGGATTTTATTTTTTGAAGTTTGCAGAACCTCTTTTTAGCATTTTCTCACGGAATAATTCTGGGTTTCTGCTTCCAAGTGACATTCAATTTCCACATCTGAGCTAGGGATAAAATGAATATTTTTACAACCTGACTGAATTCAAACCAAAATGCTGAAAAAAATGATGAAACTGTCATCTGTGGAGCCAGGCAGGGGTGGGCAGGCAGCTCCAGCTGCTTGATGCCTGGGGGGGTTGGTTTGCCCAGTTCAGACTGGAGGAAGCTCCAGTTTGCCCAGTTGGGGCTGCCCAGTGCCCACCAGGGTACCCAGAGGAGAGGGGCTCTGGAGCAGCCTCAGGGCACAGCCTGGGCAGGGGCTCTGCCTGTTTTGGGGGATTTACCCTGCCAGATCAGCCGTGGTACCAGGCTCATCTCTGCCATCCTCTGCCTCCCTTCTCTCCTTTCAGCTGATCTCAGGAGACATTTGATTGGCAGGTCATGCCAAACACATTTGCTTTGAAGTTTTCCCAGTTTCCTTGGAAAAGACTTTCCTATAAAAAGGACCTGGATGCCTGATTTCCCTCAGGTGGAGAGCAGAGCCCCGAGGTGGGGAGGGTGGGAGATGTTCCACTGGGCAGCCTGGGCCACTGAAGGTGTCCCTGCCCATGGCAGGGGTGGAATGAGATGAGATTTATGTTCCTTTCCAACCCAAACCAGTCTGGGATCCTGTGATAGATACACCAAGGAAAACTTTCCCCCCACCAGGGCCTTGCATCCCCTATGCCATAAAATAATCCTTTAATTAGTGAGGCCAAAGTGTTCCACAGTTAACAGTGGGACCTTTTTTTACATCATGTGCATAATGGACACACCTAATTAGCCAGGTTCAGTTAATCCTGAGTTTGCTCCACTCTCATTCTTCAGCATTTCCTGGCCTTTCTAAAATCTCCAAATTCTGTCTCAAAATCCAATTCCTGGCTGAAGCACAAACAAAACAGCATTTGCTCCCTGTTTTGCAGGGTTCTTTGGGACAAGACAGCTGGGAAAAGACCAAGCTTTGAGCTGGAGAGAGCAAAAATGCAGCTTCCAGGTGTCAGGCAGGAGTTCCCCCAGGAGAAGTCAGATTTCCAGGGCCTGGGAAGCAGCAAACACAACACGTGGGGTCACTGGGCTATCCCAGAGCAATTGGCTCTACCCCAGTGCAGGGGAAATCTGGGAGCATTGTCCCCTGGCAGGATGGGATGGGGGATAGAGCTGCTCCAGAGGTGCAGCATCAGCATCCCAGAGGCCTGGAGTTAATTATCCAAAAAAGCCAACTATAAGCTTCCTAAAAGCCTATAAAGGCTTTATAAAAGCCTAATAGAAATAGAAATAGCTGTGCTTTGTTTTTAAAATCACTTACAACACGGATCATTATTAGTCTAATTATCTCCCAGCAGTGTGGAGATGCCATGGGGGGTTTTTTTGGGGTTTGGTGGGAGTTTTTCGTATTTTTCAGGCACAGAAAGCACACAAGGCACATTTTGGAGATGGAATAGGATGGAATAGGAAGGCCAAGCAGGAGGCAAGGAAAGCTGTGCTGTCCCAGGAGCCCGGAGCTGACTCCTGGCCCTGGTGTCCAGCTCCCTGCTGCCCTTCCCACTCTGGATCCTGGACCCAACAAGGTTCAGCCCAAGGCTGGGCTGAGGGGGCAGAGCTGTGGCACCCCTGGCACAGGGCAGTGAAGGTGCCAAGAGTGAACAGGAATAGAGGGAGAACAGCTCGAAAGAGAAATTAGTGACAACACAACAAGAATGAAAAGTAAATAAATGGAAATAAATTAAATCCACGGGCATGTTATTGAATATCCAGAGACCAGGTCTGTGTTGTGAAGTCTGTGAGCTGAAGGGAACTGAGTGAGCTTAAAGTTTCTTCCAGCTCAAAACTTGTATTATTTTATTGTTCTGTGAAATCCCCATCCTGTGTTCAGGGCATTGACACCAACAAGGTAGTACAGCCAAAGGACACAAAAGAGATTTTCCTCAATTACCTTGCCATTTTTAGTGACAGACACACTTCTTCCCTGGCAGCCATTTATTCTCCTTTACAGGTATTCCATCCATTTCCTGGTGGCTGCTGGGTGCATTAATGGCAGAAGCTCAGCACACCCCAGAGCCCCTCCTGAGCTCCTCGTGGAGAAGCAGAGCCTGGCCCAGAGCCTGTGGAAGTTCACAGAGGTGACTCTGGGGATGAGCAGCGAGGCAGGAGGGCCTTGGCAGCAGCAGGGCCAAGAGCACTTTGCCCTGGGGCACCCAAGCAGGCCCCATCCGTGTGCTCAGGGCACAGCCTGAGGTGTCTCCATCCTCCAAGGGCACTGCAGGACACACAGGACTCCCCTGGAGCTGAGGCCACCGAACTGGGGCACAGCCACTGCCCCATGGGTGCCTGCTGCAGCCCTCCTGTCTCCATCTGCTGCAGACAGAGCCAGGGATGGCCCTGCAGGCATTCCACGGGCACTGGGACTGCTGCTGCCCTTCACAGGCACCTGTGCACAGTGACAGGGCCCTGCAGACACTCCTGCCAAGGTGGAAAGGGTATTTTAGCATCACTTCAAATGCCACACTCTGAGGGGGCTGCTCAGGGTGTCCCTGTGCCCTGGAGCCCTGAGCTGCCTCTGCAGGGGCTCCCTGCCCCCAGCCAGGTGAGCGTGGGTGGGGGAGGCCGGGCTGGCACCTCTGTGGGTTGTTCTGCTGGGATCTGGGAGAGAGAGGAGGGCAGAGGCTGTGCCCAGCCTGGCATCCACCCAGGGAGGGCCGAGAGGGGCCTGGCTGGGCTCAGGGGCAGGAGGTGCAGCTTTGCTTCCCTGTGTGCAGGGTCTGCACATCAGAGCTCTCCTCTGACACATTTGTGGCCTCTTGGCACTTTCCCAGCTCCAGGTGCCACCAGCAGGCTCTGGCATAGCCCTGCCAAGCAGGAGGAAGGCAGGGACAGATCCCAGGCACGTGGGGATGGATGGGCTCTGTCCCCCTGCCAGGATCACCAGGATTTCCATGTACATGGAAAAGCAGTGGGATAGAAAATGCCAGGCCTGGACATTGTGGGTGCAGAGCCCACCAGGGAGGGTCTGCCCTGTGTTGCTGCAGGTGTTGGGACAGGAGCAGTGGCCACGGCATTGCTGGGGATGGGGACAGTGACAGAGCTGTGGCTTGCAGGGAAAACAAGTGCCCAGGGACCTGTGACCCTCAGCCTGGGAATCCCAGAATGGTTGGGATTGAGAGACATTAAAGCTCATCTTGCTCCAGGCCTCTGCCATGGGCAGGGACACCTTCCCCTACCCCAGGCCTCTCCAAGCCCCATCCAGCCTGGCCTTGGACCCTGCCAGGGACCCAGGGGCAGCCACAGCTGCTCTGGCAGGAGATTCCCTGGATCTCCATGGGCCACCAGAGCAGCCAGGGCTGAGTTAATGCCACAGCACTCGCCCCAGCTGCCTTCTGCTCCTCCAGAACATGTGGAGGGGGAGCAGGTCCTCCCAGCAGCCGTGTGCTGTGAGGTTTTTATCTTCCTTTCTTCGTGTTAGAGCTGGGATTAACACACGGGAGTCCCAGTTTCGTGTTTGGACTCAGTGTTTATTAATTCTTATCTATAGCACAGCCTCATGAGCTGTGAGCTCTAACCAGCAAGTTAGAAAATGGAGGTAAAATGGGTGTCTTTAACTCCTTCCAAGGTTATTTAAGTGCTAATCACCCAATAACCAGGTGACACCTATATTATTTATATTTTTGACCCAATAATTGACCACCCAAAGCCCACAGTGAGGACCTATTTTACTCAATTAGAAAACACTACCCAAAGCCAAGAAGAAAGTGAAGAAGGACTTAGTCAATCCCCTAAATCCTCCATATTGCCCCATACATATTACTGTATACCAAAATCCCAAATTCTAAGTTTTCCACCCTGTGAGATCACACAATAATATGCAAACCACACACCCACAATCCCAGTGCTATCACTCAACTTGAGAAGCCTGTTCCACGGCCTCAGGTCAAATGTAGTGCTTGCTTGAGGGTCAGTGCCTTTTAGCACAGAAAGCCTGAAATTTTCAGTTTCCAGAATTCCAACAGTGTGACAGCCAGGGACACACGGCTCCCTCCTGCCCCCAGGGAGCTCCGGGACAGCACCGCGGCCTCCTGGTGGAGCTGTGCCTGGTGTCTGGGGGCAAGGAACAGAGTGAGGGCCCAGAGGGGATGGCAGAGGCTGGGCATCACTCCCTTGGGTGCTGTTTTCCTCAACAGCACCGCCGGTCTGTGGAGAACCCCCGCGCTCCCAGACAGCTCTGGCTGCAGGGCCCCACTGCAGGGCGGGGACAGGAGCGCAGGGATGTGCAGCAGCCCCTGCTCCATCCCCGTGTGTTCCCTCCCAGCCTTGCAAAGGGAAAGGAGGAGCTGGGCACAGTCACGGGTGTGAGCCCAGCGCACGGTGCCACCCCGCTGTCACAGCAGGAAGGGACATCCCCCCTCCTCGGGCCACCAGCCCTCAAGGGACAGCAGTGACCAGCCGGAGGGGGGGCACCCAGCTGTACCTGACAGTGCCTGAGACTTGGAAACTGCATTTCATCAGAAACTGTCACCACCTGAAAGGTGCACCAATCCCAGCTGAGGGGCAAAACTGTCCAACAAAGAGAGCGTTTCCAAAACGGATATAACTGGGAAAGCAAAAGTGCAAATTGCCTTTTAAAACAAAATGCACAAAATTTAGAATAAAATGCTGACTCCATCACTTTCCCAGGAATGCAAATGTTATTTCTTTCCATTTCTCCCACCCAGCAGTGCTGTGTAATATGCACTAGGCACATGGTGAGGCAGAGGTTTCCTGCTCTTCCATTAATTTTTTCCCATTGCTGTATTTGTTTTACAACATTCAGAACAGCTTTTACTCAGTGTTGATTGAAGCATCTTATTTTCCAGATCAAAGTGCTGCTTTGTGCTTTAATAAAATACTTTGACACAATAGCTCTGTGTTTGTTAGAAATGATTATTGAATATATTGAGAGCTGCTGGTCCTCTCATTAACTTGCTGTGTGCTTGTCTTCCCATCTTGTTCAAAGTGTCAAAACATTTTGCTGCAGAACAATTCCATCAGGATATACCAGCAGTGCTTGTACACACCGGGATGAGGCTTCGGGTGGGATGTGTGTGCTGGCCCAGTATCAAAATAAGAACAGTGAAAATTAGAGGCTTGAAACGAAAATCAATTCTGAGTGTAATTTTGTCTCCCCAGTTAAATTTTTTTACGCTTTGCCCAAATTTTGCCCTATTTCTGCCCTTTTCAGTCACTCAGCTGTCCCCTTTTCCTCTCTGTTCATTTCTCTGCTTGCCTTCCCACCTGTAAAAGTCCCTTTTTTCCACTCAGGGTGCCCATCACGTGCAGTGGAACAGGGAGATGCTCTTTGCCAGGCTCCTCATCCCCTGTCAGGAATGCAACGATCCTGTTTCCACAACATATTTGCAAAATCCTACAAACATTTTCACTAAAATGTGCCAGTTTCTCTAATCCCTGGGAAAAGTCTAGAAAAGAAATGAAGAATTTAAAGTGTGATTTAAATTGGTCTCAGCCTGGAAATATCCATTTTGTGATTCTCAGAGAAAGGCTCAATTTGAAGAGAAGTAATTTCAGAAGTGGAGGGGCAGCGGCAGAAATTTGGGCTGTGCAGAGCCAAACTCCCCTTCCCTT
>VXBB01016397.1:31381-42116 GCA_013399915.1 Illadopsis cleaveri | reverse complement strand
GGGTTGGGGTTCGGGTTCGGGTTCGGGTTGGGGTTCGGGTTCGGGTTGGGGTTCGGGTTCGGGTTCGGGTTCGGGCTCGGGTTCGGGTTCGGGTTCGGGCTCGGGTTCGGGTTCGGTGCCGCCGCTCGGGCAGCGCGGGGCACAAGGGGCTGGGGCTGGATGGACGCGGGAGCGCCCCGCAGAGCTCCTGCCTCCATCCCCGCGCTCCCGCAGAGCGAGATGTGCCCTCTGCCAGCGACAGCCTCATTCATTGCGCTCCAGCTGAACCGTGAAAGGCTTTGGACGGCTGTTCCAGCCCGTGCTCAGCCCCTGCCCCCGTGTTTATCCAGCCATGTGCTCCCGGCAGCTCCCGGTGATTCACTTCCCTGGCACTCCCGGCGCCGCTCCCGCTGCCTGTGCGGGCACAGGGGATCGCCCCGCTCTGTGCCTGACACACGGAGCTCATGGGGAAACCCGGTCCCACTGTTCACCCTGTTCTGTTCTGGTGTTGCAGGACGCGGCGGCTGCCGCAGGAAGCGGCTGGGAGCGGCTCTGACGGGCTCTAATTTGGCTGCGGGAGGACG
The DNA here is from genome assembly GCA_013399915.1 of Illadopsis cleaveri. Lineage (NCBI taxonomy): Eukaryota > Metazoa > Chordata > Aves > Passeriformes > Timaliidae > Illadopsis > Illadopsis cleaveri. Next base: position 41,553 of record VXBB01016397.1, on the reverse strand, counting down.
GAGCCGTCCTTCAGCACGGGTTCCTGCCTCCCCCTTCCCTCCAGCCCCTTCGGAAGGTTTTTGTCCCCTCAGCTGCGGGATAATCCAGGGCTGGGGCAGAGGAGAAGGTCGGGGGGCACGTTGGGGAGGGCAGCAAAGGGCTGGGCATGGCCCCGGCACCCCCTGGCGGGGCATCCCGTGCTTCCCGGGTTATTAACCAGACCAGGGGCCATCCCCTGGTCCCTGGGCCATCTCCTGCATCCTCACAGAGCCAGCTTGTGTTGAGGGAGGGGCGTGGTGGGGAATAATGGCAGGGGATTGTCCCGCAGGGGTCCCCGNGCAAAGGGCTGGGCATGGCCCCGGCACCCCCTGGCGGGGCATCCCGTGCTTCCCGGGTTATTAACCAGACCAGGGGCCATCCCCTGGTCCCTGGGCCATCTCCTGCATCCTCACAGAGCCAGCAATGCAAAGGCTTTGGGTTTTTTTGGGGGCGGGGGTTGGGGAATAATGGCAGGGAATTGTCCCAGCAGGAGAGTCCCAGGCTGTGGGTGGCTCCTGCAGGGGCCTTGGGGCACAGACCGGGAGGTGAGTGAGGGGACAGGGACACAAGGCAGCACTGGCTCTTCACTGTCCCAGCACAGGAGCTAATCCAGCACAGATGCTGCCACACGGAGGGTTTAAAACATGCCAAGGGCAGGATCTGCCCATAAATACATGAGGGAATTATGGAGAATAAAGGAATTTGGGATGGGGGAGCTCAAACATCCAAGGTGATGGTCTGCACACAGTCCCAGCAGTGGCACCTCAACGAGGCAGCCGTAGAAGGAGTTTGGGCTTGTCATGCTACCAGCAATTCTCCCTCAGCATCCTCCACTGGCCACAGTCTCTTGAGGCAGCAAAGCCTTGAAGTTCCTCTCCTCAGTACCTCAAACACCTCGGCATTCCCACCTGCACCCTTTGGAGCAGCTCTTTTCAGAGCAAATCTATCCCAGAATCCCAGAATGGTTTGGGTTGGAAAGGACCTTAAAGCTCATCTCATTCCAACCCCCTGCCATGGGCAGGGACACCTCCCACTAGAGCAGGCTGCTCCATCCAAGCTGGCCTGGAGCACCTCCAGGGCTGGGAGGCAGGTACAGGGTCTGGAGGCCAGCCCAGAGCCCGGGACAGTGTTGGATTTTGTGCAAGGTGTCCCTGTGCCCCTCTGTGTCTCTGCTCTTTGACAGAGAGGTGCAAGGCATGGCCACGCTTGTCCAAGCATGCCTGCCCCAGGCTGCCAATGCAGCCAGAAGCAGAGCAGGAATTCTCAGCCAGGTGCATAGAGCCATGTATCACTCACCTTCCATACATAAAGCAGGGCTTGCCTCACTGCTCTGTTCATTCTGCTCCATAGATCAAAGGAAAAGAACCCTTTCAGTGTGGCACTGCCTGCTGGGACACAGCCAGGCCAGGGGGACAGGGGCTCGTCACCAGGGTCTGTCCCAGGGTACCCGAGCAGGGCAGGTTCAGCCCAGAGCCACCATCACCAGGGCAAGAGGAAATGGCCTCAAGCTGTGCCAGGGGAGATCTGCAGTGGATATTAGGGAAAATTTCTTCAGGGAAAGGGTGCCCAGGGCAGTGGTGGAGTCACCATCCCTGGAGGCATTCAAAAAACACGTGGATGTGGCACCTGGGGACAAGTTAGTGGTGACCATGGTGCTGGTCTGGGGTTGTGGCTGGACTCAATGATCTCGGACGTTTTTCTGTCCTTAACGATTCCATGACTGTGATCAGCCAAGTCACTGGTGCTGGCACAGCTCCAGGGCCAAGGTGAGGCAGGGCCAGGGTCAGGGGTGGGAGCTGGGCCAGCCCAGTGCCCACCCAGCAAATCCAGGGCAGGGCAGCTGCTCAGAGGCAGACAGGCCCTGGGTGCAGGGCAGGGAACCATGCCAGTGATGGGATCAGCCCCCAGCAGGTCCCTGCAGAGCTCTGGGACTGCACCGAGGGCCCCAAGGCACAGGGACCACCCTGGAGCCTCACCAGAGGGGGTGGGATGCCATGGGGGGATGCTCTGGGGACCCACCCTGTGGGTGCTGGGTGGCAGAATACGACTCAGCCTGTCAGGGACGGTGGCACAGGCAGTGCCAGCACCCAGGAGGCAAAGTCCTTCAGCTCCAGGGTCACACAGCCTGTGGCAGCCTTGGTGGGCTGGGGTGAGGTTGCCCACCCGCCCTGTGCCAGCACAGGGACACAAACACAGCAGTGCCCCTGACTGCCCCCTGAAGGGACCCAGAAATGTCACGGTGGTGCTCACAGAAAACCTCCAGCATGGAACAGGAATGTGCCCGGGGAGCTGCTGATGGGAGGGAGTACAGACCCCCTGCTCAGCCCACCCTGCCTGCCCCAGGCTCTTCTGGGCTCTCAGCAGCAGCCCTGGGACTCTGTTTGTTTAACTCCCCTGCAGATAAACTCTGCCCCAGTGGTTGTCAGTTAAATGCAATTTTGTTTTCCAGTAACTGCTGCCCAGGAGATGTGTTGGGGGTAATGCAGGAGCCACCCGGGAGGCAGCTGGGACAGGCTGGCTGCAGTGCAAGTTGTGGTTCATCCCCAAATCACAGAGCTGGGCTGTGCTTGGATGGGAACCTGAGTCCCCAAAGTGTATCCAGCACTGTCCCTTGGGGTAGGGGGCCCTGCTGTCACTTCCCCCCAGCTCCCATGGACTGATTATCACACCTCTTGACACAGGTATGTCACAAATGAGCCTGGGGACTCTTCCAGGACAGGACAGTCATCCTCAAAGCACAAGAAGACACAAAAATGGTGTGTTTGTCTTCCTTTGGACCTTCCAGGAAATTCACACCAAACTGTTGGCTGTATTTGTGCCCCCAGGATCCCAGAGTTTGGGTATAAAAGACAAAAAGCCCTGAATGAAACGAACTGGTGACCACAAACCTTCCCTGAGACATGTGAGCACTGAAGTGGTGGAGAAGGCACAGATGGGGCAGCAGGATCGGTGATATTTTTATCTTCTTTTCTTCGTGTTAGAGCTGGGATTAACACACGGGAGTCGCAGTTTCTTGCTCGGACCCAGTTTATTAATTCTTATCTATAGCACAGCCTCATGAGTCGTGAGCTCTAACCAGCAAGTCAGAAAATGGAAGTGTCTAACTCTTTCCAAGGTTATTTAAGCATAATTTGTCCAATAATGAGATGACACCTATATTATTTATACTTTTAACCCAATCATTGACCACACAAGGTCTGCAATGTGGGCCCTTTTCACCCAATTAGAAAAAACCACCAGAAATCAAGAAGAAGAGGAAGAAGGTAGACTTAGACAAAGCTTTCAATCCTCCATATTGCCCCATATACATTACTATATACCAAAATCCCCAAATCCAAGTTTCCAGAATTCCAACAGGGTCCTGCTCGAGGGCATCAGGAGCAAAGCTGGGTCAGGGATGCACAGGGGTGAGCTGAGCAGGACCAGCAGTGCTGGGTCAGGGATGCACAGGGGTGAGCTGAGAAGGACCAGCAGAGCTGGGTCAGGGATGAGTGGAGAAGGACCAGCAGAGCTGGGTCAGGGATGCACAGGGATGAGCTGGAGAGGTGAGCAGGATGCTGCCCATGCTGGGAGGGGAGGACTGGGGCTCCTGCAGCACTGAGCCCAAGCAGCAGCCAAGCAGATGGGACAGGAGGGCGTTGCACAGACTCCTGTAGGAACCTGCACTGCCCAAGTCACCCCAAGCCTCCCCAGCCCCTGCCCAGTGCACTTTTGGGGCACTGACATTCCCTGTTCCCCCTCCTCTGACAGCAGCAGCTCCTGGCAGAGCACAGCTCCTGGGAGCTGACACAACCTTCCTGTGAAACCACCTCAGTGAAGTGACAGGCTGAGGGCAGGGCCTGTCCCCAGCTCTGGCACCCCAAAGGTGGCTGTGGGGACGGCTGTGGGGGTGGCTGTGGGCACAGGGCAGCACCTCGGGCAGAGGGGGCAGGCTTGGAAATGCACAGAGCTCAGGGCTGTGTCCTGGCTCTGTCCTGCCCTTTCTGACTCCACTGCCTCTTGATCCAGCTCCCAGCAAGCACCAGCCAGGAGAGATGCAGGACATGAGGGGACATCCCTTAGGTCCCCACCCTCACAGTCCAGGGTGAACATGCCCCCTCTGCCAGTGGCCACATCTCCCCTGTGCTGGTATCACTGGTGTCACTGGTGTACCTTGGTGTCACTGGTGTCCCTGGTGTCACTGGTGTCCCTGGTGTCATTGGTGTTTGCCAGTGACTGCTCAGAGCCAAGTCTGGCACCTCACTGCACCCAACATCACCCCAGACATGTTATTTACTGACTCCATCCTTTTCATCACTTCACCTCCTGACTCTTCCCAAACCTTCATGGGATGGTGGTGTCTTTGATGGTTTCCTTTGGATTAAAAGGTCCCAATGGAGCCCCTGGGCTCTGCCCTGCTCTCCTGAATGAACCATTTCACGTGAAGCCCCTCAGGGCTGACCCCAGTGTCAGTGTCAGAGAAACCCCCACTTGTGGGAGATTCTGAATCCTCAGAGCCCTGTGCTGCCTTCCCCTGAGGGCATCTTCCACATGCTGAGGGTACAGCCAGGGCATGAACTGATTTGGGGGTATAGGGCTATGGAGGCAGCAAAACATATTTTCATCCAAAACTGTGGCATTTATTCAGCTTCCCTGGACCCCAGGGGAGCAACACTGGCTTATCCCACCCCTCTAGTTGCAGTTTCTCACTCCTCTGTGCTGCTGCCTCAGTGCATGTTCCCCCTTCAGAGCCCTCCTGCAATCAAAGGCTGATCCAGGTCCTTTCTCCTCACCCTGGGCAGCTCCCTGCAGAGGGAGGTCTCCTCTCCCCCTTCCCAGTTGTTTCCCATCCATCGCTCTATCTCCAGCCCCTGCAGACCCACGTGCTGCTCTTTGCAAACTCCCACCTCGTGTCCTTTCCTGGAACAAACAGATCCTCTGCCAGGTCCAGAGCATCAGGGCAACTCATGCTCCATGAGCCACTTTTTGTGTTTACCTTTGGGGAGTGAATCCTGATTGATTTGGGGCTCATTCTGGGTCTTTCTGGTGGCTTTCTGAGCTTTTTCCTTGTCTCTGAATTGCTGAAAGGCCTCATCTCCTCTGAGGAATCCATCAGCCCTGGCAACGTTGCTTCTTCAGATCTGCAAGAGCCACAAACTCTCCGTGCTGATTTCTGCACTCCTGCGAGGGGCTGCTCAGCTCCTCAGGTTTTATGAAGGTCACAGAACGCCTCAATTTTCCATAATTCCCCATGATCATCATCTTCCTCTGCCTAGACTGATTGAGAGTATCACAAACATCCTGTGCTCCAGGCTCCATGTGGGAGGCAAGAAACTGCCTCCCCTCCCCTTCCCTCTCCACCTTGCAGAGCCCTGGGGCAGCACCAGCTCCCCCCAGTCCTTCCCGAGGGGCTGTGCCTTGGGCAGGGCTCCCTGCCCACCCTGGGGACCACTGCAGCCCATGTGTGACCCGTGGGGACCAACCCCTGGCACCAGGCTTGGCACAGCACTGCTGGCCCTGGCAGGAGCCTGAGCAGGGGGGTGATCCTGTGGGACCCCCCTCGCTCTGGGGGTCCCTGCAGTGCTGTGCAGCAGCAGCAGGGTTTGGGGTGGGCTCAGGGGGGGCATCCTGGGCCATGCTGCACTGGAAATGCCTTTCCAGAGCCTTGGAGGCCCCATGCCAGACACATGGATCCCCTCTTGCTGGCCAGGACGGGGGCACGGGCCAGCACAGCCTTTGTCACTGGGTCCATCCCTGCAGCCTCAGCCAGGGGCTGCTCTGAACTGCTCCATCCCCACCCCCAGAACAGCCCCCCACCTCTGCTCGGGGGCTGTGGGGACTCTGAGGACGAGGACACTGAGCACAACACTGGCACAAATGCCCCATCCCACAGGACTCGCTGAGGTGACCACTTCACTCCTGGGATTGTTCCAAAGCCTTCCCCAGCTGGGACACTGAACAAGCCAGAGTGGGCTCAGAGTGACCAACAGTGTGTGGTGGGAGGGGGTGATCTGGGTGCTCTGAGGACACGTGTCACCTGTCACTGCCCTGGTGAGGGGCCAGCTGGTGCCAGGGTGGCCGGGCACAGGGCAGTCATTGTGCAGGGACTGTGAAGGAGTAGAGGAGCTCTCAGAGCCATCACAGTCCCACAGTCTTGCCCATCACTGTCTCCCCCAGAGGACACAGCAGGTGAGGCTGAACCCTGGAAGCCTCCAGTGCCCTCCTTCTGCAAGGTCACCCAAATGCCTGGAGGTCACTAAATATTGTGGATTGCTGTGATCTGTTGTCCCACGATGCATCGAACACCCGTCACCGCCAGTGTACCACGAGCTCTCTCCACTCTTGCTTCCCCCAGAGCTGCAAGGGAAGATGCTCAGCCTGGAGCAGGCCTCCTTCTCCACCTCCTCTGCCTCCTCCTCCTCTCCCCAGCAGTGCTGAGGGAGGCAGGTGAGGTCCTGCCAAGCGCAGAACTTGCCTCATTCTGCCACGGAGCATCATGTCAGCGCGGCGATTACCTGCAGTGAGCGCGGGCGAGCACAGGGCCCTGCCCGTGCCTGCCTGCTCAGCACTCCTGAGAGGTGCAAAGGTCCCGGGTGGCCTGGGGAGTCAGAGCTGAGCGCTTCCCTGGCCCTGTTTGCTGCAGAGGAGGCTCGTGGGCCCCAGTTCTGTCAGCCCCGTTTTCAGGCTTTGCTGGAGAGCGACGGGAGCGGCGCTGGCAGCAGGACCAGCACTGCTGGGGGGGGCTGGGGGTCTCCAGGGGGGCTGTGTTAGCCTGGAATGCCCAGCTCAGAGCAGGAGCAGCCGGTCTGGACGTGCTTTGGTGTCGCTGGAAGAACAGCAGGGCTCACTCCCCTGTGTTGGGAGCACCTGGGGGCTGCACCTGCAGCCCGGCCCACACGGAAACTGTGCCACGTATGGGAGGAGAAAAGCTCTCAGGACACAGCCAGAAACTATTCCCCTTCTGACCTTTCCCTTCAGAGCAAGAAAAAGACAGTCTTGATCTAAATTAGAGCCCTGAGGAGCTGAACAACCTTTAACCTGTCTCTGCAAGCTTTTTCTTTTAAGACACCCAAGAAAGGGTCTGCCCCAGTAGAGACAAACCCAACTCACTTGATTCCCGTGAGCTGTGTGCCCCTGCCCAGCAAACAGCCTGAGAAATCAAAAAATCCAGCACCAGCCACTGACAGAAATTGCTAAGGAATGAGCCCAGGTATCAGAAAGGCCAGGAGCCACAACACTGCCTGCAGGAGTCCCAGCGTGTCCCTGGCACCACGGGCCCACAGTGTAAGGACATCCCTGCTCCCTCCTGCCAAGGCACCCCTTGATCCCTGACAGAACAGTGATGGGGTGAGATGGGGCTCTGGGGGCTTTGGAGCCCTCCTTCCCCATTTCCCTTGGGAGGGAGAACGCTTTGAGTTGCAATTCCTTTTTTTCCATAAATCGTGGGTTTCTGTCCAGGACGTTTTGCCTCAGTCTCAGCTTTGTGGAAGTGCTGCTGCTGAGCTGTGCCTGGGGCAGCGGTGGCAGGTGGCTCCGTGTCACTCCGTGTCACTCTGTCCTTGCCAGGGCCCTGCAGGGGTGATGGGCACAGCACTGTGGCTCAGCTGTGCCTCTGCAGGGGCCAGCCTGGGGTCTCTGGCCCAAACTGAGCCCTCGCCCCCGTCCTTCATCCCAGCAACCTTGGGTGGCAGAGCAAAGGGAGAGCAGGGCAGGGCTGGGTGTTTGTCCCCAGGGCTGGGAGCATCCATGGCTGTGCTCACTGCCAGCCCTGTCCCTCAAAGAGAGGCTGGAGCATCCCACCAGAGTCAGGACAGACTGGTGGGCTCTGCTGCTCAGTCCAGTGTCTCCAGCCACCTTCCAGTGAGCTGCTCACCCCTCCCTCTCCTCTCATTCTGCAGAGTGGCAGAGCAAAGCACTGGCTGTTCCTGCAGCATTCCTGGGCTTTGAAGGCTTGCCAGCCTGGACAAGGCTGCAGAGAAAGGAATGAATCCACCCAGGGGCTCATCCTGCTGTTCCCATTGCTGCAGGCAGCCAAGGGGAATGGGTGGGATGTGCTCTGCAGGGATGGGGTGAGGTGTGTGTCACCTTGCCCAGCAGCCCAGGACTGGCACCCCACGGTGCTCCCAAGGACCTGGCAGTGATGGCATCAGGTGGCAGGAGCCAGCGGGCCCAGGGAGGGCACCGAGCCCCCGAGGCAGCATCTGTACAGATCTCCTGGATAATTCCAGGACAGACTTGTAGACCAGGCAAACCCAGCCAGATCCAATTGGCAGATTGGGTTAGTGAGGAGAGATAAGCCAATCCACTTAGGGGTTTTGCTGGGCTGGATTGGCTAAACCAGATTAGGTTTGTGCAGCTGCTCGGGCGGTGGGAGGTGGCCCAGGGCTGGGGGCCAGGACACAGCACCAGGGCGTCCCTCCCATAGTCTCTGCAGTCCCCAGGGACACGGGGGAAGAGCTGCACAGTGACATTAATGCAGAGGGATGGATTGCATGGCAGGCTTGGAGGGGGCATTAGGCACGAATTTCTGCTTTGGCTCACTCCAGACACCTGACCCCAGCCCCTCTGCTGGGGCTGCACCAGGGCTCTGCCAAGTGCTGCCCCTGGCACTGATGGGCCCCTTTGTCCAGGCTGCTCCCAGCCCTTCCAGCCTGCCTTGGGACACTTCCCGGGATCCAGGGGCAGCACCCTGTGCCAGGGCCTCCCCACCCTCCCAGGGAAGGATTCCTTCCCAGTATCCCATCTAACCCTGCCCTCTGGCAGTGGGAAGCCATTCCCCTTGTCCTGTCACTCCAGGCCCTCCTCCCAAGTCCCTCTTCAATGCTCTTGGAATCCCTTTAGGCACTGGGAGCATGAGGAAAGGCTGAGGGAGCTGGGCCTTGGAGAGCAGAAGGCTCCAGGGCGACCTTAGCGCGCCCTTGGAACGAGGGGAGCTTTCAACCCAAACCGCGCTGGGATTCCATGATCCATCCTTCCTCCTGTGCACGGCTGTGACTCTCCCTGCACAGCAAGCTCCTTCCCCCAGCCGCACGCAGAGGGAGCAGGACGGGAGCAGCTCCGGCGGCACCTGGGCAGGTCCGGGGCACCGCCCCGGCACCGCGGCCCGGGCAGGGCCCGCTCCCGTGAATGAATGAGGCAGCTGATGAATATTCAGGACTGGCAAAGCAGATCGCTTTCAGCTAAATTTGATCACAATACAGGATAAATTAAGCCCCGGGATGAATGCATCTGAAATGAAGATTAAAAGAACTCACTGTACAAAGTCAGGAAAGTAGGTTTAGCCAAAATCTGACAATGTACACAAACAGATAAAAATAAAGTTCCTTTCACTGAGCAAATAATGAGGTCGGGATCAGCCTCTCTCCAAGTTCCTATGGAAACATGTTTTTTTTTTTTTTTTCTTTTTAATTTAAAAATAAAGGGGGTGGGGGTAGAATGCCTGGGAAGCAAATGATGCTCAGAAGGTCCACGAATAGAGGGAGGTGCTCAACACAAGCCATATCTAGTGAGAAAATAACCTCCCCTCAGGGGAGGGCCGGGGGGGGGCTGCCAGCCCTTGGCCCCCCACACCAAAGGAGCTGCAGGACCAGCACAGCACCAGCCCCAGCACTGGCACAGATGATGCCCAGCTCAGCTCCAGCTTGCTGAGGTCCTGGATCAGGGCGCTGTGCCCTTCTGGCAGCTGGGAGAAGAGTGAAGAGGAGGAAGAAGCTTTTAGGTTTGCCATGGGAGCACAGAACTGGAGAGCTGGCAGGAGGCTGATGAGAGGAATGGGGGCTCGCATCACATCTGCTCCCAGGTTTGGAAAATTCAGATTATGGTGGGCCCCTAAAGCAAAGCCAGGGATGGCACAACTGGGGAAACTGAGGCAGGGAGCTGGCAGAACAACCTGCCCAGGGGCTGCCAGGGAGCTGGGTACCCCCTCCCAGGCACAGGCAGGGTTTCCATCACCTCTCACTGGTGGTATTGGCATTGGTGTCACCTCCAAGGGCCCTGTTCCCTCACCTCACATGTCCCCGAGCGTGTGCTGGGCAGGCAGGACAGGTGGCAGCCCCACTCCTGGGGGAGGATCATCCCTTTGGGGCGGGTTCCCTCCTCTGCCAGGCCGGGAGCAGGAGGGAAGTGCTCCTGCAGGGGGTCCAGGACCTTTCCGAGCCCGCTGTGACCTGTCCCT
>VXBB01016397.1:0-12908 GCA_013399915.1 Illadopsis cleaveri | reverse complement strand
TGGGGGAAGGGAATTGAACTTTCTTTTCAGGGGATTGGTCCAGCAGGCCAGGTCTGACAAGCTTAACAACTCAACAGACTGGCAGTAGCACAGAAGATACACAAAACATAAGGACCATTAATGACCACTGACTCCAACATCACCCCCGGCATGGTCAGAGATACCTGGTCTGGGAAAAGAGAGGTAAGAGTGAGAACTTAATTAGCATCAGAGGTGAAGAGATTGCTAACCAATAGGAAACCAAATACTGAGAACTGCACAACATGGAACAAACAAACATTGAAGCATGCATTTCTATGGGCTTTGACTGGGTAAGTATCTGAAAAATCTAGTCAAATTCATGAGTGATGGAATGATTTTCTCTGCACTCCTGGGCTAATGTGCAGATGAAATGATCTGTTGCACATCCTGGCCAGAATAAAGTAACGCCTTTGATTCTCTAACACTAAAAATGCTGTTGGAGAAGTTTTTTTGGTTTTCCTGCAGTTTTGGTGACAACTGGGTGGTGCTCATGGAAAAAAAAAAAAAAGGTTTACTGCTGGCACATGACAAAACCTTCCATCTCCTTCCATCTCCTTCCATCTCCTTCCATCCCCTCCCAGTCCTCAAGTGTGGGGAGGCTGATGAGTTGAGTCTCATTAGAGCTGGATGAGGACCCCTGCCACAATCAGAGGGGTTGTCTTGTCTTTTGAAGTAGCAATAAATGTTTTGCCACTGAAGAAGGAAAAGGAGAGGAAGAAAAAAATGTAAATCAAAGGCAGCTTTTCCCTTGGAAGTTTAAAAGAATCTTTGCAGGGAACAGTGGATAATAAGGAAGGTGGAACATCTTTTGCTAATGCAGGAGAGCTCTTGACCTACCCAATTCTGCTGAGAAATGAAATGAGTGAGAGCCCCAGAAGGAACTTTAGATGCACTGGTTATTGGTCTTGTTAAGAAATTCAGTCCATTAAATGAACACTCTTGGGCAGTGAGAAGTTTCAGCAGTGCTGAACAGGCAGAGCCCTCCCCAGCGAGCTGGGGCTAATGAAATAAAGCCATTAGAGGCCCCGAGTGACCACCCAGCACAGCTGGGTGACGTGTTTAACTGCTCCCCGCTGCACTGACTGCACAGGCAAGGTCTCTCCCAAGTCTGTGGAGCTCAGCAGACTCTCAAGTGATGCTTTTTAAATCCTGAAGTGGCTGTCTGAAAAACAAAACAAAAATACCCCCAGACAGGAGGCTGTGCTTCACACAAGTGGAAAAATTGAGCCCAATGGGCCGCCCAGCAAATCAGCCTGACTCCTCTCCTCTCCCCAGGTTTGCCAGCTCATGCCTTCTCCATCCCCTCCTGCCCAGGAATTCACTCCAGGGACTCCCGTTCCTGGGCCAGAGGTGGTCAGGCAGTCCTGTGGCAGGAGCCTGTGTCCCTGCCCTGCTTGGAGCCACTGACCACAGGGGGCAGAGCAGGAGATCCCATCCTGTGGAATGTGTGTGTGAGCAGCTCACATCACTCTGAAGGGCATAAGGACTTACCCAGAGAAGGATTTCAGCACTGAGTGAATACATATTAATGTGGCCCCATAAAATCCTCCATCAAACCTTAATAAAAGATAATTCACTGTCTGTCGCTGGGAGCAGCTGGGCTCTGCCTGCAGGGAACACCTGACCCAAAATGCAGGTTTTGCAGGGCTGTGTGGTGCACAGCCTGCCCTGGTGCTCCACGGATCAGGCAATCCTGGGGGCTGGGGCAGCCAGCCCCTTCCACAGCAGGAGGAATTGGGGCACGTGGGCAGCACCAGCTCCCTGCTGGGATACCCAGGACAGCTCAGGCCATGTCACAGCGTGCAGCCGTGAGGCAGCACTCCCAGGATAACCCCGGGATAGCAATTCCTTGGAGTCACCGGGGTAGGGCTGTCTCCTGCTGGCTGTGTTAGCCAGGCACCAGGATTCCCTGTAGCCAGTGCTGAACACACAGGGACGGAGCAGGAACACAGAGATGTTCCTGTAGCACAGATGCAAAAATTCCAACATCCGCCGCCAAAGCTGTGAGGATGGAGCCACCCAGAGGTCCCTCTCCTGCTCTGACAGCCCTGCTCTGCACAGCAGCAGCTTTCCCTCTCTGCAGAGAGCATTTGCTCCAGCCCACCAAATTTTAACAGCCAGGTTGGATTTGAAGCTCCTGAGGATGCTGCTTACGGGAATCCTTCCCAAAAAGACAGCACAAGCAGCCCCTCCCTCCCAGCACACAAGGAAAGGTATTTTTGGGGAAGCAGTAAGAACTCCCACCATTAACAGGACTGCTCCTGGAACACTTAACTCGGGAGCTTCTGGCCAGGCCAGGGAAGGGATTGAGCAAATTGCACATTAAGGGCAGGAGTCCCACAGGGAATTCCTGTCCTGGCTGGCCTGAGGCACCCAACACTGACTCCTGAAAAACAATCACTGGGAATTCCCACTGTTNGTCTGTCTGGTCGACCTCGGGTTAGCTCATGGCGAGAGGCCAAGCTGGAGCTTTGTGCACTTTTGGGTTCCTTAAGGCTTTCCTGGTTTGATGTGGTGACCTTGGTGTCTTTATCTAATTTTCGCTCGTTGCTCGAGGTTGCTGTCCAGTGCTGGGGCCTCCTCNAAGGTTTTCCAGGCTTGATGCAGTCACTTTGGTGTCTTTATCTAATTTTGGCTCGTTGCTAGAGGTCGCTGTCCAGTGCTGGGGCCTCCTCATTTGAATATGGAAATATCCACATGTCCTTATGGGAGCAGAGGAAGTGCCTTACCCCACGCAGGGAAGTAGGAACTGGGAGAGGTACAATACAAACAGGGGTAACATTTGATTAACCATAGAGAACTGTCTAACAATTAACTTAATAAGGTATAAACTGGGATTATATTCACCATTTAACACTAACAAAGGGAAACTCTATCATTGTTTAATAGTCAACTGGATATCTCAATATTTATTCCCCACACTCACGTGCGAAAAGAATTCCCAATTCTGTCCAGTCAAAAGAAACAGCTCTTATTTTGTGCATCATCTGAAACCTCCCCAAATCTATGTCTGCTGGGAAGGGATGTCTTTTCCAAACCCAGCTTTTCACGGATAATATCCTTGACACACCTCTTTTCCAAACCTCTTCAACCTCCTGTGTGCCCACAGCTATGCCCAGGTTAAGCTTTCCTGGATGCTCCAGGCTCTTCCATGCACTTCCAACAGCTCCTCAGCTGATGGAGAAATTAGGGATTTTTGAATAAAAACCAACAACTTCCTTTATTTTAATTATTTATTTAGAAGCTTGAAACTTGCTTTACGTATTTACTGTAATGTATAAAAATCACACCAATTCTCTTTATGCTGCCCTCCCCCAAAGATGTGCAGGCACAGCCATCACAGCTGGGAGGGAAGTAGCTTTTGCTATTACAAACCAACAAATGTGGCTAAACCTGCCCTTGGGGAAGGAAAAAATACTAAAAATGCTGAAACCTTTAGCATAGGATAGAACTACATTGTGTTCTGGGGAGCCCCACACATGCCACGGGCAACCAGTGCCCCCCAACCTCCACCCCAGGGGGTTTGAGGGGCACCAGGCTCCCTCCCCTCATCTTCTCTTCACTATCCCTCCTTTACAAACACCAGCTGATTTCCTGAGTTATCTAATGGCTGTGGTGGGAAGGGACATCATCTCCCCAGGCAGACACGGTGAGCAAATTGCAGAGGGGCACTGGAGGGGCACTCCGGCCTGCTGGCACCTTCCTGCTGCCAGGCCAGCCTGCCCTGGGCCCTGCGGGAGAGCTGCAGCGCCCTCACCGAGGGGGAAAACATTCCAGGGCTGTGGCTTCAGGGCTCTGAAGGCTGGGAGCTGTCCCAGCACTGCTGCTGAACATTCCCGGTTTGTTCCGTGCAGGACACGGGAGGCGCTGCCCTGGCGTGGAGCCCAGGGACGGGAGCCTGGCCTCCTGCTGTCCCCCTGTCCCCTGCTGCCTGCCCGGGGCCAAGGCCGGCCAGGGGCTGTGCCTCGGGGTTTTGGTTCCCAGTCCATGGTTCCCTGGGGCTGCTGGAGCCCAAGCTCAGCTCCATGGCAAGGGAAGGTTCCAGCCCTGCAGGACTCGGGACATTCCTGCTGCAGCTCCTCCCTCAGGAGCGGGACCAGCCACCCAAAGCAGCGGCTCCATGGATTTTTCCTCCTATTGATTAACCCAGATAGGGTTTATTTGCCCCGAGGCTTTGCAGCTCATTAGCGCTGTCCTAATGAGGCCCCAGCGCGGTCACAGCCGTGCTCTCCGGAGCATCCCCCGCCCCGCTCCAGCCCCAGCCCGGTTTGTGCCACTCTCTCTCCGTGGGACAGCTCCCAAAAGCAGAGCAGGACAGGAGGGGCAGGTTTCTGGAATAGCTGAGCACAGCAGCAAGGAATGGCCAAAGCACATCCCTTTTCCAGCACCAGGGCTGCCCAACACCTCACTGTGACTCTGTTTGACAATTAGCAGCAGTACCAGGAGTAAATGATTTCCTTTCTCAGAGAGAGGAATCAGGGTGCTCCAGTCCATCTTTTTCCATATTCCAGGAGCTCGGTGCCAGCCAGTCCATCTGCAGCAGCTCAGGCAGGCCACGTCCAGCTGCCAAAGCAGTAGCAGATATAAACAGTGCTCCAAACAAAGGTGGTGTGTGTCTAAGAGACGCTGGAAAACCTCTCCCTCCTGGGAGGCTGTGGAGGCACAAATGTATTTCTGTTGTGTTATTTCTGGAGGAAAATAAGGGTACATTAATAATGAACACCAGAAAAACCTAATAAAACCAGAAAAAGACTGGAACTGAACCACAGTGGACAGAGACAGGCAGGGCTGCCACAGCAAAACACTGAGCAAAGAACAGAAATTCAACTTACCATTAAGCAGGACAAGAGAAAGCCCCAAGGAAGAGTTGCTGGTTCAAAAAAAAATTAACCCTGAGCTTTAAATTAACCCTTCAGATTTAAAACCACAGCACTGCCAAGCTTTCTACACCTTCCCAGCTGCCCCCTTTCACCTTCAGTTTGCTTTTAGAGAACAAGAACCTCCCTGGCTCACATCTGACACCTCAGTGCTGCTCGGGGGCTGCAGGCATTGCTGCCACGGTGCTGCACAAACCCAGCTGAGCAGCACAACTACACCATGAGTGATTCCCAGTCCTGCCATGGAATCACGGGCACCAATCCACCCCAAAAAAGACAGAAGAGGTCTGGCTGCTGCCTTGGCAGTGGGCAGGAGGTGGTGGAAGTAACAGGGAAGTAACCATTGGAGCAAGATGTGTCATTTCTCTTCCCAATAAAAAAAAAGGAGCTGTGCCACACTGTGACAGGAGAGCAGCTCCCTACAGCCCCAGGCAGCACATTCCTCATGTCTGCATTTGCAGGGTGGATGAAACAAGCAGCAGCAATCCCTGGTGTGGTGAAGCACAGCCCAGAGGCCCCACACCAGGAAACTGTCCCCGAGACTCAGAACTCTGGTTTGTCCAACATCACTGAGCCTGTGGGAGCAGGGAGAAGGAATGCAAGAGCAGTTTGGGGGGTGGATACCCTCGCTCTGGGCTCTGCACAGTGACTGCAGGGTCAGTGCACCCATGGGGGTACCCAACCCACACCACTGCTGGTTCCCACGGGATCAGCCTCACCTGGGCTAAGCAGGGCTTTGCTCCAGCCCAGCCTGCAGAGCTCAGGGGCAGGAATGGTGCCAGTCTGCCCCCCTGGAACAGCCCTGGCAGCTCTCTCCTGGAGCAGGAGGTAGATGGAGCTCATGCCTCAGTGCTCCTGACCCCAATCCAGCACAGGACCAGAGCTGCAAACATCCCGAATTCCTTCAGTGGCTTGCAGCTTTGTGTATTTAGCAAAGTCTCTCTTTTGCTTTTGAATAACAACACTCAGCTGGAGGAAGGTGCAGTGTTATCATCACCTAAGGCTTTAACAGGGCAAGAAAATATTCCTCTGTTCCACACTGCAACTTATACACACCCTCCTTCCTGGTGACTCTCACTCTTTTCCTCCCCAAAATTCATATCCCCACCTTGTAAACATCCAACAAGCTGCTTCCTTATGTGCCCACTTCCCTTTTCCCTCTCAGTGTGCAGTGGGATCATGGAAAGCAGTTGGATTCTGAGCACCTCCACCTGCATTTAGCTGAAGCTTTGCTGCTTCTGCTTCCTACCCCACAGAAGGTCAGTGACCCCACAGCCAGGTGCTCTCCACCCGTTCTGTGATCTACTAAGATAATGATGAGAGATAAAAGGAGATATAAAGGAGCTTTTAAAGAGGGACAGAGACATTTTATAAGGTCAGATGGTGACAGTAACAAGGGGAATGGCTTCCCACTACCAGAGGGCAGGGTTAGATGGGATATTGGGAAGTTGTTCCCTGGCAGGGTGGGCAGGCCCTGGCACAGGGTGCCCAGAGCAGCTGTGGCTGCCCCTGGATCCCTGGCAGTGCCCAAGGCCAGGCTGGAAGGGGCTTGGAGCAACCTGGGATAGTGGAAGGTGTCCCTGCCCTGGCAGGGGTGACACAGGATGGTCTGTAAGGTCCCTTCCAGCTCAAACCATTCTGGGATTCTATGATTAGCTGTCTCTACTATAACCTTGCAAAAAGAAAAAACCCACCACAATGGAGGCACAATTATATTCTCTTTTCTCAGCTGCTAAAAGTGCAGTTCATCATGGGAACCTGACCATTACAAACTGCTGATTTTCAGTCACTGTTTTTGAGCAGAAACATAGTATTGCCAATTATAACAAAACAGAGGATCCAGTTCATGTGGAAATCTTGATCTTTTATCCCATGCTGGCTCTGTCCTTTAACACCTGGGTGACTACAGTCCAGTAACTATTTCCTATCACCAAAGTGTTCACTTTCTTTTACACCAGGCAAAACAGTGTCAGCAGTAAATACAAAAGGGTTGAACAGAATGGGAGGAACAGGAATGAGACACTGAGGTGTTGGGTGTATGAAATTGGAGGAATTTTGCTGTGGCTTTGAGCCACCTCCCCAGGCAGATAAATCACAGTGAGCACCCAACACAGCAGTGGTCACACCACTGCAACAGCAGCCCAGGAAGAGCTGAACCCACAGCCTGGGTCTGGGCTGCTAAAACCACTCTGTGGGACCACACCCCTTAACCACAGGTGCTCTCCAAGCAGGACATCAGCTCCAGCAGGAGAGGGGAGCAGGGATGCAGAGGACAGCTGAGTGCAGGAGGATTGTGGCAGTGTTAGATTTAGGGTTGAACTCCATGATATCAAAAGGTCTTTTGCAACTTTTATAATTCTGTGACTTTGCATGTGTTTTGTGTTCTAGGAGGAGATGCTGCAGAAGGGCTGGGAAAACCCCAAGGCGCCCCAAAGGAGCCACGTGGCAACACTCCAACTCCTCCAACACCTCTGGTCTCCTCACAAAACTCAGCATCTCCCTGGGTTTCCCACATCTGCTTCTCCAGCAGAAAGAGGATCAGCTTCAGAAACAGCCTTTGAGAAGCTGGCAAGGCTGCAGAAGAGAAGGAAGGGGTCATTTTAGAAGCTGTTAGCTCCTAAGGGGGTCTTTGGCTCAGTCCACCTGCACACCCTCAGGCAGCTCCACCACCACAGGGGCACAGTCATCAGGCTCTGCCTCAAAGTCCCATTTGAATTTCTTCGTCAGGTGAGCCTTGAACTTCTCAGCCTTTTTCCTCAGAGTCTCACCCACAGCAGAGCTGCACGTGCAGGAGAACAGCACCTGGAACAAAGAGCAGCGGTCAGGGAGAGCTCAGCCAGGAGAACAGCACCTGGAACAAAGAGCAGGGGTCAGACAGAGCTCAGCCAGGAGAACAGCACCTGGAACAAAGAGCAGGGGTCAGACAGAGCTCAGCCAGGAGAACAGCACCTGGAACAAAGAGCAGGGTCAGGGAGAGCTCAGCCAGGAGAACAGCACCTGGAACAAAGAGCAGGGTCAGGGAGAGCTCAGCCAGGAGAACAGCACCTGGAACAAAGAGCAGGGTCAGGGAGAGCTCAGCCAGGAGAACAGCACCTGGAACAAAGAGCAGGGTCAGGGAGAGCTCAGCCAGGAGAACAGCACCTGGAACAAAGAGCAGGGTCAGGGAGAGCTCAGCCAGGAGAACAGCACCTGGAACAAAGAGCAGGGTCAGGGAGAGCTCAGCCAGGAGAACAGCACCTGGAACAAAGAGCAGGGTCAGGGAGAGCTCAGCCAGGAGAACAGCACCTGGAACAAAGAGCAGGGTCAGGGAGAGCTCAGCCAGGAGAACAGCACCTGGAACAAAGAGCAGGGTCAGGGAGAGCTCAGCCAGGAGAACAGCACCTGGAACAAAGAGCAGGGTCAGGGAGAGCTCAGCCAGGAGAACAGCACCTGGAACAAAGAGCAGGGTCAGGGAGAGCTCAGCCAGGAGAACAGCACCTGGAACAAAGAGCAGGGTCAGGGAGAGCTCAGCCAGGAGAACAGCACCTGGAACAAAGAGCAGGGTCAGGGAGAGCTCAGCCAGGAGAACAGCACCTGGAACAAAGGGCAGGGGTCAGGGAGAGCTCAGCCAGGAGAACAGCACCTGGAACAAAGAGCAGGGGTCAGGGAGAGCTCAGCCATGGCACCAGCTGGGCATCTCCTCCCTACTGAGACACCAGGGAGCACCAGGTGAGGATCTACCACCCTGGGACTACTCCAGCTCTGGGGGACCCAACCAAAGCCCATCCCTCTCACCTCAGCCCAAGCCCATCCTGACTTCACACCACTGAGTCAGTACCAGAATTATCTGCACTCAGGTAAGAACTCTTGACACAGGAGCATGTTTGTAATTGAATTTGTGATGTGGAATTCTGAAATATGCCAAAGTGTGAGCTAAGGAAAACATCTTGACAGAAGGATATTAAAAAAAAAATCAAACACTAGGAGGCAAATTTCCTGCAAGTGTCCAAAAGGCCAGTAGATAATTGCACTCCTCATTTCCATGGGCAGAGATCTCCCAAGTATTTTTGTAATATGGTAATACCAAGACTTCAGGATACAGAGGAAACTTAATAAAAATACCTTGAATGTCAGAGAGGAATGGGAGCTCTGAAAAAAGCCTGTTTATCCCCACCTTGTGGACAGGGTGCTGAAGTCTGGAGGAACCTCTGCCTTCCATCCCCAAACACAAACCTATTAATGTGTCACAAATTCCCAGCCTCTGCTGGCACCTCAGAGGAGAAGCATCTGTGTGTGATTAACTGGGCACTGAGCCCCAGAGCCCAGCTCAGACCAGTCTGGTTCTGCTCCTCCTGAACTTCTGATCCAGAACTAATTTCCATAGAAAGAAATCTCCTCTGGGGAAAACACAGCCTCCTGTTTGGGGGAGAGCTGCTGAAAGCTGGATAAAACACTGACAATGAGCAGCAAAGTTCGCTGCCTTGTGGCTGAACATTTGCCTTTTCCTTGCTCATTCTACTGGAAAACTACCTCTAAGAGAACTCTTACACAGCAATGCTGCTGGTAGGGAAAAATTATTACAAGATTATACTTCCTGCTTCTTCTCAATGAACTGCACATTAAATTAGTTATTTAACCAAGTTGGTTTTTTTTTCTTTAAGCACTGGTAGGGCTGCACAGTCACTGTTGGCTTTGCTGTGCTCTTCTTGCCTTGGATCAACCCCCAGAAATGAAGCTGCTGCTTCCAGAGCTGAGCAGGAGCTGCAGAGACAATGGCCTTCCCCACAGCTCTGAGCCCCTGCCCACGGCCAGCTGAGGCAGAGAATTGTGATGTCTGTGTGTACAGTGAGGGCTAAGGCAGGGCCCAGAGCTCCCCTGGCACCACTGTGGGGAAATCCCACGGGAGCAGGGAAATGAAGAACTCTGAGTGAGGAAGGGCTCAGTCTGCAAGGCTCCTCTTTGTCACTGGAATCACAGTGAGTCCTGCCAGGGCTCAAGGGTGATCCTGACACCAGCACAGCTCCTGCTGAGGGAGTAAAACACAGACTGATGGAGCCCAGGGGCAGACAAGACTCAGCCAGAACCAGCAACAAGGGTTTCCCAAATTCCCAAATTCCACTCAGGGGGAGAGGATGGCTGATTGCCATATTCTGGATACTGCTGGGAACTGACAGCACTGCTCTGAGCGTGCTGCAAACACAGCTGGGCTGTCCAGCCCTGTAATGGGATGGAAAAAATCTACCAACAGAAATAAAATATAAATTACAACCCTCCCAAGACTTGTAAGAATCACAATTAAAAAAATCTGAAAGACACTTGATTAAAGCAATGCTTTCCAAAACATTTTACCCAGTAATTAAACCCAAATACCTCCACCCTCCCCAAAACTACAGCAAGAAGTTAACAAGGAGAGGAATGGAACTGCTCCCTGGGAAAGGAGAGGGCACCAAGCTTTGAGAGCACCTGTAGCACCACTGCCCACAGCTTCCTGCAGGGCTGGTTCCCATTGCTCAGCTGTGTCAGTGAATCTCATTTGGGCTTTTTTTTGTAAACTAAGTCAGTTTGCTGCAGTGCCAGCACAGTCACCATCAGTGGAGTAACTGGTTTCACTGGGGCTGAGCCACAGATCTGTCCCCACCTGTCTCAGCAGAAGCAGTTTCTTTTGCATTCTGGAATAACCATAAATTCACTCTGGATAAGAACTTTCCTGCAGGAAATCCTCAGGTGTGCTAAGGAATGGGAAAGCTTCTTAAACACTATCACTGCCCTTAGCTCAATAATGTTTTGCTGCAGCTTCCCTGCATACTGAGCCAACCATTCCAAAAATCATCATCATCAGTCCTTCATGCCAAAGTTTTTTGTGTTGTTTTTTAAGATAGAACAGCATTTTGGGAAAATTAAACAGATACCATGCTGTACTAGCCAGCCTTTCTTGTAGCTGTTGAACTGAAATTTCTTGCTGAATAACAGAGGGAAAAAGTAAAACTAAATTCCTGTGTGCTTAGACAGGCTCCCATCTCCCATGCAGCTTAATTCCTTTGGGAGCTTCCCCCCAGATCTGCTGCCCTGTCTGCCCTCCCTCCCACCCCCATTTCCCAGGGAACAGCCACAAACACACCTGTAAGGTGCTGGTTAAAAAGTTGTCCTGGGAGACAATGTCCACAAAAAAATCTGCTGGGATTTCGTTGAGCTGGTGATACAGCACAGAAATGAGGTTGATGTAAAGGTCCTGGTACTTCCCAATGGCCTCCTCTGAGCGGCACAGGATGTTCAGGAGCCTTTTCCAGTGCTCAAAGGCATCGTACACGTTCCCAATCAGGAAGCAGATGAAGGCAAACTGCAACTCAGCTGTGGGGGTTCAGAGAAGGGAAGCAAAATAAAACACATAAGACTAAACAGATATCCTGGGAATGTGTCCTCCCCAAAGCTCTGTAAATGATTTCTAAACCCTGATTTGGCTTTTGCAAAGCTCATTTCACCTCAAACACTGACCCTGAGCTGCTCTTCAGCTGGAGCAAAGCAAAGCAGAACGGGGCATGTCACCTGTAACTGTGATTATCAGCACTGGAGAGGGACTCTACAGACAGCAAACACCACCAAACAACAGACCCAAACATCAAGCCAGACCTTGCTGTTATTCTGAGAGCTCAGCCTGCCTGTGCTGAGTGTCCAGCACCATTTGGGACTGCAAACACCTCTGTCCTGGCATCCTGGGAGAGGTCAGCAGCACGTCAACAAGTGCGTTTGCCTTGTTGAATTAAGAGCCAGGGTTCATCCCACTGAATGCTTACCATCAACTGCTTTGCACTATTCCCTAAGGTAATTTGTTCTCTCTACATCCTACAGTTGTCTTTGGCAATTTTGAAAAAGAATAAATTGTCTAATGTTAATGTACAAAAAATGGAAGAAGGGACAAACGAAGGCTTATTCCAAACCTGGGTTCCAGCTGGGAAGCTGGGAGGGCTTCTCCCTTCATCCTGCAACAAAACAAAACCCTGCTCCAGGGCCTCCACAGACTCAGCATTTGTTTGTATCACAGGTTGCAAAACAGTCTGGGGAGCAGTTGAGCTTTGGGAGGTGTGGTGTCCCCACAGCAGGGCTGGCACAGCCCGGACACTGCCACTGTCACCAGCAGCACATGGAGCACACAGGCAGCTGGGCCAGGGAGGGGCTGCTCACTGCACCAGGAACCACCAGCTGGGAGGCCCAACCCCACAGGAGCAAGGGAATGAGGGTGCCCATCCCCACTGGATGCTCCCAGACCCTGTATGATATGTCCTCAAGAGGTTCACTGAACAGGGGAAGTGCCAGACACCAAAGCCACCTGTGACCGCTGCTGTTGACTTAATCTGGGGCAATCTGGGCTGCAGTGCCATGTCTTCACACCAGAGTGTCATGGAACAGAATTACAGAATATCCTGAGGGGGAAGGGACCCACAGGGCTCATCCAGTCCATCCCCCACCCCTGCACAGACACCCCAACAATCCCATCCTGTGCATCCCTGGGAGCGCTGTCCCAGGAGCCCTGGAGCTCTGGCAGCCTCGGGGCCGTGCCCATTCCCTGGGGAGCCTGGGCAGTGCCAGCACCCTCTGGGGGAAGAACCTTTTCCTAAGATCCAACCTAAATTTCCCTTGACAGCTCCAGCCGTTCCCTCAGTGCTCTCTCTGGTCACACAGAACAGAGATCGCAGCTGCCCCTCGGGAGGAGCTGCAGCCCCCTCGGAGCTCTGGCCTCAGTCTCCTCCAGGCAATGGAAACAGCCCCTACGGCTGCCAAAAACTCCACAAACTTCTGTCCCGCACTGAGGAGACCCCTGGGCGCGCAGGGAACAGGCACAGGCTCCACCTTGGAACAGAAATGCCATTTCCCCCGGGCGGTGCTCACCGAGCAGGCCCAGCGGCCGGCCGGGATAGCGCTGCTCCATCACCCGCTGCAGGGCGTAGCTCAGGTCCATGCTGTGCCGGGTGATCTCCTCGGGGGTGGCCCCGTCGGGGAAGGCCTGCCGGGGCAGCTCGGAGAAGCGGATCTGGG
>VXBB01016396.1:103635-122064 GCA_013399915.1 Illadopsis cleaveri | reverse complement strand
CCCCGCGGACCATCTTTAGGGTCCCTTTCAGCCCAAACCAACCCGTGATTCTGTGAATCCATAGGCTCAAAGGAGGGTGTGGGGAGTCTGGTGCACTCACAGCCGCCCATGCTCTCACCATCTCTATCCATTCCTGACCCAGAGTTTGCCAAGGGTGCCATGGGGAGTACACACCGAGTCATGGAGCAGCCCAACACCTCCAGGTACACCTGCAGAGGATGCCCACGGCAGCACCTTTAAACCTACACAAGCATACAAGGTCATGCCTTGCCCCAAAGTAAACCCAGGCATTCAGACAGGGAAACATCCAGCCTCTCCCAGCACAGGGAGCAGGAAAACCAGGCCACACCAATTACCAGAGCCCCATGGTGGCACTGCCATTGCCACTAGGGATCAGCCACTGTGCACACGTGGGTGCTCTGCATGCCCAGAGACAATGCAGCCCTGCATCAGCCCGCTGCAGCCCTCTGTGTTGCTTCCAGACCATTTTTATCCTATTAAAAAATAAAGACCAAAAAACCCCAGAGGGGCTTTGCTGACATCCAAATTATCCTCAGCTCAAGAGGTCTGCAGAGGACTCAGCACACAGACTCCTCTGAGTGGTGCCGAGGTGGAGCAGCAGCAGGGAGGATGTGCTGGAGCTGCCAATTGCCTGCAGGGACCCTGTCCCCAAAACACTGCTGCTCCCCAAAATCCAGGGTCTGCTGGAATCAGTAAGTGAGCCTGTGCCACCACCCCACCCCACCCCACCAGCACATCGCTCTCATCTCCCCAGCTTGTCCTCATGCTGCTGCTGGTGTGTACTGGTGTGGCTGACATAGGTCCTCTTCTTCCCCCTTCCCAGGTGGCAGGTCCAGCATTCCTGGGGTATTCCAGGAATTCCAGAATTCTGTACTACATTGTGCCTTATGTTCCAGTTTCCCCGTGACACGATGGAGACTAGAGGACACACGAGTTGCAAGGGACATTTCAAACCATATTGGCTTCATGTGCTTGAGGCCACTTCAGCAAGGACAGGACACATCCTCCACAACTGACCTCACACACCACTGGGCTGTATTCACACATGTAAATATACACACACGTGTACACTGGACTATATCCTCCCCACCTTTTCCACTACCATAAATCCCACCACACTCTGTGGGACATGGACTGTGGGAAAATGAGGTCCTACACTGTACAGTTGCACCAGTGGGCCCAGGAGCTATGGGATACAAACTGGAGCGCCTCAAAATGCACCCACACCTCATGCCACCTCCACCCTCACGGAGTCCACAGTGATGTCCTGTTCCTACTGCAGACCACCACCTAGTGAAGGTCCCCAGGTGCTCCTATGAGCTTCCTGATTTGACAGCATCCGCCACACGCTCCTTGGCCTTTGGCTTGCCCGAGCAGAGAGGCTTTGTGGCTCCAGGCTGCAGAACAGAGACAACAGACACAGCATTGACCATGAGAGCTCAGCATGACCTGCTCTTCTCCCTCACCCTCATACATGGCACAAACCCATGGCTACAGGTGTCTGCACCTCCTCCAACTTCATCAGGGGATGCTGCCACGATGCTGTGGCTGAGCACTGAGGGCCTGGAACCTCCATCCTCCTGAGATGGTCTGACTGACTGCTCTGTGGAAGGTTCCCAGCAGGTGGAGCTGGCTGTTGTACCAAGAGCAGGAGTTGGGTGTTGCCCTCTCACCTTGTGCCGTTTGGCCGCTTGCCGCAGCCTCTTCTCCTGCTCCAGCTGGAGCTGCATCCTCTGCAGGGCCTCTCGCAGCAGAGCCTTCTCCTCTGCCTCCCTGTGGGCTTCATCTTCCAGGCTGGACATGTCCTCCTGGCACTTTTGCAGGGAAGCTTGGCTCTGCCTGTGCAGAGCAGGAGGAGAGGATTCTGTTGGTCTTTTGCTCTTATCTGCCCCCTCTCCCTCAGCTGTGCTCTCCCACAACTTCCTTGGTCCTGCTGACACCATCCCTCTGCCCCAGCCAATGCTGCTGCTGTTCTCTTGTCCAGCCACCTGGACAAGGGAACCTGTAAAGGCTTTCCTGGCTCTGACACTGCTCAACCAGGTGAGGCTGCAGAAGGCACCACTGCAGAAAACTGGAAGGACCTTTCCCCACTCCTCTTGACATCTGACTTTTGTGCTGTGGCCCTAGACACAGACTGGTCCCACACAGACACAGGACTCAGCAGTGTCACATCACTCCTTGCCCCAAGCTCCCTGTCACTTGGCATCCAAGGACCAGGTCTTGTTCAGAACCCTGACTTTCCATACCTGAGCTGCTCCACACTTCCCTCATAATCTTTCAGCATTTTTTCTTTCTTTTCCAGGTGAACCTGGAGGTTCCTGATCTTTTTGTACAACAGCTCCAGGGCCTTTTTTCTCTGCAGTCCCACTTCTGCCCTTCTCTCCTGAGGAAGATGCTGCAGAGGCTGCATCCCTGACAGCTCCTTCATCTCCACCAGGCTTCCCAGAGCACCAATTACATCAAGGTACTGTGGGAAGAAGAGGGAATGCATTATTTACCAGGTCTGCTACATTCCATCACGCTGCTCAGCCATCTGCTTTCTGTCTGCTCTCCTGAGGAGACGACAGTGTCCCAAGGAAAAGTAGGTTGGCATTCCATTCCCAGCTGCACAGCTTACTGGGTTGGATTGCTTCCTTTTCTAAGGTGATTGTTTTCCATGATGGGTGTTTTCCTGCCTTTTTTGGAGGGAAAAGACCCCCTTGCCCAACCCACCAGCTGTGCTACCCGTGGACCCCTTCCCTGACAGCTCCTTCTATTGCTCCCCAGCCTCTCTGATGCACCATGGCATGTTTTGGGGTCCCAGGATGTCCTGGCAGACACACAATGTGCTCTGGGCCATAGAATAGTTCAGTTTGGAATGGAAATTTAAAGGTCATCAAACCAACCCCCCTTGCCATGGACAGGGATGTCTTTAACTGGACCACAGAGCAGTTCATCTTCAACATTCCTGCAGCATCCTGATGTGATATACCTCTGAAATGTGTTCAGAAAACATCTAAACTCTGCACACACTGGGCATGTACACACACCCTACACATGATTTACCACATCTACCCCTGACATACCATCTTCTCACCCAGGTCTGTTGCCTCAGCCATTTCCAAGCTCACTGTGCTGTTGGTGATCCTGAATGAGCCCCCATTAGGAACATGGTCAGGAACCTGCAGAGACAGGGAAAGACCCATGGAGCCCACTTTGGGCCTGGTTTTTGGTCAAATGGCCTTTGAGCCTCCTTTTCACCTCATGGGAAACCACCCCAGTATTGCTGTGGTCCCAAACCTCCCACCCCACTCAGCCCATGGCATCCCAGGTGCTACTTCAACAGCCTCAGGCAATGTGGTGGTCCTGATGGAGCTGCCACCCTCTGCAGGAGCACTGCCTGCCATCCATCAGGCTGCAGCTCCCACCCTGACTTCTTGTGTAGCATCTCTCAAAACCTATTTCTCCCTCTCCCAGGGTGTACTTTCCAAACAAAGTCACAGGCATTACAAACCACACACTGCCTCCCTGTCTTGCTAGCCTTCAGTTTTTCTCCCAACACAGGTGCAGGTTCCAGCTCAAGACCTCTTTGTTGGACTATTTTCTCTGCAAAGTCTTTCATCCGGACCACCAGTGGCTCTGAACTGCTCTTCACAGCACCTGGAGGGAAACAAGCAGATGCCAAATTGTTCCCTCCACACAACTCTGAGGGTGCCCAGCTTTCCCAGCCTCACTGTGTGGGTGGGGAGGCCCTGGCACAAGTTTCCCAGAGAAACTGTGGCTGCTTCATGCCTGGCAGTGCCCAAGGCCAGGCTGGATTGGGCTGGGAGCAGCCTGGGACAGTGGCAGGTGTCCCATGGCAAGGGGTGCAACAATGTGGTGTTTAAAGTCTCTTCCAACCCAAACCATTCCATAATTTTAGGAGAGCCCTGCTCACCTGAGCATTGTCTCTTCTCCAGCATCTTTACTCTCTCCCGGAGCTCGGCCAAACCTTCTTTTTGGCGCTGGATCACCTCCTCGTGCCTGTGGCCTCGGCATTTTGCACCAAGCTCAGCCAAGTCTGATGGTGGCTCCTGGAAGAAGACAGCTTCTTGCTCAGACTGCATCTGGGACAGCACAAGCTCAGTGTAAACAGTCTTACTGCCAGACACTGGGCACTTGGCACAAGAACAAAGCCTGGGGAGCATCTCCATGGATTTGGGGGGGTATAAGAGACTTGCCAGAGACCACTTTCCTGCTCTGCTGTGCCATGGTCAGGATATGAACCCTGCTCTGGAGAGCCAGGAGAGGGTTGGTGAGATNTCTGGAGAGCCAGGAGAGGGTTGGTGCACAGCTCTGAACAGTCATGTTGGCCTTTTTCCCTTGTCCCCTGCACCACCACAGAGCATTTGACAGCTACACACAAACACCAGTGCACTTCAGAGACTGTGTCCCTACACAAACTTGGATATTACCCTCTACATATCCACTGCCCTCTCCCAGCCCCATCCAGATCCCTGCATTATGACAAACACCCAAAAATCTGTGATGGGGCCAGGGCCACAGGGCCGTGCCCTGTGCACAGCTTATGATGGCTGCAGACTCCCAGCTCCACTCTGGCTGCTGTCACCCCATGTTGTGACAGTTCTGGCTTCTTTTTGTCCGCCAAGGTTGGGATTAATACACGGGAGTCGCAGTTTGTGTTTGGACTTGGATGTTTATTATTTCTTATCTATTTACAGACTCACGAGCCGTGAGCTCTAACTGGCAAGTTAGAGAAATGAGGTAAAATGGAGCACCTCCAACTCTTTCCAAGGTTATTTAGTGATAATTAACCAATACCAAGGTGACACCTATATTATTTATACTTTTGAACCAATAATGCCCCCCCAAGGCCTGCAATGGGGACCTTTTTCACCCAATTACAGAAAACCACCCAAACCCATGAAGAAGAAGGAAGAAGAAGGCGAAGAAGAAGGCGAAGGACTCACNGGGTTGGTGCACAGCTCTGAACAGCCATGGTGGCATTTTCCCCTTGTCCTCTGCACCGCCACAGAGCATTTGGCAGCTACACACAAACACCAATGCACTTCAGAGCCTGTGTCCCTACACAAACTTGGACATTACCCTCTACACNAGTCCTCCATCTTGCCCCATACATTATTATATACTAAAATCCCAAATTCTAAGTTTCTCACCCTGTGAGATCACACAATACCATTCAAACTCCACACCCACAACCCCAGTGCCATCACTCAATTTTGGAAGCCTGTTCCAAGGCCTCAAATCAAACGTGGTGCTTGCTTGAGGGTCAGCACCATTTAGCACAAAAAGCCTGAAATTTTCAGCCTCCAGGGTTCCAACAGCACGTCTCTGCCCATCCCACTCCTAAATGGCACCCCCAGCACTGGGATCTTCCTCTCCCCATCACAGGGTGTGGAAAGCACGGGCAGTACCTCCCGCCCGCCCATCAGCTGGCTGTGAGTCACTGCCTGGCCCCCGCAGCCAGCCGGCCCCGCTGCCACGCTGCTGGCTGCCACCATCCCTGTACAGAATGTACAATTCCTGCAGTCCCTCCATCTGCTGCCGCCACCACCTGCGAGTTCTTCCCTTTTCCAGCCTCGGGGAAATCGAATAGGGATTTGGCACAGGAGAATGAAGAGCGTTTCTTCCTGTCCTGTGCAACAAGCTGCCCCTACTTCTGCACGTACAACCCTGGAACTGGTTCTGCATTACCTGCGCAGCCAGCACCCACAGCTCGGCAAGTCGGGAAAAGGAAGGAATGCTTGCATGTTGCCGTTCCCTCTAATTGGCAATTAACGCAGCCATTAGCACGAGCAGCACTTGGCTGTTCCGAAGTGCTGTGCAAACATCAGCTCATTAACCAGCAGCAGCCTGGTGGGGGCTGTGGGTTCCCGGGATCAGAGGCAGCACAGGCAGCCCTGGCTCAGGAGGGGCCATCCCACCCTCGGGGCAGTGGGGAGCAGCTCCAGGCTTGGCTCTCACCGTGATGCTGAGATAACACCCTGTGCCATCGGTGCTCTTGGCAAACCCACACCTCTGTGCTCTCCGTGAGGACTCACCCTCTGGGAGGCTTCACCCACCTGCACTGGTGTCCTGGGAGCATCCTCTGGGTTCCCCAGTGTTTGTTGGGAAGCATCCCTCAGCACTTGGCAGGGCGTTTGGGCTTGGCTGTGTGGAGAGACAAGGTGCTGTGGGACCCATGATGGATGAAGGTGACCCAAACAGCTTGTGGAGAGCAGCACCCTGGGCACCCACTGATGACTACCACGGTGTGGGTGGGAACACTCGCTTAGATACAAGTGCCTGAGTTACACATCTACTGGCATGAGCTCCACTAAACCCCCATTTTGGTTCCTGTGTCATGTATTCAGAGCTGAGCTCCATCCTGATACTCTCATACATGCCTTAGGCTCTGAGGAGAACCCTCAACACCATCAGCTGCTGGGGACACACAGAGTGGCATCTGTGAAGCTTTGGGTTCTGTCAGGGTGTACCTTAACTCTTCAGCTGCTGCTTTCAGGGCCCGATCCTTCTCCTCCACAAGGCTGGACATCTCGGACAGCTTCTCCCTGAGCTGGTTCACTTCCTGCTCCCGGTGCTTCAGCTGCCTCTGGCTGTGCTCCAGCTCCACCTTCTGCTCTTCACTCAGCTCCCCTAAGCACAGAACAGCCTCGTGGGATGCTGGCTGACTCACCACCCAGTCCTGGGGGATGTGCAGCTGGTGCACCCTCATGGAAGCAACAATGGGGCTCATCCCTGCAGAGCCCTGCCCTGCCCTTAACAGCTGCCCTCAGATCCTGGGCCATGCCAACAGGACATCCTGGTTTACTAAATCCCAGTCTCTTTGTGGAGGTATAAACCAGGGCAATTCCCTGCTGTGGCAGTTTCCCTTCAGACTGAAGGAGGACATGTCACCAGCATTTTCTGACTTGCATCTTCTGACTCCACACAATCATCATGGGCTCTGTCCCCATGTTCACAGCCCAGCCCATGGAGGAATCCCAGGCAAGGCTCTCCCAGTCCACTGGCTTGGAACATCTTCAGCTCCAAGAAATGCACCAGTGTGATTTTGAGCTCAGTTTTGTCTACCTGCTCTCCCCCTGATGACTCTGCTCTCTCATTGTCACTTGCTCATCCTCGGCCATTACTTAGCCAAGGATGAGCAGAAATTCACCTTTCCAAAGGGAACAGACTGCCTGCTTTGCCCCCAGCAGGACAAAGCACTGCCTCAGAATGGTGACATCAGTTTCCTGTGATCTGTGTGTGCCCACTACACCATCACTGCTTGGAGGAGGATGGGGACTATGGCAGCCACAGAGTGCACATCACCCACCTCTCATGTCTGACATCCTGGCTCTGGTTTCTGACAGCTCCCTGCTGAGCCTGCTGATCACTGCCCTCTTCTCCAGGAGCATGGCCTGTGCCACTGCCAGCTCCTCCTGCAGCTTCCTGGGAAAGATCAGTGCAGATCTCACAGCCACTGGGAAACCTCATGGCAGGGAGCCCATGCCCACCTTCCTGCATTCTCCATGCACAGAATTCACAGAATGAATGGGTTGGAAGAGACCTTCAAGATCATCAGGTCCAACCCAGCCCTAACACCTCAACTAAACCATGGCACTGAGTGCCACATCCAGTCTTATTTTAAACACATCCAGGGCTGGTGGCTCCACCACCTCCCCGGGCAGACCATTCCAGTACTTTACCACTCTTTCTGTGAAAAACCTTTCCCTAATATCCAACCCGTATTTCCCTTGGCACAGCTTAAGGCTGTGTCCTCTCGTTCTGTCAGCTGCTGCCTGGAGAAAATTAATACACACATCCCTTTTTTACCTGACTTTTGGTCCCCTGGGGTCACCCTGTGGTGTGGCCACACCACCTGCTCTTACCTGGAGCCATCCAGATGGGATGGCAGATCCTCACATGCTATTTGGCATCACTTTGATGCTCTACACCCTTAGGATCACTTCAGCCTAGCAAGGGGACTTGAGTCCTATCCCAGACTAAAACAATCTTGGGACAAGTGGAGTTGGACTTCCTTAGGCTCTCCCAAGTGTCCCTGCCCTTCTCCAAGCTTCTCTGATCACCATCAGTGAGTGCTGCTCACCCCAGACAAACATGAGACTCTATGGCAGGACAAATCTGCAGCCAAGCTCCCGATGCTGACCTGTGGGCATCACACTGAAGTCCTACAGGACACAAGCAAAAAGGCCAATTACTTCTTTGTAACACTTACATACTTGTTGCTTCTGCTACACAAATCATTTCCTTCATGTGGCAGCTCTGAGGGCTGAGAACTGTCTCTCTGGGAAACCCATGTCCCTGAGAGCCCAGTTCCAGGGCCAACTGGACAATTCTTGACATCCAGCCTTGCTTGGGATTGCTTCTGTCTCAGAACAGCCCAAAGCACACCAATCTTGTCACCTTAGAGGGCAAAGAGCCCTTCTCCAGTGGCAAAGCCCTGTCTGTTCTCCAAAACCTCCAAACAATGAAACAGCTTCTGCAGGGTCTCACGGAGCTTGTCCTGCAGGTGGAATAACCTTCATTCAACATCCTCCCAATGTTTCCTATAGCAGCAAATTCACTGTTCCATCTCCACACACATTTCATGCTAACCCAGGCAGTTCCTGGTACAGATGCATCTGTACAACCCTCACCTACCTTCCATTTTTTCCACAAGTGCTGCCTTTTCCTCCTCCAGCACCTTCTGCTGCTGAGTGGCCTCTAGCAGCCTGTCCCCTAAAGCCAGGATGGTCAGGGAATGCTGCTTGCTTTGCTCCCTGTATCCTGCTACTTCTTCTTGCAGTTTCTGCCTCTGTAACTCATTTTCCTCCTGGACAGCCCTGAGCTGTTGGTCCTGCTGAAGCACCTGCTGCTGTAACACTGCCTGGGAAACAAGACGTGGGAGCTCAGTTGGAAGTGCTGGGGGGTTTCCTTTGGGATCACCATGGCCATCATCTCTCCTGGATGGTGGTCACAAGAATGGAGGGAAGGGAAGGATTTCAGGGATGGGGGAAGCCCATCTTCTCCAGCACTGCATCCTCCACCTGCACGGGTCAGAGCAAAAGTACCTCCTGTGCAGTGATTTTCTTCAGCTCGTGCAAAGCTTCTCTCAGTTTTCCCTCTGTCAGCTCCTGCTCCTCTGCCTTCTTTGCTGTTGCCTACCAGAGGAAATTAGCAGTAATTACGTTAGCCAGGAATCCACCTTTCTTTCTGAAGAGCTGCTCTCTGTGTATTTGGAGAGGGGGAATTCCTCTGTCCACTGATTTGAGCCCCTGGAGCATCACACTACAGCACACTTTCCCTTTTCTTCATTCCAAGAGAGCTGTTTTGCTTCACCTCCCATGCTCACCTCAGCCATGCTTTTTAGGTGGCTTTCCAACTCTTGGATCTTCTTCTGCTCTTCCTCCACAGATTTCTTGCACTTGTCCCTCTCCTCAGTGACAGCACTTTCCAGAATCTGTGAAACAACAGCCAACAGATTCACTTCAGGAAAAAACCCCTCACCTCCGAGGAGGAAAGCAGCAGGAAGGGTCATTGCTCCAGAGCAGGGGTGGGTGATGTGAGAAAAGCTTGGCAGGACACGAGGTAAATCAGTGAAAGAGAGGATGGGAACACCTGGAGTAGAGTATGGCTGAGAGACTGGGCAGGAGCTGCTTGGCTGCTCCTTGCCTGAATCCTTAGAAAACTGAACACCAGGAAACCACCATTCCCAAAGTGCCAGACACAGAAACAGACTGGAAACTGTCCTACAAGGCCACCATGATCACAACACACACATGGCAAAACACCCATTCACACCCTGACTGACACTGCATCCCACACCAGAGCCACTGGCCTGGGCTCCCCTGGGACTGAGGGGCACTGCTGCCCCCCTGCTCCACAAGGATATCCTGTTCCAGCCAAAAATAAGCCAAGGGGATCCCAGCATGGGGAGGGAGGGAGAGAAGGCTTGAGAGGAAGCAATGCAATGTTTCCTCAAGCTCCTGGATCATGATGCTCCTTGCTTTCCCCTTTGTCCCAGCGACTGACTGGCAGCCGTGCATCCTGATGTTACCTGCAGGTGCTTCCCAGTTCTGGGTTTGGTCCTTGGATACTTTTGGGAGTTTACATCACTTGGATCCCTATGGGAGGATATCCAGTCCCTTGGGACTGCACTCAGTTTGGAGCTAGTGGTTCCTCCTCTTGTTATCCAACACTTACATCCATTTTTCCTGCATAACATTCCTTTTCTGAAATATCAACCATGTCACTGTACCTCTTTGCTCTCCTTGTCCTTTTCCAGGATAATTTGCTGGATTTTTATCTGTAAGTCTTGCTCATGTTTTGCTTCCAGCTCCTTTGTGTGCTCCTGCAGCAGCTCTGCCTGAAGCTCCTGGAGCTTCTCTAATTGCTCCTACAGGGAGACATGGAGGTATTAAAGGAAGTGTGTCAGCAGCAGGGCAAGGAAAGAAAAAAAACCTCCTGTGTACATTCACTCACAAAAAATTCACAAAAGAGAACTCCATCCTTGCTGCATTAGGGATATGGACACACTGACAGTGGGCTCTGTCTCCCTTACCTCACATGTCCTGTAGACTCAGGGATTTCAGCTACTGCACTTCCCCAGTCCAGGGGCCACACTGGCTTGCTTGGGACAGCCATCATATTTACCCATAGAAAGAGTCCAAATCCACCTAGTTTATGTCCATAAATATTTCTGTACCTGCAGCATCTGATTCCTCTGTGCCATCTCCTGACTCTTTTCTGAGAAGCTCCTGAGAGCGGCCAACAGCCCTGCAAAAGTCAATGGAGCCTCACTGTGTGGGGTGCTCACACACCATATTATGGGTATCTGGGAAATGTCTCCATGAAAAGGATGGTCAGGTGTTGGAATAGGCCACCATCCCTGGAAGTGTTCAAAAAGTGTGAGGCTGTGGCACTTGGGAACAGTGCTAGCTTAATGGTTAGAGTCAGTGACCTTGGAGGTATTTTCCAGCCTTGAAATTTCCATGATTCAGTGATTTTCTCCCCAAGGAGTGGCTCATGCTGGACTTTCTCCTCTACATCTGGCTTGCCAGGACATCCCACATTCCCAGGGATGCCCATGAGGACACAGACCTTTGCCAGAGGTGTGCAGATCCATCCCTGCACTGTCCAGGAGCTGCTCTGCACCCTCCAGCCAGGCCAGGGGACCACGTGCCATGTCCACCACTGCTGTCCTGATGGCTGAGACAGAGGGATCCAGGCACAACACCTCCAGCTGCCCAAGCTCCCCTTGCAGGCTGGCACTGCTGCAGGGGCTCCTCAGGCAAGCCTGGAACAGATGGAACCAGGCTGGAACACGCCAGTCTCCAGTGTCAGTGGCCTTCAGGGACTGGCAAATGACACATTTCTGAACATCTCAGGCCAGGTTGGATGGGGCTTGGAGCAACCTGGTCCAGTGGAAGGTGTCTCTGTCCATGGCAGGGGGTGGAACAGGATGGGCTTTATGGAGAATCTGTGACAAACTCCTGGGAACAACCACATGAACACTTAGGGATGATGCTTAGTTTCAGGGTTGTATCTTTACTCTGACCTTTCCCCAGGCCAACAAAACACCCTGTGCCACTATCTCTCATCTGCCACTTGGTCCTCATTATTTAAAGGGCTGACCTGGAGCTTCTGCAGGGAGTTCTTGAACACCTCAATGTCTGCAGACACCCCCTTCTCCTTTGCGAGCCTGGAGCTTAATTCCTTCTGCAGGCTCTTCTCTCTCTCATGACTTTGTTGGTTCTCATCAGAGATCTGCCTGACCTTCTCTATCACCTGGAAAAAGTGGGTGAAGAAAGAGGAGGATAAGCCTCATACTGTTTTCCAGCTGAGGGGCCAGAGATGGTCTCACAGAGCAACAGCTGAGACGTGCTGCAAACTGGCAGCCACGTCAGACTCTTGTAACCACTGACTCCCTCCAAGCTTTTGGAGGCAAAAAGGACTGTGTCCCCTTCACATCATGGAGCAGTGACATTAACCTGGGATAGCCACAGCACAAATCCTCATCTGGAGACGCCTGGATGCTGCAGCCCTACTGCACATGGAGCTGGCACCACGGCTGTTCTGCAGCAGTGGCCTTGAGCCACTCGGGGCTTTGCAGGCTCCAAACATCTCTGTGAGCTGATACCCAAACTCACCTGCTGCTCTGTTACAGATTTCCCTGTGTTGCCAGCTGCTGAGGGAGAACAGACTTGCATCACCCGGGTCTTGAAGGACTCCAGCTGCAGCAGGGATCAACACATGGAAACAAACACCACCAATCACTGATAAGTCGCTCTGCTGATCACTGCTGATCAATATCTAGTTAACAGTATGATATTATCTGCAAAGGGCTTTCCCTGCCTACAGCAGCATTACCCAGGTACTGGGGAAGGTTGGTGTGGCTCCCAGACAGCATAACTAAGATTACAGATTCCTTTTCTGTATCCTATTAAAGTGCTCCATTGCCCATGCTGCCCACACAAATTCTTTTATACTTCACCCAGTGACAAGGTAAGTCCCGTGCCAGGGTTTGGTGCTCAAGACTCTAGGTTTCTGTTTCCACAGCACATCCTTCCCCATGGGAAGCTGCATCCCTGTGCTGCCCATGGCCCCAGTGGTGATGTTCCCATCCCTGCCATCCCTACCTTCTCCCCAGCTCTCTGCAGGTCAGAGCGCAGCAGGCGCTCCCTGCGCCCCATCTCCCGCAGCTGCTCTGCCTGCTGGGAACAGGCTGCCTTCAGCTCCTCCTCCACCTGCAATGAGAGCTTTGGCATTTCAGAGTGACATCCAAAACCATGCCATGGGCATTTCAGCCACTGTTCCCATCAGACAAGTCCAAATGTGCCTTTGGAATACCAGGAGGCAGACAGCAATCCTGTTGCAGGGAGTGGGGTTGCAGCATTGATGATTCACGGCACTTTTTGTCTGGGTTTGGTCCTTGGGATATTGTCCATCTTGACACCCACATCAGGGCACTCTGCTATCTATTTTTCTTTTTGTCTACCCTTGACACCCACATCCTTGACACCCACACAGGGCACTCTGCCATCTATTTTTTCTTCTTCCATCAGGGTCCATGGTAGAGCTCAGGACAGCTGGATGCCCTGCCCATCCAGCTTGTGCTCCCAGGGATTGCTGGTCCCCGTCCCACCCCTCTGGGATGATGGGACCTGCCCTCTGTGTGTCCCCTGNCAAGGAAAATAACCATCAGGCAGTGATACCATCACTCCTGCTGTGAATGGGACATTGGCACAGGCTGCTCAGGGCAATGGTTGGGTGGCCATCCTTATAGGAATTTAAAAGACACTTGGGGACATGGTTTAGTGGTGGCCTTGGTGGTGCTGGGGTAATGGCTGGACTCAGTGATCTTACAGGTCATTTCCAACCTCAGCAATTCCCAGATTCCCAGTAAATCCTTGTGATCTCCTGGCACATTGCAGCCAACACAGCCTCAGCCCTTATCATGCTCCCAGTGCAGCTCTGCCTGTTGAGGAGGAGCTGCACATGCAGAGGAACAACTTGCTGCACAAGCCACTTCCTTTAAGGACAAATCCAGGCTGGGCCACAGGGAGCCCCACAGCACAGTGACAGGGTTTCCATGGCTCCTTGGCAGGAATATTTCGTGTGTACAAACAGCTGCTATGCTCACAGGAGCCCCACAGGAGCCCAGGGCACACAGTATCTGATACAGAACAAGGAGGGAGATCCAGCTGAGGAAGGAGACCCTGATCCACGGGCACTATGGCACACCCTGACATGGTCATCACCATTATATCTCAGTGATACAACTGCTACCATCCTCACCAAAGAGAAGCACAACCCTTCTCACCTGCTTTCCCACCTTAATCCCCATGTCAGACGAGGGGTCATTAATTACTGAGCCCCTCATTAGTGCTGCCAACCTTGGCTGAAACCACAGCCAGCTGATTGTCCTTCTCTCGATTTTCCTTATTCAGTTTTTCAGTCTC
The DNA here is from genome assembly GCA_013399915.1 of Illadopsis cleaveri. Lineage (NCBI taxonomy): Eukaryota > Metazoa > Chordata > Aves > Passeriformes > Timaliidae > Illadopsis > Illadopsis cleaveri. Next base: position 108,100 of record VXBB01016396.1, on the reverse strand, counting down.
TTGCTGGAGTTGCTGGATTTTCTGCTCCTTTTGCAGGAGTTCCCTTTGCATGTTGCTCATCAAACCTGAGGATAACAACTCTGGTCAGAGGTCACCCAGGCGTGACATTTAAACAGGATATTGGGTAGAAAATCCTCCCTGTGAGGGTGGTGAGGGCCTGGCACAGGTTGCCCAGAGAAGCTTTGGCTGCTCCATCCCTGGAAATGTCCAAGGCCAAGTTGGATGGGGCTTGGAGCAGCCTGGGATACTGGAAGGTGTCCCTGCCCATGGCAGAGGTCTCTTCCCACCCAAACCATTCTGTCATCTGATCATTTCTACAAGCCACTAGGAATAATTTGTTGCCTGTACAGTTTGGCCAATGCTTGCTCCTTATCCAGAGCCAGTCCCCAACTGCTTCATGCCCTGACCCAGAGCTCCAGGGATACAATACCTGCAGCCAAAGCCTGGTCCCTCTTCAACTTCTCACTTTCTCTCCGCAGCCTCCCGATCTCCAGGTCTCTTTCATGGAGGGAATGGCTGAAAACCTGGTTTGAGCCTTTCTGCAGGTCATTGATCTGCAAAACACAGATTTAGCTGTGTTCTTCACCAGAACCTTCACTGACTGTTACAGTCCCTTCAGAAAGGGTCATCTGGCACTTCTGGTTTGGTGGGAATGCTCTTTAGCATCTTCAGATACCACCCTAAATGTGTTCTGGCTGTTCCTGCTGAAATCCTAATGCCAGAGAGGAAAGGGAAAGGGAAAGGGAAAGGGAAGAGGAAAGGGAAAGGGAAAGGGAAAGGGAAAGGGAAAGGGAAAGGACCTCCCTTATTTCCCTTGATTTCAGACACACGAACCGGTCCTGCCCAAACCTGGATGTTACACCACAAACACAACAGTACCTGAGAGATGTTTTCCCTGCTTGGTGCCTATGAAAGCCTCCAGTACCTGTTCCCTCAAGGCTTTGATCTCCTCTGTTTGGGCTCCCAGCTCTCTGTTGAAGGAGAGCAGCTTCTGGGTCAGCTCAGCCTCATTCCTTACTGCTGCCTGGGCCAGTTTCTTTGCCATGGCTGCGATCTCCTCCTGTAGGTCTCTTATCACCACATCTTTTCCCTTTAACTCTGTTTCCAAACCTGAAAGGTGACTCATTTCCTTCTTCAGTAGCTTTTCACCCTGCTGGCAGATTCAGGTGCCACTGGTCAGTCTGCAGCCACAGAAACTCCAACCCATGGCCATCAGCAAGGGACACCCTCCAGCCACCCACTGTCCCCATCCACCTGCTTTGGTGGCAGCCCCCACACCCTGCTGGCACACAGACATTTGGCAGGATTCACCTGCTCTGCCAAGGCCCAGGACAGGGATGGCATTCCTCACTCCCTCCTCAGCATTACCTTCTCCTGCAGGAGCAGATCCACCCTCAGGGAAGGGGCTCCCCCCACACCACTTGCACCATCACCAGATAAGCTGGCTGAGACTGGAAGAAAGCAAATTATCAGCATGAGAGGTGGTTGCAAGCAGCAGAAGTGCTCCCTGCAGCATCCTTTTCCCTTATCCCAAAACTACTCCAAGGCAGTGGCCACTATTCAGGGCATGAGCTCACTTCAAAACCAGCAGAGAAACCAAAAAACAAGACACTTAAGAGTGCAAACAGTCTGCACAGAAGAGAGAGTTAATTCACCTCTGGGAACCAAAACAGCCTCAAAGCAGCAGAGACACAGCAAAGAGAGGCTGCCCTTATTTTTCAGCACTGCCCAGCCTCTCAGAAAGCTGTACTTTTTTGTCTTCCCACGTGGGAATAGCTCTGCTCGCTGCCATTAGGGCATGGGGATCCTTTGGGCTGTTCCCAAAAAGAGGAGTTTGTGTTACCCTGGCTCTGTGTGTTCCTCCCTTTGGCCTTGCTGCAGTTTTCCAGTTCAGCACTGGGGACTGCACGGTGCTGCCTCCACTCTGCACTTTGGCACCTCACTGCTGACTTTGTGTTGCTTATGGCTGCTCAAAAAACCCAACCCCACAGCAGGAAAACCACAGCACTGTGCACCAGGCCACAACATCCATGGCAAATGTCACATTCTCCAGCTGTGCTGCTCGCCCAAACCCTCACCTCTGCCCTGCTCTATCACATACTTTATTTTCAAAGCTGCATCAGATACAAATCTATTTTAAAGTGCTTCCACTTGAGGCAGCCACTTTTAAAGAGGAAAAACCTCACTTCACACAGGAGTTGAGAATAGGTGCAGGAGTCAGTGTTGCAGATAAAGTCAGTCATGGCCCTCCTGAGTCCCACACCAGGAAAAAGGAAGAGGAAATGTCCCTCTGCAAGGGCAACAGCATTCCCCTTGGGATGTCTCAGCTCATTTCTTCCCTGACCCAAACACCACCCAGGACCACACACAGATTTTGATCAGCTCCAGGGGACAATGACTCCCACCCAGTTGCTCAACACTTGTCACTTTTCTGCTCCTATCAACTCTGCTCAACACTGAGTGGCTCTGTGAGGACACCAGGACACAAATGGCTGGTTCTGGCACCATGGAGTACCTGGCCTCACGGCAGAGGTCCTGCTGAAGGTGTCCAGAGAGGTGGCACTGGCCGTGCTCCTGTCCCGGGCACTCGCAGGTCGCCTGGGCAGCACCAGCTGGGGAGCATGGCCGGGGGCTCTGGGGGCCCCCCTGCCCAGGGAGGTGGGGGGAAGCTGCCACTGCAGCGAGGGCAGGCACAGAGGAGATGCAGGAGTCTGGGCTTTGGGCTCTGCAACCACCTGGAGCTGCCCACTCCACCCTATGCGACGTTTCAAGGGGGGACAGGACATCTACGGTGGGAAAACACCATGTTATCTGCAAGATTTTAGGAAATATTTTAGCCCTGGATTCACGCGCACTGTGTCGTGGAAAATCCAGGCACAGATCTCAGCAGAAGCACAATTTTCGTTTTTTCCCATTTCCATTACTCAAGGATCAGATTTCAATCAGGGCATCCAGACTCTTTGCTGAAACAAAAGGAAATTATTGGGGTTTGCTGCTTTTTGAGCTTTTCCCTCTCCATCTGACTGCCCTAATTCTGCAGATCATTTGCACGATCCAGCAGCACTCCTTTCCCAGCTCTCCTGGCTCACACATGGTCCCATCCCATTGTTTCTCCCACAGAAACCAAAGCCTCTCATTGTGCTCCTGTCTTCCCATCAGCTGTGCCTGTCAGACTGGGAATTAGGACACTGTCTCCTGTTCTCTGATGAGTAGAGCTTTCCAGGACAGTGGGGACAAGCCACCACCAAGGTCTCAGTTATAAGGGCTGCATTAAACACCTGCCAGCGTGGGGTCGGACCTGGGTGTGGGTCCTTCAGGACCCAGCTGTTAACAGAGCCCCAGACCCCAGTGCAGGCTCCCTGCTAGTGCAGCACCTTCCCTTCTCCCAGGGCACATCCCAGCTCTGCTGCTTTTGCTCATGCTGCTCCCCACAGCGCTGGCTCACAGCAGGATTGCACAGAATCCTTACAGTGTCCCTGTCTGGGCACGGCAGGATGCGATTCCCAGCCGGGTGCTGCTCCTCTGTACAACAAGTTCCTCTAAGGCTCGAGAGGAGAAGAGTGATCCCTCCCCTTGTCAGACACTTCACAGTGAGGTGGTTCCCTCCCTGCAGGCAGCAGGGTCAGGCTTCAAAGCTGCTCCTTCAAAGGAGGATCACAGAGAGAGGAAAAGGCACCCCATGGCCAGGCTCTGCATGGCTGTACAGGCCTGGTTCTGTGTGCATCCTGCCTTTGGGAATTCAACTGCTCACTGCTCCAGCAGGATCTAGCTTTATCTAGGCAGCATCCTGGATTCTTCAAGAGCCAAAATAATAAAAATATTACTGGTGATTCTCAGTTCCTCTATGTTTTATTCAAAACCCATGTTCTCTCTTGTTAACTGGCTTGGGAGGAAACAAAATGCAAATAGAGGAAAAGGACATTTTCCAGATCTTCCTTTGCTAATACATCTCCATCCCGTGCTTTTCCATTTTCCTACCGGACTGCCTGAGTTTCTTCAGCAGAGGGAGCTCCAGCTTTTCATTTCTCCCTCCCCCGTGACAGGAAAGATGTGTGCTAATGTCTTTACAAAAAATTTGATGGGTGAAGGTATGGGTGTTAACATCTTTGAAATGGGTCTTAATGTCTCTACTGACTTGGACAGCAGGTTTGTTGCAGAGCCCACACAGTTTGGCTCCTGAGATAGACCAGGGTCTGCACAAGGCTGAACTTCTGAACTTTGGGGTAAAACAGTGGGTTCAAGGGGAGGATATGTGGTAGGTGGTTCGGGAAGGCTGTACCTTCCAGGTACCTCAGCATGGGGAAAGGAAGGGGGCAACATGCGGCCGGGAATTAGGATAAAAACAGGCTGCGTCCTCTGAAACTCCAAGAGAGAGAAAACCCTGCGGGGGTGTGCCCCAGCGGACTCTCTCCCTTTATTTGAATAAATATGAAGGACTCCTCTGTCTCCTTTTTGGACATAAACC